>LPNX010693239.1:97974-163671 GCA_001517045.1 Pseudotsuga menziesii
TGGTGCTAGAAAGTTGTGCTTTATCAACTTGAAATGGAGGAAATGATCTGTGCTGATTCTGGAATTCTGCGCATTATCAGCTGTAAATAGATATGGACCCCAGGTATATTCGGCTTCCTAAAGATTCACGATAGTCACTCGGCCACCAAGGCTATCTGACGGCTTGCGTATTGGGGCTGTACCCCTCACTCCACGACACAGGTAAAACTGCTAACCACTTGGCCACAAACGACAACTCTTTGGTTTTTCTCATGGATGGGAATCTAGTCAATCTGGTGGGGGTCGTTGCCCTTTTCACTTGGAAGGTCCTCTCAATGGCTAGCTACTTCGGGGTTCCTGTGGTACTCCTAACAATGAGTTTTAGGGCTATGCCCAAGTACCTCCCACAGTTAAGCGGGTAGGATTTATTCCCTGATCCGAATGAATAATATCGCTACAAGAAGAAGAACCATTGTAAGGATCACAACGCCAGGAAGCACTACAAAAAAAATTCCAGAAGTTCCACCCAACGAGCCCAAGAAAGTGCTTTGATACCAGATGTGGAGAACCTCCTGCAATAAACAATGAGAATGCATGATATAACAAAAATTATGGATCGCAGAAGATATTTTATTAATCGCAGGCCACTTCAAGGGGGCAACCTCCTTTGAGCAAGCTCAATACAAAATAACTCTTCGATTCTTTCATTAGCCTCAACACATACTTATATACTAAGTCTAATCTAAACAATTATTACTCCCCATGAATGTGGGATAATGCAACATATTAACTGGATGACTTAACAACTATTATTTACTCCCCATGAATGTGGGATAATACAACATACTAATGGGACAACTTACAAAGCATATGCATCCGACAAAATATACTAACAAAATAAAGAGGGGGGTTGACACGGGTTCATAACAATGTATGGACTCCTGAATATATTGATTGTGGAGCATGTTGTCTATGTGTGCATGCAAAGTAATTGTTTTCTAACTTAAACAACATGATGTTGGTGCACCCTTCCTTATTTTATGATCAAATTGATTTTCAAATGTATAAGATTGCATCTTCAAATCATGGAATTCTATAGCTAGTTGGATAGGGTATTGAAATAACGCCTTGGTGATGATGAATCATGTAGAGGGTACTCATGGCTGCACTTAGTTGAGTGCATTGTATATATTGGCTTGTAGAATACAAGTCAAAGTGCTTCAATCTTTGGGAGAAACAGTGAGCTATTGAAGGATTGAAAAGGTGAATAATGTCTTTATGATTGCATCCATCCTCTATGTGATTGAGTTCAGTCTCTAAACAAGTTTGCCTGAATTTGGAATACAATTGTGAGTGCGCCCAACCTTGGGATACCTTAACGAATGCTCCAATCTTGGAGACATTGGTTTTTGGAATACATTGAGAAATCGAACCCCCTTTTGGAACAAGAACTAGAGTAAATATTTGAGTAATCACTATAACAGAGAGATAACATGTAATGGACTATGTGAGTGGTAGAATTTACTTATCCCCTGCACCAAATTCGGTATTAGATCATGAATCTAAAAGTGAATCAAGTTTCACATGGAAATAAGAGTGAATTTTTGTGTTAAGAGATGTCTTTCAGAGTTGGAAGTAGGAGAAGTCAAGGAAGAGGTTGAGGAGGAAGATTTGTTACCAATGCATAGGTTCTTGAGGAAGTAAGACATTTGCAAGCAAGATTGAAGGCCATGGAAACTACCAAACAACAGGATCCTGAAGCAGGGGATGTTAGTGAGGTAGAAGAAGAATCTCTAATAGAAGGAGAGGAACCAGCTGAAGAATTTGTAGAGGTAATATTGTTGAAGTCGACCTTAAGATATAGTTCAAGACTGAGGATAGAGATACCTACCTACAATGGTAGTCTAGAACCCGAGGAATTGATAGATTGGATAAATGCCAAAAAGATAAGTACTTTGATTATGAATATGTTGATGAAGACAAGTGTGCGAAGTTTGTTGTCTCAAGGTTTAGAGGACATGCATCCCTATGGTGGGATGGACTGCAGGAAGAAAGGAGAAGCCAAAACAAAGCCATGGTCAAATGCTGGAGCAGAATGATTGCAAAGCTAAAAGATAAGTTTTTGCCTAAGGACAATCAATTATCTTTATTTAGAAAAATGCAAAATTTGAAGTAAAGATTAATGATAGTCAAAGGCTACACAAAAGAATTTTATAAAGTGAACATTAAGCATGTCACATTAAAGATACACCTAAAAGAGTGGCTAGATATATAAATGGGCTAAGATTTGAAATACAAGATGAAATGAGTATGTCGTCTCCTAAAACTGTTGAATATGCATACCAGTTTGCATTAAAGGTAGAATAGAAATTAACTAGAAAACATAACCAGAAAAACAAAGGAGTTTTGAAAGAGGAAGAGGACAATCCAACAATAAGGGAAGATTTCAGTCTTTAAGAGAGGAAGAAAGAAGCTCAAGAAGTCATCCAGCAAGAGGAGGTGAACCCAAAGGAAGAAGATATTTCTCAAGAGACAAAGATAGAGACAAAGATTCTTAAATCAAGTGTTATACATGTGGGAAGTTTGGACATATGTCATGGGACTATGCAAAGAAATATTCTACAAGTCAAAGAGGTGCACATGCAACATAAGCAACATAAGAGAATATGAATGTAGTCATCAAAGAAGAAACATCAAATGCGGGGGAATCATTGTTGATGAAGAGGATTATGATAAAGTAAAAAAAGGAAGCTAAGGAACCACCCCAGAGGAAAAGTTGATTCATAACTACATGCAAGTTAAGTGGAAAGTGTTGCAAGGTTGTAATTGACAATGGTAGAACAAACAATTTGGTTTCCATTAAAATGGTAGAGAAGTTGGGTTGAAGAGGGTAGCACATCATACACCCTGTAAAATGTCATGGTCACAAAAAGGACACTGGATACTAGTTAATGTTGTGGAAATTCAAATTGGTAATCATAAGGATGAGGTGTTATGTGATACAATTCCCATGGATGTCTGCCATATTTTGTTAGGAATACCATGGTAGTATGATAGGCAAGTCGTTCATGATGGAAGGAGGAACAATTGCCCTCTTATAAAGGATGGTCAAAGACATGTATTGTTGCCTTTAAAAGATGAAGGAGACAAAGAAGAAATTGGTCCCAGCGTGTTTTCAATGAGTAGAAAAGAATCGTTGCCAAGATTCGAGAGAGGAGGTACACTTTTCCTTAATTGGTAAGCCCAAAGTAGTACTTTCTTATACAAATTTGGATGATTTGCATGTAGAAGTTAGTGCCTTGTTATATGATTTTGTTGATATCATAGTTGATGATTTTCCAAATGCTTTACCCCCCTATAAGAAGTATAAGTCACCACATAGACTTAATGCCAGGAGCAAGTCTTCCTAATAAGGAAGCATATAGAATGACTCCACAAGAAAACGAAGAGATAAAGGTTTGATAAAGGATAGATATAGGAACATGTGCAAGAGTTGTTGGATAAAAGGTTTGATAAAGGATAGCTTGATCCCATGTGTTTTTCCTACAATACTCTCTCCAAACAAAGATGGAGGATGGTGAATGTGTATTGATTCAAGAGCAATCAACAAAATCACAATAAGGTATTGATTTCCATTACCTAGTATTAATGGCTTGATAAAATATTTGAGTGGTGCAATTTTTTTCTCAAATTTTGATTTAAAGAGTGTTATTACCAAATTAGAATAAGAGAAGGGGATGAGTAGAAAATTGCTTTCAAGACCAAAGATAGATTGTATGAATGGTTAGTAATGCCTTTTGGACTCACACATGCTCCTAGTACCTTCATGAGATTGATGAATGAAGTTTTGAAACAATTCATTGGAAAAATTCTGATAGTTTATTTAGATGATAGCTTGATATATAACCAAACAAGAGAAGAATGATTGAGATGTCTCAAGCTGGTCTTAAATACCTTACAAAGGGAAAAGTTACTAATCAATTCAAAGAAATGTTGTTTTGTGAAGAAAGAGTTGATGTACTTAGGGTTTGTAATATTTGAGGATGGCTTGAAGATGGACCACGAGAAAGTTCAGGCAATTAGAAGTTGGCCTACTCCAAGGAATGTGTTTGAGATTTGAATTTTCCATGGATAAGCAAGATTTTATAGAAATCTTATTATAAATTTCAGCATAATTTGTGCTCCAACTATGGAAACTATCAAGGAAAGCAAACAACCATTTAAATGGACAGAGAAAAATGATAAAATATTTATATTGTTGAAGCAAAAAATTACAAAACAACTTGTTTTGGCCTTGCCGGACTTTGGTACATTTTCCCAAGTTGAAATTGATGCTAGTGGGACTGCAATAAGAGTTGTTTTAAGTCAAGAGAAAATACCAAATGCCTATTTTAGTAAAAAAATGAATGAAGCAAAATATAAATATTCCTCTTATGATAAAGAGTTTTATGTTATTGTTCAAGCCCTAAAGAAATGGAGACATTATCTTATGCCTAAGGAATGTGTTCGTTGTACTAATAATCATGCTCTACAATTTATCAGTAGTCAACCAAAGCTAGATCAGAGACATACTACATGGGTGGAGTTTTTGCAAAGTTTCGCATTTGTAATCAAACATACAAGTGGTAAATCAAACAAGGTTTTTGATGCATCGAGTAGAATTAATTTGGTTTTGTATGAGTTTCAAGCCAACACTTTAGGATTTGATGGGTTAAAAGAAATGTATGAGGAGGATCTAGAATTTAAACAAGCTTACGCAACATGTAAAAACCTATTATGCACCAATGGAACTCCATGGTTGAGTTAGATGATACAAGAGGGACAAATGCTCAAAGGTAGTAAGTTGTGCATACCAAGATGTCCAATGAGGGAGAACTTGATTAAGGAAAAACATAGTGGAGGATTAGCAAGACATTTTAGACAAGACAAAACCTTTGTTCAACTGAGTGCTTTTTTTTATTTTTGTCCAAGTATGGAAACTACTGTGGAAAGGTTTGTTGAGAAATGTAGGATATGTTAGCATGCCAAGGGAAGAAGTCATAATGTAGGTTTATATCAACCATTACATTCCAAATAGGCCACGGGACTCACTAAGTAGGGGCAATATGTTAGGGTTTCCAAGAATACAAAGAGATAATGATTATATTTATGTTGTGGTTGATAGAATCTCTAAAATGGAAAATTTATACCTTGTACAAAACCAGTGATGCAACCAATTGCAAATATATTCTTTAAAGTATTAAGGTTGCATTTTTTTCCTAAAACCATTGTTTTTTATAGAGATGCAAGGTTTGAAGGTCAGTTTTTTAGAACTTTGTGGAAGAAAATAGGTACTAATCTAAATTCCATTTCAGCGTACCACCCAAACATGGACGGGTAAATAGAGGTGGTAAACATGAGTTTGGGAAACATTCTGATACGTTTGGTGTATGAAAGTCATAAGAAATAGGATCAAGTACTTGATCAAGCTAAATTTTCCTATAATGATTCACCTAATAGAAGCACGGGGATGAGTCCATTTCAAATTTTGTATGGAATGCATCCAAGAGGAGTGTATGAGTTGAGGTATTTAGGGAAACAATAATTGAGAAGTGTTGATGGTGAGGAAATTGCAACAAATATGCAAGTTTTATAAGAAAGAGTCAAGTAGAAATTGCAAGAGAGCAACAACAAGTATAAATAGAGGGTTGATATAAGAAGAAGATAATTGGACTTTGAATTTGGTGACTTAGTCATGGCACATGTGAGAAAGGAAAGGTTTTCTATAGATTCATGTAACAAATTAAAGCTCAAGAAAATTGAGCCATGCAAGATTCTAATAATTTTTTCTTCAAATGCTTATGAAATAGAGATTCCAAGTAACATTGGGATTTCTCCAATTTTAACATTACAAATTTGTATCTTTTCAAGGAGATAAGACCATTGAGTGGAAGGAACAACTGCCCAAGGCAGTACAAAGAAAGATTGCAACAATACTGGGCCAATGAGTGACATAAAGGAGCATAGGTGAAGAATACTTCTAGTATTTGTTTAAGTGGAAGAATCGACCATTGAAGGATGATACGTGGATGCCATGAGCAAAAAAATCCAAGTCTGGTGTAGATCTTGAGGAGCCCAAGAAACATTATTTTCTTCCCTAGGAGTCTGACGCATGAGCATCTTGTCAGTCAAACTTATGATTGACCTTCATATGTCAAGAAATTTATTCAAGGAAGTTGTTTCCCTCCAAATTTGATTTTGTCAAGGATAAGATAGTTCGAATAAGATATTGTTCTCATTTTTCCACATAGTAGGTTAATTAGGGTAAGTATTTAGTAGTTATATAAAAGTTAGGATAAGATGTGATCTTTACCTGGAGTAGATTATTCGATCCTATCTCAGTGGATCTGATCTCAATCGAATTGTTATATAAAAGATTGATCTAAATATTGTAATAGGTTGAATTTGATGGGTTTGATATAGTAGAAGAACAAGGATAATATTCGTCAGAAATGCTCTATGTATGTTAATATTATCATTCCAAAATGTGCTTTCATGTTCTATGTGTTGTGAATTTTAAGTTAGATAACCCTCAATTTTCAAAGATAGTGGTCTTTGTGCTTCAATACAATACACACTCTATTTTTCTCTACATTGATAAATGAATGTATGGACTCTTGACAATATTAATTGTGGAGTGTGTTTATTGTGTGTGCGTACAAAGTAATTGTTTTCAGAACTGAAAGAACATATGTTGATGTGGCCTTCCTTTTTTTCTCATCAAATCAATTTTGAAATGTATAAGACTGCATCTTGAAATTAGACATAGTATTGAAAGAACCACTTGGTAATGACAAATCCTGTAGAGGGTACTTATGACTGTGCTCAGTTGAATGCGTTGTATTTACTAACCTGTAGAATACAAGTCCAAGTGATTTAGTCTTTGGGAGTAAAGGTGAGTTGTTGAAGGATTGAAAAGGTGAAGAATGTCGTTGTGAATGTGTCCATCCTCTGTGTGATTAAGTTCAGTCTCTAAATAAATGTCCCCATATTTGGAATACAATTGTGAGTGTGTCCAAGGCTTGGGATACCTTAATGAGTCTACCAACCTTGGATAAATTGGTGTTTGGAATACATTGAGAAATTGAACCCCCTTTTGGAACATGAACTAGACTATATCTCTAAGTAATCACTATAACAGAGAGATAAGATGTATTGTACTATATGAGCGGTATAATTTACTTATCCCTTGCACCACTAATCCTTCATTGTCTAATGTGACCTTTCATCTCCTTCAAAGTGTTGTTGCACTTCCCTGTAGTGTGATGCTTTCCTACCATGCTCATTTTGCCTGCTCTATTACAAACCAAATAGACAAATAAGCATTAAAAATACCTAATTCAATAGTGTGATGCTTTAATAAGGTGAAAGAATGGATTGATAAGAAGTCTCTTCTTGGGGGAAACCTCTTATTACAATATAGTGAAAATGTGCAAGATAAGATGCTTATTCTAATGAGTCTCCTTGATGTATATATAGGAGACAAAGAGGACTATAGTGCAATAATAAGTCAACGTAACTTTAATTAATGTAAAGATAGTGAACAAGGTTTTTGTTAGGGGTTGAGCATGCCCCTCCCCTTCAAACCAATGTTGCCCTGGATGTTGATTAGTTTTGGATTCTTTGTTATGAAAAGCCAATCTTCTTGAGTCACAACTTATGTTTGTAGGTTCTTCCACTTGATGAAGTACTTAGTTATTTCCCAGTGCCAAGGGTGCAATTTTATGTGTGTATTTGTTCATATCAAAGCTAGTTAGTTTATAATGAATTAAAGAGATTGTATATCCTCTACTTATCCCAATTAGAGCCACCTAGTAGCAATGTCCCTACAATTTTTTTGTCGAATATGAAGAAACAATGAGAAAGGGATTGAGAAAGAATTAAGACTATAATGTTTATTTAATGTGAAATGGAAATGCTTAAGAACTAAATTAAATTGCATGCAAGAGTCAAATGTTTATTTAAAACAAAAGATGCTTTGTCGGAAACTTATGCAAGTAAACATGAATGTGCATTAATGTTTGTATAGAAATAAGCAAATATTTAAGGAATTGAAACTTTTGCAACAATGACAAAGGCTAGCAAATGGTTTTGAATTGACATCTTTGACAGTGGCAGTTTTGGAATGTTTGAAATCAAGTTTGTATAGTTTTGCTTTTTTGTTTTTAGTTTCCATTGATTTTTCTCTAGCTTCACCTTAGAGATAAATATAGGGAAAATAAGTATGTGCTGACATACGTTTAAGCCTACTTGAGCCCGAAACATACTACTTTATTCCTTCACAAATTACCCTCTCCCTAATGGGTAAGCAATAAATCTTTATAAAGTGACGTAGATCTTAACTAATTAAAATGATTGGCCTTTGAAAAAATATGGTAGAATTTTCAATCGGGTATATTATGGGTGGTTTAGAGAAATGAGTGTTACTATAATGCCTAATATCAATTCCCATAAGTGACATATTGAGCTCTTCACAAGTATATTGTTGTTATAGGCCTTGATCCATAAAGAATTTGGCTTACCTTAGGTACCATCCTCGAAATGAGGGGAAGTGCCTAATGGGTTTCCCAAGGATATGTATTTTGTGTAAAAATAAATAAAATACATGCACGCATGTGTGTGCGCACACCCACACCCACCCACACACATTTTAATAAAGAATTGGTTGAAAATTAGGCTTACCAAACATCTAATTTGATAATAGTGCTTGGTGCCATGCTAGAGTGGTTCTTATTTTCATTAAAATAATTTATTTTCTCCTCAAGCGACTGGGGTCACAAGTTTTTTTTCGAGGAAAAACTTGATTCATAGATTAATGCACCTCACCTAGGGAATTTTGTTAAAGTTACAACATCATGAGTCATTCTCCAAGCCAATCTTGTGTTAAGATTTAGCCTCATGTGTTGATATAGGGAGCCTGAGTTGGACTCAGGAAATTGCAGTAAATTCCCTGGTTGGACTCAAGCATGACTAAGAATTCAGTGTAAAAGGTTATTCCTCATGTGTTTAGGTGAATACTTTGGCATGTCAAAGTGATGATGTTGTATAGTCTTGTTAGACAAGGCCAAGGACTTATGTGTCGAGTCAGGTCCTCATGTGTTGAGGTGGACCTCTAGTGTAGAGTTGATGCTTTGCATGTCAAAGCATTAATGTTGTGTGATGTATTACTAAACTTGGTCACTAGGCTATTAAGTCTCCTTTAGAGATGGCCACTCTCGAGTGAATTACTTTAGCATATGATCATTTGGTCCAACAGTAATATAATATGATCACAACATCTACCAAATCTTCTTAGTATAAATTGATATGATAGATAAATTAAAGTTAGCACATATTGACCAAGCAGATAAGATAAGAGATAAAGATAAATGCATAGAGAACAAAGATAATTCAAAATTGATCATGAGAATACTTCAGTTGATTAAAGTGAACTCAAATTGTTAAGCCTCAGTTAAAGTAACAATGCATGCCTCAATTAATTAAAGGAGAACTCACAGTGTTCACTTCAGTCAGTCAATCAACATGATTTCATTTAAGAATAGTTAACTAAAGTGTTAATGAAAAAGGAACTAGTTAACTAAAAGTGTTTTTCATGACAACACTTTAGTTAAACTTAAAGACGACACTTTAGTTAAACTAAAAGACAACGATTAAGTTGAAAGACGACACTTAAGTTATGACACTTGAGTTACAACTATTGCATGATGGCACTTGATTTAGCATCCTAACTAAATGATCCTACATCTAGTTGGAAGGCGAGTTCATCCCAAAGTCAGTTAAGCATGATTTAATATTAAAGATGAAAGGCATGGCACATTGTGTATGCAAGATTGAAGAAACCAAGGTGTAGAACAATTCTCCAAGAAGATCACTCACTCTAGTTTGCATGGGATCTTAATTCCGTATGCAGTGATTCACTTCTTCTTGCATGATACTAATTTTTGCTAGTTATTAATGTGTTGGATGCATTGCAAAGTTCATCCCGTTGATCTCTCTTCTCTATTGCTCAATATCTACACCTAAGGTGTTTTTTTCTCTCCTATATTACACTTGGGGTGGCGAAAGTAATATGCTATTATAAAATACATTCTCTACTATCTATCATGATTATACTAAGAATATTTTATGGGGGTTTTCATCCTCATTGTTTTGAGGGTTTTCCTCATGGTACATCCCGTGTTATGGTTGAATGTTTATGTGTATGAATGGTTCATTGATTTCAATATTTTCGCACATAAAGAATTAAAGATCAAAGCTCAACATATTTATTACAAAAATTCAACATGGTATCAGAGCTCAGGGCACGAAGGAGCTAAGTTTTGACATGTAATCTTGATCCTACATAGATGTTGAGAAGTTGAGCACAATACTTGAAGACAATGGCATCGATCTCAGTAAGATCAGAAGACCGACTTGAAGGCACGTCAACTTTCAACACTTAGAAGGCCAAGATTATGAACATCTTGGAAGAACATGGCTTAGATGGCTACATATCTAATGTGGTGGAAGAACCTACATCTAATGCAGGCCACACTACCTTCAAGAATACCCAATGCCTGTGATCACACCTTTGAATACCACAAAAGGATTTTTTTGATACTTTGACAAATCTCTATGAGAAGAAGGCTCCAATTCATAAGAAAGCATTAAAGAGCAACATTTAGATGGAGAAGGACGAGACAGTGGCCCCCTTTCATCTCAAATATATCTCAAACACGAGATCAACTTACTAGCATTAGAATAGTGGTGGATGATAATGATGGCATCCCATCTTCATGCAATGAGATTCTTGGCGGATATTAATGGCCGAGAGGTGCAACCTAACTTTGAGAGGTTGTGGCATGAATGCCTCCAAGAGGAAGGGTGAATCCAAAGCAATACTGCTTTTGCCAAAGAATAAAACCTTGATCTTATGACAAGGATGAAGAGAGGATTGATGAGTTTGATTTCTCCATGCAATGATTTGCTATATATTGCATGAGGCCTCCTTCACCCATATAGA
This sequence comes from Pseudotsuga menziesii, assembly GCA_001517045.1. NCBI lineage: Eukaryota > Viridiplantae > Streptophyta > Pinopsida > Pinales > Pinaceae > Pseudotsuga > Pseudotsuga menziesii. The sequence continues at coordinate 108,995 of LPNX010693239.1, forward strand.
GATTCACTACCTCTTGCATGTGACCAAATTTGTAAGTTAAGATGCAATGAGCTAGCTTTTGTCAAGAAAGAAGATCAAGATCTAAGGACTTCATTTATTTGTGCAAGGAAACATAGATCATGAAGGAGCCCACAAAATAATAAAAGATAAGTATTTGTATTTTGATTATAAATTGCTCTTGTAAATCAGATCTGAATGATTTTGAATATATTTTATTACATTTATATGTAGATCTATATTCCTAGAATTAGGAAGGATGTTATATTATAACATGATGAGCATATGTAATAATTTTATTTTATTGGCGAATAGTAAAGCTCATGTAATACATGTTATGATTGAGCATATGGGGTTGCATAACATTCCATGAGATATGGATGAAGGTTGTGCTGAAACATTAGTTAAAATGCTTGCATGGCTGCGTGATCTATTTTCATTGCATTGAAATATCCATATGATTGAATTTCATGAGTATGAAATGTTGCTCACCATTAGACTAATTTGTCTTGTAGGAAAAGATTATATGTTATGACCTACAAGCGGAGAATGACAAGTATTGAATGTGGAGTCATTCTGATGGCAGATCTCGAAAGAGAGGAGGATGCTTTGAAGGGGGAATCTTCTAGGAGCAGATCAGGGGGGCCCTATGTTTCTATGGGAAGAAGCCTCCAATCATTCTGTATATCTAGAATAGAATCCCTAATGTTATTCTGGAAGAGAAGACTCATGAAGATCCACTGAATATATTTTGTTAGTCCTGTATACATTCATATACCAAAAGAAAAGAGGACAAGTATTGAGCCATCCAGAAACAAGGGCATTTATGTTTGTTATAGTGAATCATCCAAAGCCTACAAAATCCATGTACTAGGTGAAAGACATATTGAGGTTCGAAGAGATGTGAAATTCCATGAAGACACTGCATTCAAACAATCTAAAGAGCTTTGGTGTGATTCAAACATGGAGGAGCATGAGGCTCCCATGATGGAGGACTTGAATTGTGGTTCTCCCCATTCAAATGTTAAGAAGGAGAATCCAAAAGAGTTCTCATATTCGCTAGCTCTTGAAGAACCAATAGAATTGGTTGACGAACCTCTTGCTAAGAGGAGTTTTGCATGGTGCCAAGACATACTACAAGATGAGAGATAAACATGATAGATATTCAGGGTATGTTGCAAAAATGAGCTACATCGATGATTCATAACCTTCTACCTATGATGGAAGCTTCTACATCAATGATCATCTCACTTGCATATGTTCTAGGATGGAAGCTTCACCAGATTAATGTGAAGACAACCTTCCTCAATGATGAGGTTGAGGGAGAGGTTTACATACAACAACCTGAGGGGTTTATAGTTCATGGGAAGGAATCCCATGTATGAATGAATAAAGCCTTGTATGGGCTTAGAATGCGAAGATTAACAATTATCTTAAGAGACTGGGATTCTATAAGAGAGAAGATGATCCAAATATGTACTTCAATATTTTGAAGAACCAACCTCTAATATTAGTTCTCCAATTTGATGATTTTCTCCTTAATAGGGGGGGACAACAGATTGTTCAGTGCAAGAGGGATCTCTCTTAGTCTTGAAGTTTGGAAAAGAAAGATGAGATTTTTCCTTTTGTAAGGAAAGTACATAATTGATGTACGAATGTTTTGTATGATGGATTGAAAATCCATGTTTACTCCGATGGTTTCTAGTTTGAAGAAACTACATTGAGACAGATTCTTGATCGGATCCAATGGATGATACCAAGTATAGACATCTCATTGGTCCCTTAATGTACATGAAGCTTAATAAACCTATTATGATGTGATTCAGATCATGTCCGAGATTAGACATAGACATTAAGCACGTGCTTAGGTACCTATGAGGTACTATTGCTTATGGACTCTGTGCCTCCAGTGGTGAGGTAAAGTTACTTGGTTATGCCAACTCCAAATTAGGATGGTAGAATTGTGGCTAGTATTACAGAAGCAAAAGTGTATTGCACCTAGTACTACAAAAGCAAAGTGTATTGCAACTAGTACTATGCAAGCAAAGTGTATTACGGTTAGTATTAGAGAAGTAAAGTGTATTTCATATAGTACTACATAAGCAAAGTATATTGCAATTATTACTACTTGCTAAGAAGTAGTGTGGCTTAGGAAGCTACTTGCTGGGTTGTTTGGGGAGAATATTGAGACTACAAACATTCACTTTGATAATCATATTTGTATTAATCTCTCATAAAACCTTGTGTTTCATGGTAAGTTGAAACACATTAAGATGAAGTATCACTTCATCAGAGACATGGTCGAAAGAGGTGCAATAAGACTTCAGTACATTTCTATTGAAGAGAAGATTGTAGATGTGTTAACAAATCCTCTGTCAGTGATGAAGTATAGTTACTTCTGAGACAAGCTTGGCATGGTAGAGAATGCCTACCTCTATGAGAGGGAGTCTTAAAGTTACAACATCATGAGTCATTCTCCAAGCCAATATTGTGTTCGAATTGGGCCTCATATGTTGAGGTAGGGAGCCTGAGTTGGACTCAGGAACTTGGAGTAAATTCTTTGGTTGGAATCAAGAATGACTAAGACTTCAGTGTAAAAGGTTATTCCTCATGTTTTGAGGTGAATACTTTGATATGTCAAAGTGATGATGTTGTACAATCTTGTTGGACAAGGCTAAGGAATTGTGTGTCAAGTTGAATCCTCATGTGTTGAAGTGGAACTCCAGTGTAGAGGTGATGTTTTTCATGTCAAAGCATTAATGTTGTGTGATGTATTACTAACCTTGGTAACTAGGCTATTAAGTCTCCTCTAGATACTGGCCACCTTTATAGTGAATTACTTTAGAATATGATCATTTCGTGTTAGAGTAATATAATATGATCACAACATATGACAAATCTTCTTAGTATAACCTGATATGATAGATAAATCAAAGTTAACACATATTAACCATGCATATAATATAAGAGATAAAGATAAATGCATATAGAACAAAGAGAATTCGAAATTGCCGATGAGAAGAATTCAGTTGATTGAAGTGAACTCCAATTGCTAAGCTTCAGTTAAAGTAATTCCTCGGTTAATTAAAGGAGAACTCACAGTGGTCACTTTAGTAAATCAATCAGCATGATTTCATTTAAGAATAGTTAACTAAATGTTAATAAAAATAAACTAGTTAACTAAAAGTGTATTGCATGATGATACTTGAGTTAGCATCCTAACTAAGTGATCCTACATCAAGTTAGAAGGCGATTTCATCATGATTTAAAGTCAAAGATGAAAGGAATGGTGCATTGTGTATGAAGGATTGAAGAAACCGAGGTGCAAAGAAATTCTCCAAGGAGAGAATTCACCAAAGTTTTCATGGGAGGCTACTTCCCCTTGCAATGATTCACTACTTCTTGCACGAGACTGATTTTTTATAGTTACTAATTTGTTGGACACATTGAAAAGTTTATCTGATTGATCTCTCTTCTCTATTACTCAGTATCTACACCCGAGGTGTTTTGTTCTCTCTTATCTTGCACCTAGGGTGATGAAACCAATCTATTGTTGTAAAATACATTCTCTGCTATCTATCATAATTATATTGAGAATATTTGCTGGGTCTTTTCATCCTCATTGGTTTGTGAGTTTTCCTTGGGGTACATCCTGTGTTATGGTTGAATATTTATGTGTATGAATGGTTCATTAATTTCAAGTGTTCAGTATTTCCACACATAAAGAATTAAAGGTTAAAGCTTAACATGTTTATTAAAAAAATTCAGCAAATTTTCGTTGGGCATATATTGACACGAAACCAACCAAATGACCAACAACAATGGAAACAATCAGTGCAACTAATCCACATATTGTTGTATTCTTGTCTATTATTTGGGCATGCATGTGTTTCCAAAAGTAATTGGTAAATTAAAAAGAAGTGGAATTTGTTGATGGTTGTCATTATGTCTTGGGATGGAAGCAACTATATTGTTTGTGTAGTGTTTATATGAATATCATTTCACATTTTTTATGTGATCCATCTAGTAAAACTTTAAGATGCAAACAACACACATTAAATTTATTGTTTTCTCCATTGCTGTCAGCGTAAGGCTTAAGCTTGGAGACTATAAACCTTAGCCATTGGCCTTAAATTCTTCAATGAAAAACAAATACTTAGTAGTGGTTGTTTCCTAACAAAGTCATTTGATTGAAAATTAAAGTCAATTGTTTTTGGAAAATTGGACATGATCACAGAAGGTTACTTGGGATTTTTTTTATTAAAAAAATTTAATAGTTAATAAAAAGAGAAATGTGTGAATAGTAATTATAATCCTATGGTGTTGGTCATTTTAATATCCCATATAATTGAGTCATGATGATCAACCATCGAATAGACTCGCAATTTATTGCATGTTATTGATAAATTCAACACATTTCTTAGGGTAATGTATAACCCTTGAACCTAACATTGCATGTTGAAAGCTTATAATGTGAGATGTTGTCCACTATATATAATTTAGGTATGCCAAGGTTGGAAAATCATAAAATACATAACAATTCATAATACCTACATGCTCTTATATTGTAAGTAGAAATTTACATCAAGTTCTATGGTTTGTCAGTGACTTATAGAGCATAACTCCTCAAATAATACTAGTGATGAAAATATGGACCTATGAAATATTTTAATATATAAAAACACCACCACAAGATAAATTTTCCTATTCAAAAACACCACCATAAAGATAAAGTGTCTACAACACATAGGAAACCTTCAAATGATTGGACCTACCATATAAAAATCAAATCAAGATATGCACCAAAGGAAATCTTTCAAATATGTGGGTAATATATCTATTATATCGTATTAAAGAATAGGGAAATGTGCAGTTGCAACTTGCAAAGGAAGCCCAAATGTGTAAAAGGAACCTCACTACTTTTATTCCATACATTAAACATATTTATACATACACAAATAGGATAATTAAAACATTCGCTTGGACTATGAACCCTTTAATTTCCAATCATATTTACAAATAGAAGGGAAATTAAAACAACCAATTTTTTGGCTATTCAATTATATTTACGAACGAATAAAAATGAAATCCACAGTTGCTTGGTTGTTCAACCATATTTTCAAATAAAATGAAATTAAAACTTCCACCTACTTAGTTGTTCAATTGTACTATTTTTAACATGATCAAATATACAATATCATATACAAGGTTCAAAACTGCAACCATGTTCCTTTCTCCATTCTTTAATTACTCAAATATTGTATTTTATATCTTGAGAGTCATTATAAGGTCTTGTTTCCAATGTTAGATGATGTGGGTGTAGGAAGAAAGTGTGGCCTCCTAAATTATCTTAGAGATGAGGTCGTACTTAACCTTGACTATTTTTGAGAGAAATGAGAGGGAGGTGGTGTCAACTAGGAAAGGTAGAAACACTATGAAAATGTGTACTCAATGTCAAAGTGGATATTGAGACGTGGGGTGTCATGTTGGGGTGAGGGGGGCGGTGAGGTGGGTTGTGAGTTAAGGAGGGAGGATCATTTATCTTCTTTTTATTATTATTATTTCTTTTTCATTTCATGTAAGTTTTTATATTATTTAAGTCCAAAAAGATGTATCTAACTACATGACTATTATAATCTACCTATTTCACTATTGAATATCAAAATTCTTTGAATTTTGTAGAGATAGATTTACCTTCCACTATGATTAATCAATATGGAAGACAAGTTGCATATCATTTGTTCCTCTTGACCTATCTTCAATTGCTAAAGCAGTCTGAGGAACTTTCATAACATAAATAAAGTACGGTCTCAATAAATGCAAGTTCAATCATCATGGCCTACAATAAAAAAGATCTACCAATACATAGTTTGATACAACTGATATTTGTTTCTCCTCATCCAAGTTGCCTCCCCATTTGTATCCCTCCTCGAATCTATTATTTGCACATCCACTAGCTTCTTCCATGGCTTTGACGCCCCCTTGTGTGCAAGTAGTGTGCCTCCTTTCGTTGGGACAACTCCTCCATTTGCTAAGTCTTATCCAAATGATTCTACCATTTTTAGCTCATTCTCTAATGTGGTAAAGCAAGGCGACAAGTCTAGTACCCATCTAATCATTTCTTGCTCCATGAAGCTTTATCCCCCTTTGTCCCTATGGTTTAGGATATTGAAGATGAAGTTGTTTCCTTCATCTCTAATGCTTTTGTGTTCCATTTCAATATCTCATGGTCATGCTTAGTGGACTTGCACAATTGGATTTCCAATGCGTGGAAGCCTGATTTAAATGAAGACACTTTTATTTCCCCTATGCGACACAATTTTTCAATGTTATGTTTGATCTTGCATAGGAAATGGATTTTATTTTTAACTTAGGGCCTTAATTTGGGGTGATTTTGGACTGTGCATGAAACCCTATATTCCTTCCTTGAATCCTTTAGTTGACCATTTGTCCTCGGGTCCTATGTGGGTCAGGATTCCAAACTTACCCCTATATTTTTGGGTCTTTCCCTCCTTTCATGATATTTGGAAACCCCTTAAAAAGGTCTGCTTCAAAATTCAAGAAACAAAAAATCGCAGCATCACAACATATGTCCGCATTTATGTGGAAATGGATTTTAGTAAAGGTTTCCTAGTGGAAATAAATCTAATTGGCAATAACTTCTCTTGGACTCAAAATATGGACTATAAGAAGGTCATTTTCCATTGTAGAGATTGTTATCAAATAGGGAATACAACAATATATTTTTAGAAAGATTAAAAAAATAGAGGATAAATAAACTTCAATTCAAGCTCATATGGTGGGGTGGAGCCAAGAAGGAACATCAATTTGTTACTATGGAAGGTCTCTAAAATTTGGACTTGGCCCTTAATCTAGTTCAAGACTCAGGTAAATAAGCCCCTTCTGAAAATGGATCCCTCTCTACATTAGGAATCATCTCCTTAACCAAAGGATCCCCAAAGAAGGAATATTTTGGGTTGTCGAACCCAATTTCAAAGGAGGTCTCTCATCTCAACCCCCATCCCATGCTAAGTTGGGTAGAACAAGCATAGGAAGAAGAACATGTGGCTAATCGAGAGCCTCCATATCATAACAATAATAATACTTGCCTAACAATAGTAAAGACAAAGAAAGTTACTCTAGCCATGCAACTAATGATAACAAGAATTAGGAAGCATAATCCAATATAGTCATGTTGTGTTTCTACATTTTATTGTGCCAACAATTTATTATATTCTACTAATGTTATCAAAATTATGAAAGGAAGTGGAAATGTAGGAGCAAGAACTTACTTATCTCTTTCCAATTAAGTGAGAGGAGGAGAAAAGTTTTGAAAGTCAAGTTTAGAGTCATCACTTTTGTATTTCAAGCTATTTGGTATATCTAGTTAAGCTACACCTCCTTTTTAATATATTCCACCCCCCATACACAAGGAAAGTAGAAATGCTATTGGTAAGGTAGCATGAATGGGAAATTTGTCTATGATGCAACAACAACACTATCTAGTTGTGAGATAGTTGACAACGACTTGACATATTCAAGGGGAAATGTGTAGATTGTGATCCATCCCAAAAGGGTTTACCTTGGGTGGTTAAGAGGAGTGTTATCCTCCCCACCTAGGATCAATTCCAGCGAGTGACAAGTTGAGTTCTTAACAAGTATAATGTTGTATATGCCTTGATACTTAGAGAATTCTATTTAGCATGGGTACCATCCTCAAAGATAGGGGAAGTACCTAGTTAGTTTTCTCGAGATATGTATTTCAAGAAAAAAAGAAAGTAAACCATAATTGCAAACAAGTGATGGGGGATATGAATTTCCAACTAGAAAACCATTTAACCAATTATCACAAGTAGCCCAAGAAGAATTCCCAACTAGACATCAGTTGCAGCCCAAGAAAAATGCCAGTTAATAGAGATTAGCATGGTTCGATGGAGTAATTAACCACCCAAGAACATAACTATATATCACATGTATCCAAGAGAAATGCCAATTTTCACAATGGAGTGACAAAGGGTTAGGATCCTCAAACCATCACTATAGACAATTGATGGGGAAGAAGACTCTGGAGAAGTAATTGACTTCATAGGGTAACTACCATCCCACCTTGCATTCAACTACATATCGACGTGCATCAGATATTTATTTGTGAATTATCTATGATAATTTGGGATGGATAATATCTCTTGGAAAAATATCTATGATATGCTTAGAGGGGACATAGATCCACATATAATTGCAACTAATGCAAAGTCTCATCATAAAACTTGTTGGCACTAAATTATGACAAGGCACACAATTATGTTGTATGCATAAGTCAACAAAGTAAATGTAGGAATTCCTACATGGATGATTGTGGCAAATGGGTTGTACTTAAGAGACACGTATAATCAAGAACAAATTGTAGAGGAATAATTGATGATTTAAGTATTTAGGTTATCCTAGTATTTGATACCATACTTAACAAATTGCTCAAAACATCAAAAACTTATGTGATATCTCTAGAGAACATGGTCATTTGCCAAAGTTCAAAATTGGTGGGAAAACTATAATAGAAAGAGAGTAATCCATAAACATGGAGGATTTGAATAGGAATGTTAGCAATGTATTCACAAAAATCCTTTACTATTGGATTAGCATGATCAATAAGTGGTAATATATATGAGATTATTTGTTATGTATGTCAAATAGAGTGATATGTGAAGTGATAATCACTATAGCAATATAAGAATATGGGCACAAAGATGATTTATAGTGGATGAAGGTAGACATTTGGATAAGACTTATGTAACCTCAATATATGATTATGTAGGAGAGATCTAAAGTTGGTGGAATGATTTTGGGGTATCATAGTACATTAATCGGAATCAAGAGTCTTGTACAATAAATTAGAGGAATTAATACAAGTATAATTAGGGAATATTGCATGTGCTCATGATGAAGGTTTGGGGCTATGGAAATTAGATCAAAGATTACAAAGTGAATGAGATTAATGACTTGTTGCATGTGCCAGAGGTGAAGAAGCACCTTCTCTTTGTTTGGAATATGGTGAATCCTGATGTTATAGGTGTAGTGTGGTCATTAGATGAAGCATCAAGCCACTACAAGTAGGAAGGATTGATCTCTAGGGCTTGTGAGGAAGGTGGAGTTGCCATCAAATTTTGGGGTGACTATGAAAACAAGGACGATGGAGAAAAGGCACTAGGTTAATTAGGATTACTTGTTAATATTAATGTGAACCTTAGGGATGGAGATTGATTTTACATACTAGGTTCTCTTATGTCCCTTGAAGAAAAAATATAAATAGTAGTGAGAATATAAAGAAAAGTCGAGGAGGTTTATGGATAATGGACACTATAAGAGGAAATTGTAGATCTAAGGTGAGGGATAGGGGTTGATAAAATGAAGATTGATCTAATGGACTAATGTGAAGAAGAAGAATTCCCTAGTTCGCTTTAAATCCAAGGAAGACTTATTAGAAATATGGAGGGTGTTGAAAGATACTAATGAAGTACTAATTTTCATCCAAGCATATGGAGACATTCCTAGGTCTCATGGTTATGGGTTATGTTACTTGTAACATAGTCTTATAAAGTTAAGTCAGGTCCTTTAGGTGGGTGCTAATATAGGATTAAAGTTCAATCATGTCAATAGTATGAAGACAACCCAAATATTTTACAATCCTAATAGATATGTAAAGGATGAGTATCGAATGGGTTTAGAAAATATGTGCATGGAGGTAAGGCTAGATGGGAAGTTGCTTGAATGTAGAGTTGATTTGAGTGATAGAGAGGGGCTAATGCTTTACACTTCAAGCATTGATTTATATTATAGTTTATACCATAGTATTTGTTATTTTGGATTTCCTAAAGGATGAGGGTTGGAGAAAGGGATATGATTTGGAGGGCTTGAGAGTTGGAGCTAAGGAGTGAAGGACCACTAACATAATAGATATAAATAAAAGTTGTAAAGAATAAAAGGAAGTAGATGCGCATAAAGAGAGGAATGAGAGGATGAATCTGGTTTTTGGTGGAGATATAGGAATGTATGTAGTTCAAGGGCTAATGTAAAATACTCTTATTGGATGTTTTATGATAAAGCATACTAGAGGTGAAATGTTAAGAAGATGGATGGAGGAGAATTGGGTATTAGTTTTATCCCCTAATACATCATCCTACTTCGATGGTGCCTATGTTTCAAGTTTATATCCAAAAATGCTGATCCAAATATTTTAAGTAAGCGAGGTAATGTGGACCCAATAGAAATAATAGAGGATTTAGTTTGATCTAAGAAATGATCTCCTTTAAATTCAACTTGTTTAGGTGATGATGTTGGGGATTCATATGGATCTCTGGAGAAAGGAAATCCTGGAATCAATAGGAAGTAGTTTGGGGCCTGGGAAAGTTCTTAGACAAGAGAGTAATACATTTTTAGTGGATTTTTCCTTGTGAAAGGGTTATCTAGAGGAAATTGAAATTTAATGGGGTCATCAAAAGTATGTATAATGCCTTGATCATTTGAAACTACCATTTTGTATTCTGTAATGCCATGCCATAAAGCATGTATGGAAGGACCACATAAAAAACAAAGATAATTGGGTTAGGAAGAAGAGGAAGGTAATTATAAATAATGCTCAAGGACTTTTAATCTCAAAGGATAAAAGAGAAATGCCACCAAGTAAACTAGTGAAGGTTATTGGAGGAAATGAGGAGGTGGAAGATAAGGGTAAATGGGTTCCTATTGTTAACAATAAATCCTTGTTCTTGACTTTCCTATATCAATGTTCTTTAATAAATTTAGAAGGGCCCTTCCTAGTAAATTCACATTTGAACTTCTATAAATCAAGGTATGAATGTTCAGAGTCCTAAAAATGGATATGTCTTGATTTTAAAACATATAAGGAATAGATTGAATTAACCTGTGTACTTCCTCAAAATGGAAATATATGGAAGTATTAGGGAGTTCTCAAAATTTTGAAGCCCACCCAGACTTAAAAATTTATGTCAAGAAGACTAGCCATAACCCTCCAACCTATTTAGAGTTTGTAGAAACCTCTCATGTCTAGTACTTAAAGAGTGAAGCAGGGTATAATATAAATAGAGAATTTGGCGTGCATTTAAAAATGGCATTTTGAATCCTTGTTTTAACACTTAAAATTTTTACCAAAGCCTTGGTCCACTAAAGTGAATTTTCATTTTCACCAAACTTGGAAATAATAAGTTTCCACAGTATGGGGGAAACATGTGAACTCCATCCATGTCAATTTCATCCTTCGAAACCTCATCCTATATCATGGGCATGCATTTTATTGGAACAATGCAAATCATGCTAGAGGGAACTTTTGGCATTCCAGTAACTCCACCCTTAGAGTCTGCTTGGGAAATCCAATCATATGGTTAGATGCACAAAACAACAATCTCCATGCTTGCAGTATCGGATAATTTTTATCATTAAAAACTAAGAGATAGCGTGCATTTTCTTAGAGCCAACTTGACTAATTTTCCAACACATTCAAATTTCAGCACTTAGCCAAATTCCCATACTCTTACACAATGATGTCAGATTGTAACAATGACTTGATGAGGGCACTAGAACACCATCATATGGCTTTTAAACCTCATCACACATGTTATATCATCATACATTCCACGTCATACTTCACGTGTGCCATATAATCACCTTGCCATGTCAACATGTCCTTTGATACTCTTTTGTCACTCACAGAGTTTGTCCTTCCATCACGCCCTTTGTAACTCCTTTGATATTAATGAACTCCTTTGATATCATTGACAACCATGCTCAATATTTGGTTGATTTTTACTATTGTTTATGCCTAGAATTGAACTTCAAGGCCTCTTTACGTATTATATGAGCAGACTTATGCAATGGGAAATATTGTAGAGAATTTACTATTATATCCTTCTATACATGTCAATACCCTCAAAGTATCAATAATATCATATAGTTGTTAAATATTAGGCAAAGGTATGCACTATTATGTTAAGGAGGATCTTGGATTCTAAACTAATTATGTGCTTATGCTGATAAAAGTGGATTGTTAACTAAACTTGTTTAATAAAAAGTAAACGACAAACATAACCATACTTACAAATTTGGATTCAATGTACATATATTTACCTCAATATATGCTAATTATTAGTGATTAAGGCATTTATATTAATGTATGTCTATCACTCTCTGCCCTTTTCAAGGAATAAGTAATGAAGGTTTACTTGAATGGGAACAAGTAATGAATATGTAGGCATGCATGCCAAGGAGTGTCATCAAAGGGACATCTCCCTCAAAGATAACCTTTAAAGCGATAGGTACCTATTTCCTATAGGATTTAACCTCTTCATAATAGCCCACAAAGATACTTTGTTCACTTTTAGGTTGCATTGCTTTATACTTTTGACCAAGAAGGTGATCACATGTTTTATAGGAAAACACTTTTGAAATGACTTATGTCCAGTTATTATCTTATTTCTATCTTCTTCTAGAATTAGATTCACTTTTTCCTTAGAATGAGTATGATTCAACACACAATTAACATGATTGTGTTAGCCCAAATTGTGGTGCTAAATTCTTTTATTGAACCATGTAGTTAAATCCATTTATTTATGTGTTGAAAATTTACATTCAACTACACTAATTTTCAACCAATGCTTTGAAGAAAACAAACTTTGAATTTTATTGTAATGGAATAAACCAATGCGCTTTGAGTGAGATCATCATTGAAGAAAGCCGAGCACTAGGAGCATATATTTGTCATAACTTGAAAACCATTGGCAAAGCATTTCAACAAATGATCTCTCGAGTGGGTCAGGTGGAGATTAGGAAGTTTTATATATATTTTTAATTAGTTATCATTGTCGGATTTCCAAAGTGACTTCAAGCATGCCTCTGACAAGGATGTTGCACCTTCGACGAAAAGCGTAGTCAGACATTTATGCATTCTGACATTCATTGTGGTCGGATTTCCTATGTGCATAAGCATACCTTCGATAAGGATGTTGAACCTTCGAAAACAAATTTAGTCGGATATCTAACGTGATCCAATGAAACTTGATGCTCATTTCCACATCAATAATGTCAAAATTTCAATGCACGGTTGTCGAATTTTCTACATATTACTTGTTGGAGGTTCGACGAGAAGTCAACTGTATTGGTAAAAAAAGTGCGTAGGTTATTCAATGGGTGTCTGTCAAAGAATCTACATATGTGTTTTCTATCGGATATCTGACAAAATTGTATCAATGTTTAAAAAAAAATCAACTTTGTTAGAGTTTGGACAAATTGTTGTCGAAATTCAGGCAAATTGTCTGTCAGATTTTGGGGTCAAATATACTTGTGGGGTACGTCAAGTTAGGCTAGCTAAGTCAAGATTCATAATGTCTTATTGTAGATTTTGTGAGAAACATTAAATATTATAGCACCATTTTTGGGATCATAAAGTTGCAAGGACTAAATGAGACATGGTGTAGATAATATTTCATCATGCTGTTTAGGATTTTTTCATATAGAGTTGTAAAAATTATTTTCAAATCCATCTTATCAGATACTAACACTCTGTGAGGGCAGATAGTCTAATTTTGCCTCAGAAAATGAGGCACAATAACATTTTAAAGGAATATTTTCTCTTCTCCACACGAGAAGGTGGAAGTTATCCACAGATAGTTGAGTAATGTTAATTCACCCAACACTTACACCAACCTTCCACCATTATAGTCAAAGAAATAATATTTTTTCTTAGAGGGAGAGAATCCCTTTGGCAAGCCATTTCAATAACTATTATTTTCCATTCCTAGTGCTGGACTAAGTGAACCATAACTTAGTGGAATCTCCCTTGGGGAACTTATTAGGGTCATACAGGACTAGGAAATCTTTAAGGTTGTTTTATATTTTTTTCTCTTACAAAGGAATTTTGATAGGAATAGCCCCTTCTTTATATTCTTGGGTTAAAATTGTTAATATTTCTTCAAAAGTTGTTATGCCAAAGAAAAAGGATCACTGAAAGAATAACATGTACAACAAAAAAGAGAACACAAAGATTTATCTTGGGAAATCCTCGTGGAGGGGACAACCCAACAAAACTTCCTCGATATAAAATTCAACCAATTACAGTGTAAGACCAAGAAATAAGACTAGACATCTTCCTTCTCCTTAGATGGATTGTTTCTCCTCTCTCTAGCAAACTTGCTTGAGTTCACACCATGTCCAAATGAGGGAGGTGCCTCTCCTATTTATACAAATCAGCTGAGAAGCCTAATAACCCAACAAGGCCAACTTATCCTTACTACCAAGTCCAAATTGCATTGGGAAACTCAAAAATTCATTCTAATAATACTTTTGTGGTACTATTGACCCAACTTACAACGAAGGTTTTACCTCAAGACTTTACATTACCAAATACAACAATAACATCCCTAATCAAAGCAACAACATCTCTGGAAGGGGAAATAATAATAATAATAGAAAATCTAATATATTTCGTAGTTACATTTCTTTAGCATAAATATTATTAAAACCTCAACAAATAAGTTGTCACCTAATTTTAAAAATCCTTCACTTATCCTTCTTGATTTAACAACTCCTTCATCCAACCTACTACCAAATTAAAATTCCTTTCCACAAAATTATGCACAATCCATACAACCAAATATTCCTTGTAGACTCACGGCCTCCACTTTAAATATGATAGGTTTTCAATCATTTTCCCAAAATGAGGTGTCCTACCACCACCTCCAAGTAAAAGAGGACCCATGGCCCTCAATATGCCCACTCAACTATTAGGAGATTTCAACAAACTCATTGAATATTTCCAAAGGTTATTTAGTTGATTCCTTTATTGTCAATGGTCATGCCACTCCAAATGGCCTTCTTTATTCATGGGTTGTTCCAAATAAAAATCCTCAAACCACGACATTGATGCTCGATTTCCCCTTTTTGAAACAATGCACTCAGCGACCAAGGAACATCACTCCTAATTGGGAATTTTTTCCACCTAAAATGCATCGATCATCCAATGTGTTCCAAGTCATGTTGTGTAACCTCTAGAATAATTTCACCTTAACTAAACACTCAACACTTTGCCATGTTTTCATCTTTGCACTTATCAAAAGGTTCTGCTAAGTTACCCAACAATCACGTAGGTCTCACTGTTAATCCCTTTATATTGTGACATTACATTTCTATTATAATACTAGAATTGTATTTTTGGATCTACTAGGACCTTAATTGTAACTATATTATCTGCTACAAATGTAATTGTACCCTTTGTCTCATATATATATATATATTATTTTATATACACTAAGTGCCAACTTTAAAAAGGCAATTATTGCATCCTTATATTTAGAACCTGATTAGTTTGTATGGTACCAATGGATTTGTGACCATAAAAGGATTATATTGTCTCTTGGTCTATATTTATGGATGAATCCATAACATACAATGGATATATTAAGAGTGACACTTTCTTTATCCAATTGATATATATCAAGCAAAAAGGTATAGTTAGGAAGCACATAAAGCAATTCAGAGTTGAGTCTTAGAGTAAGGAACATTCAAGAGGATAATTTGTTGGATCTCTTTATGGGTAATTTAAATGAGTGAATTCAACATAAGGTATGCCTCTTTCAACATAAATAATTTGATAATTCTTAGTTTGGAAGGGAAAGTTGAAAGTAAAAATATGGCTACTAGAAGGGTTGGTACCAACAACTACAGAGAGGGAAATGCTTCCTCCAACAACTTCACTCAACCTACAAAGTTATGCCTTAGAAAGTGGAGGAAAGAATAAAAGGGACTATGTTTCAATTGTGACAACAAGTACGGTAAGGGGCATAAGTGCAACGAGAAAAAAATATTCTACATAGACTAGCTAGGAAGAGGAAGAATATTTAGAACGAGAGTAGTCTCAAGTGGTAAATATAGAAGATAACACTCCAATAATATCTTGCATGCATTGGATGACATTAACACTCCTCAAACTCTCAATATTGAAGGATATATAAAAAATAAAAAAATTGTAATATTGATTGATTCTAATAGTACCTATAGCTTCATTAATTGGAAATTAGCCAAACTTCTCAATTTTTTTGTATATCCAGTGCAAGAATTTGAAGAAATGATTGCAGATGGAGGTACCATAAATTTCTCAGGGAATCTCCATAACATTAAGGTTACTATGGGGAACTATTTATTGGATAGTCCAATGATTACGTTCCAAATGGGTGGTGTCGATGTCGTACTAGTGGTCCAATGTTTACAATCAGTAGGAGTAATGGCCCTTAATTTTTCAGGAACTTTACACGAGATTCTCTTTAGAAGGAAAGTAGAATGAACTCATAGGTATTCCAAGGAATCCCTCCAAAATCAAAAGCTCTAACAAAAAATTGCTAAAAAAGGGACATCGTGGAGTAATTGCACAATTGTGCTCATTATATTTTCAAGCATCTATGCCCTTTATTCCAATGGATCTATAACAAGTTATTAACAATAATTCCAAGGTATTTTGAGAGATTCCTAAAGGTATTCAACCTACTCAAGATCATGACCATGGTATTCACTTGCAACTAGGAAGTGTACCACCTAACATCAGACCCTATAGGTGTCATAACCAAATTCGACACTTCTCCATTTGGGATGACACTTACATGTTTTAGTCACATGGCGATGCTTCATGAAGTTATTGTCACTCACCCAAAGGAAATTTAGTGATTGAAAATCCTTATTTTGAACCTTAGTAGGATGGCATTACCTCAATCATGAGTAATTCAACATTTAGGAATCTTATGAACACATTTGGAGACCAAAACACCTCCTGTAAAACCTAGGAAAATGCATTTTCCTCATTTTTTCACCCACACATTGGTTGCATATGCTTCCACTAGCATGTGACACACAATTTGGTCATTTCCTACTAGCGTGTACCTCAAAATACACAAAAATATATATAATCACATAAAATGGGTGGTTTTGGAACCATCTCCTTAGTCGTAACTACTTCCTCCTCGACCCTTTAATTTTCATTTGCTATATAAGAGAGGGAGAGGGGACCATGAAAGGGATATTATCCCATTGTAATGTCATTCTGACAAATTTTTGACTCTCATCCCCCTCACTTGTTCCCTAGTTTCCATCTACCCTAAAGCACTACTTAGAGGCTAGAATTCTTGGAGGAGATAAGCAAATGATTCATAATTGAAGGTTCCATGAGGTGCCTTGATTGAAATAAGGTATTATGTACTTGTTTCATTCATTAATAAAATATTCGACCTTCTTCCCTTTCCAAATCACCGTGTACAAGTATATCTATGTTTGGATTACTTATTGGTGTTTATGAGATCAATATTTTATGTTCTTTTGAATATCAATATTTTATATATAGTCAATTTGGTTTGAGGAATGTCTTGAAGTGGTTTTGCAGGTTCCTTGATTGGAAAGCAAAAGGAGGACTCAAAGAGAGGCTTGGATTAACCTTCTGTTTGTAAGGTACAAACCCTATTAACACTTTAACTTTTGCTTAATTATTGTATTTGCAGAACCTTATATGTCTCTCTATCAACCCTATTATGTTGGTGGCCTCACCCTAGCCATAGGAACATTTTCCCTAACAACAATAGGTACCCATATGCACAAAATAATGAGATTGAAAATATGATTCAAGAGATGTCAAATGTAATCATCATTCAACCTAGCCAAACTTCTTTCTTTACACTAGTGGTAATGGGTTGTGAAAAAGAAGGTTTATGGTGTATGTGTTGAGATTATAAAGAACTCAATAAGATGACCATTAAATATAAGTTTCCTATTCCTGTCATTGATGAACTATTAGATGAATTTTAGGAAGCAATTTTATTTACCAAGTTCGATCTCCATTATGGATACCATCAAATCAGAATGAGGAAAATATACATGTCAAAAATATCCTTGGGAACACATGAAGTTCATTATGAATTTTGGTTGATGCCATTTGGCATTACCAATGCACCTTCCACATTTCAAAGCTTGATGAATTCTATTTTTAAGCCATTCCTTAGAAATTTGTGTTGGTATTTTTTGATGATATACTAATATATAACGAATTGGGAAGATCATGTACAACATGTACAACATGTTGATAGGCTCTCAAAACTATTGGAGGAGAATTCAATACATGGAAAGCCTTCTAAGTGTGCCTTTGGTGTTTAGGAAGTGGAATATTTGGGTCATATTGTATCTAATGTAGGCATCAAAGTGGACCCTAACAAAATTAAGGCTATAATGGAATGACCAATTCCTAAAATCTTGAAGAATCTAAGAGGATTTTTAGGATTGACAGGCTACTACCACAAGTTGTTTATGAATTATGGTCAAATAACATCACCTCTAACAATGCTATTGACCAAGGAGGAATTCTCTTGGACTCAAGAAGGAACAAAATTTGAAAAATTTAAAGTGTCTATGTGTAAAACTATGATATTAGCCACACTGAGTTCACAAAAAACTTTATTATGGAATGTGATGCATTGAGGCATGGTATCCATGTGGTTTTAATGAAATAAGAAAGGTCCCTCACCTTTGAAATTTTCATTCTTAAAGGAAAAAATTACCCCAAACAATTTAGGAAAAGGAAATTTTGGCCATACTGCATGCAATTAAGAAATGGAACCCTTTCCTAATAGGAAGACACTTTAAGGTAAGAACAAATTGTGATAGTATTAAGTACTTCTTATAACAATTATTATCTTCAAAAGAGAAACAAAAATGGGTTACACACATGCTAGGTTATGCCTTTAAACTTATATAAGAAAAAGGAAGACATATTGTGGTGGCAGATGTACTTTCAAGAAAAGAAGATGACACAAAGGGCTTACTTTGTGCTATTTCCATTATGAAACATGATTGGGTGGAGGATGCAAGGACATAATGGAAGCATAATTAGAAGGCATGCAAGATAATCAAACAACTACAGGAGGACCCTAGTTCACTAGATAAATTTGTGTGGAAGAATGATTCACTATGGTACTAGGATCCTCTATATTTATGTAGGAGTTATCAACTCAAAAAAAGGTCCTTTCGAAATTATATATTTCTCCTATAGGAGGAAAGTGAAGGTTCTTGAAAACTTACCATAGGATCAAGAAGGATTTTTTCTGGGAAGGTCTCAAAACCAATGTCCAAAATTTTGTGGAAGAATGATTGGCTTTCCAACAAAACAAAGGATTGACAATCAAGACATCGAGTATTCTAGAACCATTAGCCATACCAAGTCAACATTGGGAAGAGGTCTCAATGGATTTTATTAGAGGTCTACCAAAGTTAGAAGGAAATATTGTCATCATGGTAGTAGTGGTTTGTCTCACAAAGTATGCATGTTTCTTATCTCTTTCTAATCCTTTTAAAGCAAGTGCATTAGTTGCAACATTCATGGAAATAGTTCAAAAGCTACATGGAATACCCAAGATTATTGTAAGTGATCGAGATCTAATTTTCTCTGGTAATTTTTTGAAGGAAATATTTTCTTATTTGGGCACTTAGTTGGTTCATAGCTCCTCTTACCATCCTCAATAGGATGGGAAAATGATATTGTGAATAAATTCCTAGAATGGTATATTCATTGATTTGCATTTGATAAACAAACATAATAGGTCAAATGGTTTTGTTATAAGCCGAATGGTGGTAGACCGTATATTTCCAAACTTCATAACAAATGTCACTACTTGTGGAACTTTATGGCTACCATTATCCTTCCATCACATCATCCTTGAAAGAGAAATCCTAGGTTCAAGCAATGGAGGATCACATAGAACACTGACAAGAGGTTCTCCAACTATTGAATATAATTTGGCTATAGCACAACATAGGATGAATAAATAAGAATATCAATATCACAGTGAAAGGAAATTTGAAGTGGTGGATGGATATTTTTGAGGCTACAACCATACAATCAAATGTCCCTCAAGCAACAAAAGAAGGAAAATAAATTAGCACCCATGTACCGTGGTTCTTATAAGGTGTTCCATATGATTGGAAGTATTTATTACAAATTGCAGTTCTCTCCATCTGCACATGTACATCCAATCTTCCATGTTTCTTTCCTTAAAAAGGTAATTAGTGATAATATCCTAGTTCATACTATTTTCTCAGAGATTGATGAAGAAGGGAAATTGATAATAGAACCCGAAACAATCCTTGACACAAGGATCAAGCAATTACTAAGTACCTCAAAAAGTGAAAGACCTTTCCAATAAAAGAGGTGACATGGGAAGATGAGTTCTTCATGTAGGAACATCTATAGTTACTCAAATGTTGAGGATATCACTTGTTTTAAGGGGAGGGCATGTAAAGCCTTATATATTGTGACATTACATTTCTATTGTTATATTAGTACTGCATATATGGGTTGAGTAGGAACATATTTGTAATTGTATGGTAGGCTAGAATTGTAATTATACCATTTTTCTCCTATCTATATACTAAGGAGGCCTAGTTTTAGGATTATCTCATCTTGTCTTATGCATTTGATACATTGTATAAGGAGGTTTCCCCCTCCAAGAGGATTCTTATCCATCTCTTTATTTCATTCTCAAGGCATTGGCTTACTCTTTCTTTCTATTTTTATGTGATTTTGTGAATTTTTTGTGTAGCACTCACTTATACATAGCAAGAGTGCCACATGTCCTTGTCATTTAGATATGCTACTGCTCATCATATACTATCGTGATTTCCTAAGATGATCCAAAAGTTCAGGTGAGAGTTCCTATTTCTAATTGAATATGAAGGTGTTGGATCGTTTCCCACTTAAAGGTGTTTCCATCCCCATAATGTCTCCGATAACTCCAACCTTATCTTTAAAATCTCTTGTTTATACTTTCCTTCAACATGTATCATATCCATTTGTGTCTGACTCCTTAATCATTCCACAATGCCACTACAAGAATCACCAATGCAACTCCTCTCATCTCAAATCACCATGCCTTGATACACTCCTAGCCTTCATGACTTAGAAGTTGAGTAGATAATTCAACTTTGTGCCTAGTTCATGAAAGTGAATCACCTCATGTTCCTATTAAACTCAATTTCCTTTTCTTGAATTTCAATGTATGTTACTTCCAAATGTCTCTTCAACCTCTTTGTACCACCAAGTTTCCTCTACAACTCCAAAGAATTCAACCTACCACAAACATATTCATATTTAAGTCTACCACACTTGCACCCGGTGTTCATACCAGTTGCTCTACCTTCAAAGGTTATAATACCTACTATTGAAAAGAATCTTCCTTCTTTTACCAATATTGGTACTGTTTCACTAGTGTCTTAGGCTCCATTTCCTACTCTTGGGTAGTGAGCCACCTTCTGGAATTACATCAATGAAAAGAGGGTGAATAGGATGGATAATGGACACCATTTCCATTGCCACGAATCATCCCAAATTGAATTTCCTCAACAAACTAAAACCATGTTCATACCAGTTGCTCTACCTTCAAAGGTTATAATACCTACTATTGAAAAGAATCTTCATTCTTTTACCAATATTGGTACTGTTTCACTAGTGTCTTAGGCTCCATTTCCTACTCTTGGGTAGTGAGCCACCTTCTGGAATTACATCAATGAAAAGAGGGTGAATAGGATGGATAATGGACACCATTTCCATTGCCACGAATCATCCCAAATTGAATTTCCTCAACAAACTAAAACCATGTTCATACCAGTTGCTCTACCTTCAAAGGTTATAATACCTACTATTGAAAAGAATCTTCATTCTTTTACCAATATTGGTACTGTTTCACTAGTGTCTTAGGCTCCATTTCCTACTCTTGGGTAGTGAGCCACCTTCTGGAATTACATCAATGAAAAGAGGGTGAATAGGATGGATAATGGACACCATTTCCATTGCCACGAATCATCCCAAATTGAATTTCCTCAACAAACTAAAACCATGTTCATACCAGTTGCTCTACCTTCAAAGGTTATAATACCTACTATTGAAAAGAATCTTCATTCTTTTACCAATATTGGTACTGTTTCACTAGTGTCTTAGGCTCCATTTCCTACTCTTGGGTAGTGAGCCACCTTCTGGAATTACATCAATGAAAAGAGGGTGAATAGGATGAATAATGGACACTATTTCCATTGCCACGAATCATCCCAAATTGAATTTCCTCAACAAACTAAGTCATAGGAGTCTACTAAATTACCACCATACCACTTACTCAAATGCATAAATAGAGGCATTTTTGAGCCAATTATATTGTCACCTTTGACCAGAAATATTTTGATCACAGATCATCTAGACAACCTTCCTAACCAAGTCCATCCAAGGAACACCCAATATCTCTCGGATACTTCATACAAAAGTGGATGGGAATATACCTTTTCATCTTGGTCTATTGTAAAGTATGAACCATGTAGGTGGAACACTCCCGTGTGTCTTGTTGTTTCCTCCATGGAACTTACCACCAATCCACAAGTTTCTTTGGTTAAATATTCCACCATCCACATATTATCATTGGGATATTGAAAAAATTTCCTTGCCAAGCAAATTTCTAAAACTATACCCACTATTATCATTGTAGTTTTCACTATGGATTACAACCTAGTAAACATCTCTTCCAACACCCTCATAGATCCTCAATCCACAAAAGATTGAACATAAATTCCTCCAAAATTCCTTTGATTATCTTCCTTCATGTCCAAAATCTACAAGTTCTCCATTGTAAGGGCACTTAACTCCTTGATTGGTTACACAAAACATGATGAGGGTAGTAATCCTAGCGATGATGTCTAGCTTCCTCCTTACTATAGGAACACCGCATGTTTTTTAGACTAAAAAAATGATTAAGTTATCCAGGTGAGGTAGAGACACCACCTTTTTCCTCCTCATAAATATTTCCCTAAAATCACCTCAAATTCATCCGTGGGCACAACTATGAAGCTAAGAACTCCACTACATTCATTAATATTTAAGGTGACTCCATTAGTTATGCTAATCACATTCTCTAGTTCTAAATTCACTTAATTGAAATAACTCTAGGATGACACATGCCTTAACCCAAGCTCCAAAACCACTTATTCATTCATGAAATTATGCGTTGCACTACTCTGAATCATTGCAATGCCTAATTGTCCAATCAATTATGCTTGTATGTATCTAAATCTTGTGAAATCTTCTTCTCCTCACTTAGCACAAACATGTATTCTACTACAACAATCTATTTTTTTAGTAGAATACTTCTTATATTTATAAGGACATATTTACAACCACACTAATAGAAGGCTGTAAGCCTAATTCTCCACATTAATACAATCCTGTTCACCTTACTGCTTACTGTTATACAACACTCCCATGGGTGCAATGGTTAATGTTGGTCCACTTCCTCCATAACTTTCAACTCTCTCTTCAAAGGATAATTCTTAGGATAATGACATTTTGCACAAATCCAACAAATAACAAGCTTACATCCATTTTGTCCATAGGCATATTTGATTTTCTAATCTTTCACCTAATTAGACTTCACAAAAGGTTTTGTATTTCCTTTGAATTTCTCCATGTTCTTACCATGCTTCTTCTATTCTAAAGTTCCGTGATCCACTTCTATATTTATTCCTACTCTAGTATTGAAGAAAGTAGCTTATCTACCACATTAATGGCCATGGCAATGTTATACACATTGAGGTGTTGTAACTCATTATGTGCCCAAGGTTGCAACCCTTTCATAAAATTAAACAATGAATATTCATCAATCATGCCCTTGATTTCCAACACAATGATTATCATAAGATCTTGATGTACCATTGGACCCTTCTTGCATGCTTAAGAGCCATCAAATGATTTCGTGCAATCCAAGTATGATGGCCTAGTCCAAATTGAGCCTTCAAGGTCTATTTCATACCATTTGAATTTTTGTTCATTTGCTCAAGCTATTGCTCAACATCTCAACAAAAGTTACCAAGCAACTTATCATCTTGAGTGCCGTCATACAATTTTGGTTTCTTTATCTTGGTTTTCATAGGAGCCTTAAACCAATTCCATAGGAAATGACCCTTTTTAGTAGGTCAATGGTGTCTTCCTTATTGCTCACCTTCACAACAAAAAACTTTAACAAGTCTTCCACCAATTTCAATCCTTCATCAATACAATTGGATACGACTGTCATATTTTATTACAAGACATTGTCTCATAGCACTCTATTATGATGTCATAAAGGGTTGGATAATTTGAGTCAATCTTTATTCCAAAGACTCCATGTTCTCCAATTGTCTTTGGAAAGACTTTGGTAGCCAACTTATTGTCATCTCCGTATCAATAAGTATTACCTTAATCTTTGAAACCTTAGTGGGATGACATTCATTGTCTTCATGACATGATCCTATTTCATCATCAGAGAATGCCATTGGCACTTACCAATATTTAGTCACTTTCCCCAAGCAGCGATTGCTCCAAGTCTTTAAATATTGCCCTGCATAAGGGGAAATTTGAGATTATTTTAAATGAAAAACACATTATCATGAGTAAAACTTGCAATCTTACTCATTGAAAGTACCCAAAATGTGGAGACCAAGCTAAACACACATAATTCAAATAACCATAAAAATGATGTTAATTGAAAGAGACATAACATGGATAATTCTATAAATGACTTGGCTAGTGCAAAATAAAAGGGGGAAAAACTTTCTAATGAGAGGAACAAACTCAAAAAATAATTCGAAAGGATTTGAAACAATTATAAGCTATGAACTATGTGCCAATAGATGCAAAAATTTAATTAGGATTGAAACAAATACTTTGAAATATCATAATGTGTGAAAGTATTGCCTGTCAATGCAACACATGTGACTAAAAGGAACTATGACAATGTGCAAGCCCCTATGTGCTCAAACATTACCGAGGTGAAGGCTTCTTAACACTTTAGAGGCATAGAGTTATATGTTATCTCTGGAAGGAAAAATGTAAACAATAGTGTGTCGAAGTGGCTCCTTAACATTTATAAGAAAGATTTTGAATGGTAGAATTGATTTTGAAAATGAATTTAGGATTACAATTGCTGACCTTATTGACTCTTTTGATTCATTCTCTTGTAGCCATGTCTACAAGGAGAATAACAGGGAGGCAGACTTGGCCTCAAAGGAGAGTCTTCTTCTGATGGAGGGGCAATGGAATATTTGGGAGAAACTTGATGATTTTGAACACACATATACTATCATCGTCCTTTTATTGAGGGGGTGGCCCCTACTTGATCCTTTGGCAGTGCTGTTTACTTTAGTCCATTTATGGGACTGGTCTGTTCAGAAGTTTGATGCTGTTTCATTGTGCTCTGTCTCTTTTGACTCTGTTTATCGGTTACACTTGCTCGAAACTATATGTTTTTTTTTCCTGCTTGGTACTTATATGATGGTTTTTTGGTCCTATTTGATATTGAGACTTTTGAGTCTGCTCGGGATTGTTCTCTCATCATGATATTTGATGTATATGTAAATATTTGGACCCCTAGTGGGTACTTTTTTTAATACACAGAGATGTGTATCTGAAAAATGTAATTTTGTTACTCGAAAGATGAAATAAAATTATGCTTTTTTTTCCAAGTAAAAAAAAAAGAAAATGAATTTGGGATATGATTGGTTTCAAAAGTTTTTTAGTATGATTTTATTTTACAATTTATTATATGTGCCACCTTCTTTGAAAGTTGAAAAGACATAGTGTTCAAAATACATTTGAAATAAAGGAGTTGATGAAAGTGTGATCGCTAAAATCATTAAGAATTTACTCATGTGTGAATAAAATTTGGCGAATGTACCCATCGATATTGTTAATAAACTCACACCTGAAACCCAGATCCATCTTAAATTTGGATCTATCAGGCACCGAGAGGGATCCAATTTCATGAGGTGTAATTTTTTTTATCTTAATTTTTTACACATCCAAAAAAAAATTACACCTTGAGAAATTTGATCCCTCTAGTTGCTCAATAGATCTAGGTTTAAGATTGATCTATGCTAGTTTTATATATATTTTTATTTTAAGAGTGGACATGGATGTTTTTAATTACTTTTCATTTGGTTTTTATTTTGTATTTTTTGAGCCAACATGATTTTTTAATTACTTTTTATTTTTGGCAACGTTAAATTACGTTATGTTACCTTACATGACAACATCTCCCCCATACTGGGATGTAGAACACCTCACTACTCTCGGTGCAATAAATGAGATACACAATTAGTAAGGATTAATACACCATGAGAATGTTGTGACTCTAGTCTTGAGAGAGAATGTTTGGTACTTCAACCTTGCAAAGATTACAATATAAGAGAGAGAAAATGGATAACATATGCACAAATCTATGTTTCTACGACACCTGAAATGTTATGTTACTCATTTACTTTATTTTACTTGCTTGAATGAATCTAAATGGAATCATTTATCATTGTTATTATTATATATCTATTGAAAGGGAAGGGTTCAAATGATAGAGAATGGACAATTGTCTTGTTCCTTGAAATCAAGTAGGTTGTGGAATGCGTTGACTTGGTCAAATTTGATCCCTTATCTAAATGGGCATGACAATCCTTTATGTTGTTACATGCCAGTAATATAGATTGATAAGTCATTGTTGGGATGACATGGTTAGATATACAATAAGTTGTTTATTAAATTGATGCCATTCGGATCAAGTCATTTGATTTGAATTAATGACATAATAAAGATTAATAAGTAGTCATGCACATGGAGTTGAGAACAATGAAGATGTTGTTGGTCATGGACCAATAGCAAGTCATAATGAAATTCTAGCTAATAGAATGCACAAATTAAAATATAATACTTGGATTTTCCATAAAAAAAAATTAAAATGCACTATTTAAAGTTTAAGATATATATCCTTTATAACCAAAATGTCCATCCTATAATAGATGTATGTTTGAGAGATTGCATTTAAAAAAAATTAAAAAATTTCGTAACACATTTCGGCTGAGCGTTCAAACATATTTAAAGATGAACCACAAAAGAGATAGAGAATGATGTTGTAAAAGCAACTTCCATCAATGGGTATATAAAGAAGTAAAAGTATATAAGAGAAGGTTTTTTTAAAAAAATTGTAAAAATGAACATAATTAAAAATAAATAAAAATAAAATTGTAAAATAAAAAAATTATTAATAAATTTGAAATAGAAAATAAGGCATTATGAAATGTTTAAGTAAACTTATTAATAGACATGAAAAAAAGTAATATAGAAAAGCATAGAAAATGGAAATGGATAAGGACTAAATAAGTACGTGTAAACTAAAGACTAAGAAAATACACGGGGTTAAACTTGGAAAGAATAACTTTGTTTTTTTGAAAAATTGTAAAAATGCAAATATAATTTAAAAATAAATAAAAATAAAAATTGCAAAATTGCAAAATAGTGTATTATAAAATATTTAAGAAACTTATTAAAAACATGGCAAAAGTAATGTGGCAAAGAAGAGAAAAGGGGCAAAGACTAAATGGGTAATACATGGATGGTCCAAACTTGAAAAGAATATTTAGATTAAATAGGTAAGGGATGACATGTAAACATGAGGAAGAAGGTGGGCACAAGTGATGTTTGTTGACTTAAATCATGTTACAAGTGATGTTTGTTGATTTAAAATTGGAAAGAATATATAAATTAAATATGTGATGGATGATATGTAAGTATGAGTAGAAAGTGGAAGGGAGGAGAGAGGAGGGGATGAGGATGAGGATGAGGATGAAAATGTTTATTATAAATGATGAGTTGATTGTTGATTGCTTTTTTTAAATAAATAAAAATTAAAAAAATTAAAAAATAATACTGATAATAAAAATAATAAAATGTTAAAATAAAAATGATTAAAAAAGAAAAAAAAAGAAAAAATAAAAAATTAAAAAAAGAGATAACACAAAGGATAAGGAGAAGTTCAAAATTGATAAACATTGATTAAGATAGAAAAGATAGAAAATTGATACAAAATTGATTAAGATACAAAATTGATAAGGATAAGGATAAGGATACAAAATTGATTAAGATAGAAAAGAGAAACATTTAGGAATCGTTTTGGATAAAAATGATTTATGTTATATTAAGGTAACTTATTGAGTTTTAGTTTGTAGTCATTATCTCAATTAATGTTGCTTACATGACATTTTTATTTCTATAACTTTTTTCTTGTAAACCTCATGAAATACTGTTTAATATTGATGAAAATTTTAATTTAATATTATATAGTTTTATTTTCTATTTTTTTATAAGTTTTTTTTGTTTGATAATAACATCTCCCTTCTTTCTATATATAGACTTTACTTAACTAGCTATTCCTCTTTTGTACATAAACTATTTATTGCATGTTCATTTTAACCTTTAAATGATCCATATACCATCTTAGTCTTAGTTCATACATTTCTTTTTTCTTCTTGATGTGGCTCAAATTTTCATTCATCCACTATTTTATTGTTATTTTGTAACACATTAATTTAAAAGTTCCAAATATATTAACTTTTATGCATATTGTAACTAATTAACTTTTTGTTATTCCATTAACTATCACCATATTGTGACTCCTTGCTTGTCATAAACTAGATTTCTGGCAAATTCAGAATTCATAACTTGCAACTTGCACAGTTATTGCAAGAGGTCAACAAACTCTCTGACATTTTTGAGCAGGCCGATTTTAAACATATTTATAGGGAAAGAAATACTTTAGCCGATAAGTTAGCAAATGATGGTGGGAAAGTTCAGCTTGGGTATTGGTTTATCTCTGAGTATCATGGGTCTAGAAGACATGATACGTTTCAGGTTTTTTAAGTTCAATATGAACTTGGGGATAAGAGGGAATCTGTTGGTTGATACTTTTTTTGATCAATGTTGGTGACTGAATGGAACTATATGTTTTTATCTTTTGTATATATACAAGGTTGTATGATTTGATGGCCTTTGTATGGAATGTTATGATGATTATTTAGGTGGACATGCTGATTACTATGTGGTTCTAAGCTGGTCAGTCAGAGGTTATGGCGATATTTTTGGACAATTTCCAGTTTTGGTGACTATCTAGGATAGTTTGATGACGATATTTTGGATAGGCTGGTTTGATGGCTGATAGAGGTATTATTATATGGAGATGACTTTCTATGAATATTTGTAGACTATTGATTGACATGTTGTTAATCTGTTGTTTTTGTAATTAAGACATATTTTTGACTTTGTATAGCTTTTTTGAGATGTTTTGAAGAACAAATGGACACTTATCTTTTTTTGATAGTGGCTCATCTGCACAATATAATAAAAATTATGATTTTTTTCTATGGAAAAAAAGGAATGTCACTACTTGTGGGACATACCTTGACATATGTGTATATAATGTTTTCATTAACTTTTTGTTATTCCATTAACTATCACCTCATTAGGAATGTAAGTACTTGTGGGACACCTCATTAGGAATGTCACTACTTGGGACATACCTTGACATATGTGTATATAATGTTTTCATTAACTTTTTGTTATTCCATTAACTATCACCTCAATAGGAATGTCACTACCTGTGGGACATACCTTGACATATGTGTATATAATGTTTTCAGAGTAGTTAGTGCAAGAAAACACCTACTAAGACTTAGGGAAGCCTATGAATTACTACAATAAACCCTAGTAAATAGAAATAAGAAACTAAACTTTACCTAAAGAAAGTATCATTGGATGTGTAAAATGGGAGCCTTCACCATCCTTTTATAGGAATTTTTTCCCTTAGTTTTGTGCCCATGGTTTTGGGTGGACCTTGGTAAAGACCCATGGTTTTGGGTGGCTTCTTAGGGTTTTCGCTGCTTTTTCCCTCTTTTTAATATTTTATTGTCATATTTTTGGGGATTTTTCTCTTCTTTTTTTGAGTGAATTAAGCCATATTTCCCTATTTTAGAGGGGAAATAATAATTTTGAGACATTAATAGGTTTTGACCTTAGGTTTTGTGGATTAGTGAATATTTTTATGGGGGAAAATAAGGCAAGTGGTAATGAAGCTAAGGGATGAGCATAATGCGAAATTTTGTTTTCTGTTAAGAGACTGCCCCCTGATGCATGAGGAGAAGAGATCATCATATGGTTAATAGACATCATAGGTTTTTACTTTTCCAGGATAAGGGGTATGACAATGGTATGGAGAACAAAATTTGCATTGAAGGGTAGGACAAGTGCTTCACCAAGACTAAAAGGTTCAAATATGCAAGTACAACATTCAATATGGATGAGGTACACATAATCTCAAATATACAGACGAGGTGGGAATACCCATGTTCATATCAATGTCTCAAGATATACAAATAATAATGAGGGCCAAAGGGGACCTAAGAAATACATGGATAACTGCTGTGTACATCAAAGGTGTCCAACAATGACTCATATTTGGAATGTAATCATGGTCCAACCATGGCTGATCTGAAGAACGAGATTGGAAACAATGGCATTAATCATGAATGCAAGATCACAATAATTGATGCTTGGCTGGATCAAAAGGGGTCCAACAACTGTAAGGACTGAAACATATAGGAGTTTGAATCCTACAGGTACAATTCACTGCATATGGAACTGAATACACTAGGAAGCATGGAGGGATTCCAAACACTATCGCCAATGCAACCTAAATATCATAAAAAACATAATACTCGGAGGGTTCCAAAGAGACTCACTAATGTGCTAGAGTCAGGGGACATCTGGGGTCTTCAACCAAATAATGAATGAACTACTACCCTATACGAATCTCAACGGTGCAATGATGTAGCTGAGGTTGAGCACGTGAGAAACAACCATTCTAAGGGGAAGTGAGGACTCCTATTAGGTGGTCCATAGGAACTCATCAATGACGGTGATGAGGCCAAGGTACAGGGACCTCTGGGTCTATCTCGTGGAATATATGTGCTGGCCTCGACAAATGGAGACCTACAACTACCAAGGCAATATTGGTTCCTTGATACGAGTGCAAGGTATACGACCATAGAGTGCACGTAACAAGATACTGTAATGATACACCATAGATGGCTACAAGGGCACTGGAGTAATGGGACTCAAACTTCAGTTGTTCATAATATGATGGTATGGATGACCTACAAGCATATGATATTGACCTAGGGCGAGGGGGCAGATAGATGGGGTCACTAGGGGAAGAATTGCAATGGGTATGAATGCAACATGATAACCTCATAGGGTATAAGATTGATCATGGGAAAAAGACTCCAAGGGTGCTTCATCACAAAATACTTTGAACAAAGGTGTCTAGGAATGTTGCCCCAATGAGGGACTATATGTGATCTGCAAGGGTGTTTTTTTTTGACAGAAACAATTGAGAATTTTTATATTAAAAAGGATTAAACAAGGTTACAACACACATAAGATGGATTTCTCCCACAGGAGGGAAACATCCAAAACTCCTTGCTCATCTTTCTCGTAGTTGTAGCTATCCTGAAAGAACCCTACTCTATGGAAGTTATACCTTCTTACAAATTGACCACGAAGTAATAAACAAAAACAAGACATAATAAAAGTTGACCAATAACAACTCTCCTCCTTCAAATATTCCTATCCTTCATCTCCCTTAAGCTCAAAAACACATCTGGATGATGCCCAAAATCCATACCCAAGTAGCAACTCAACTCCTGTTGTAGCCCGATAACCAAAATACCAAGATTCCCACAATGACCATTGCTATTTTCCTATTCTTTTGCCACCTACTGAGTATTTAAAAAAATTGAATCTGTTATCACACACATTCCCATTCTCCTTCTTGCACTGATTCACCATCGATTACAAATATTCAGGATTTACCACAACCTCAGGATTGCCCACCGATTATAGATCCTTCGTTGATTGCCTGCCCTATCATTGAACTCAACGAAGACATGTTACAGTTTTCATGTCCAACCAACGCATTTTCTTGACACATGATTTCAGTTCTCCCACCTGCCAGATAGCGAGCCCACCATTTAGAGATGCGATTATCCTTCTTGCATGCATAATAGGTGTTGATAAATTTTGGTTTGGAGATTCTATTTATTCCTCTGTGCGTGGATGGTTGTGGAGAAATTTCTAGCAGCTGTGAACCGGTGATGACAAAAATGCAAGAACAGATTGCCTGTGTATTCATTAGAATTTTAGACTGAGAGTACCTACCATTAACTATGTAATGCATACCTGTAAGATGAAATTGAGACTGATCCATAATGATGGTAAATTCTAGCTCAAGGGATCCAGCTTATTCCTATCATGTATTCATTATAGATAAGCTCTCCATAGTCTAATGAGACTCCTCTATTAGTCATTAAATCATCCTTCTTGTTGTTTGTTCTTAGGATATGAAATAAATTTATAGATTTGAACTCCCTTCCTAGACAGATAAGGATATGGTGCATTTTGGTTATCGGGATCTTCATCTTCTTATACAACATTCTTGCTTCCCTTATGACCATGAGTGAATCACCATATATTGCTAACTCCTCCATTCCACAACTATTTGCAATCTCTAGCCCTTTAATAAGAGCAAGCCACTCAGCCCCATTGTTGGATTTCTTGCCCAAGCCCCAGGAATAATCCTTCTGCTTGCTCCCTCCAGAATAAAAAATGACTCTACCTGCCCCAGCCAGCCTCGGATTGCCTTTAGAGGCTCCATCAAAGAGAAGGGAGTTACAACTCAGGTCTAGCCTCCAATTAGCAAAAGCATCTTCGTTCATTCTTAGCTGCGAAGTTAAGCAATTGGGCCTTTTGGTAGTTGGATGCCAGCTATTGGAGACATGTTGAAGAAAGTCAAGATCTCACACTCTTTCCTTAGAATTCAAAGGCTCATTGTTGATATTCTTCACCCCCTTGTAACTAAGGCTTCCACCCACAACGAATTTGTAGCAAGCATTACTTTCATTGTACAAGATGCCTCACCTTCAAACAATTTTGTTTTTTGGTTACCCAAATATTCCAGCAGAGGTATTTAGGAAGGGAAACCTAGGCTCTTGTGAGATCCAACTTTTGAAGAAGATAGCCATCGCAATAGTCTTTCCAGTAGGAAAAGAGATCATTCCAATTTGTTGGAAGAATTAAGTTTATATGTAACTCTTGTACAACCAGATACCAAACTTCTGTGGAAAACTTACATTGCAAAAAAAGGTGGTCAATGGTCTCCTCTGCCTCTTTATAGAGTACATAGCACGGAGGCCCTTGAATCCTTCTTTTTTTCAAATTATCAGCAGTCAGAATTTTTCGATGAGATAATATCTAGAAGAAGACGTT
This sequence comes from Pseudotsuga menziesii, assembly GCA_001517045.1. Classification (NCBI taxonomy): domain Eukaryota; kingdom Viridiplantae; phylum Streptophyta; class Pinopsida; order Pinales; family Pinaceae; genus Pseudotsuga; species Pseudotsuga menziesii. The sequence goes on from LPNX010693239.1 coordinate 142,239, forward strand.
AATTTTTGGAAGACCATCATTGCACCAGAATTTGTTCCACTTGCTGTCCACTCTGTTGATGCCTTCATTATTGGAAATGATTCGGTATCCTTCTTTAACGGTGTAAATCCCCGATTTACCCCATAGTCTACTATCCAAAAGTTGGTTGTGGACATGTGCAAAACCTTGGAGAATTGAGTAGAGAGCATTAAAATCAAGCATTAGATGCTCAAGCACATCCAATACTTTCCATCCACCCCATCTTTTGTTGTTTTTCCAGGAAGGTAGATCATAGAGGGTAAACATGTTTAAAGTATCTATCCATTTCTTGAGATATGAGAATGCCACCAGATGGTTTACCGAAGAGACCAACCCCAAACGATCCTGCCATATTCTGATTTGTTTACCATTACCAGGGCTCCAATGCAGGTGATTGTTGATGATATAGGCCACCTTCTTGCAGAGGATCCAGATTGGAGACCCCTTCCCTGTTAGTGGGTACTCATCTACACAATGTTTCCTTTCTCCCTTCATATACTTCTTCCTGAGAATCTCTTTCCACAAGCCCTCCTTACCAAAGACGAGCCTCCACAAAATTTTTGATCCGAGAGCGATGTTCATCCTTGCCGGGTCCCTTATACCAGTACCACCACAGTTTTTTGGGCTGCATCCCACGTCCCAGCTTACAAGATGAAATTTTTTCGTGCCATTTAACTTGCCCCCTTGCCAAAGGAATTTTCTAATTTCCTGCATAAGTTTCACTGGAGCTAAGGATATTGAGCATGTATAAATTGGATAGGCAATGAGGATAGAGTTTATGAGGACAAGATTACCAGCTGGGTTGAGCCACCTTGCTCCCCACGATGAGATTTTTTTCTAGATCTTCTCAACAATACCCCGCCAGTCAGTAGAAATTTTTTTACCCTTGAAGATAGGGTTCTCGAGATAGGTGAATGAGTTCCAATTTAACTTTCCTTCGAAGCCAAAATTTTTGGAAATCCTCGCGATTGTTCTAGGTAGACAGTTTTAGGCATAAAACTTGGATTTTATCAAATTGATCTTCCTGTTTGAGGCTTTTAAGAATGAAGAAAGAGATTCATTAAATCTCTTTGCAATCACCATGGAAGCCCCACCAAGCAGAATTGTATCATCTAGGAACTGAGCATGCATTGCAGCCTTGATCCCCATGGCAATCTTTAAGCCTCTTAGCTTTCCATTTTCCTGTAATGATTGGAGCTTTCTGCTCAGTGACTCTGCTACCAAAAGAAATAGAAGTGGTGACAATGGGAAGCCTTGCCTAAGGCCCCTTGAGGCTTGGAATAATTCAACCGGTCTTCCATTAATTAATGGAGCAATACACATTTTTTTAATGCAATCTTTGATCCATCTAATAAATTGATTCAAGAAGCCAAACCTATTCATAATTTCAAAAAGAAAAAAATGGTTAACCCTATCAAAAGCGTTAGCCATAGAAATCTTGATACCCATACCTTGTTGCTTCCTTTCCATGCTAGAATGGATGGCTTCTTGGACAATGATGATGTTGTCTAGAATTTGCCTCCTAGCTAAGAATCCCCCTTGAGACTCCGAAATAATATGCTTCATGATATTTTTCATTCTTGTAGAAAGAATTTTTGTGAAAATCTTGTATGAAGTGTTGCAAAGAGAGATTGGTATGAATCTGTCCACAGAGTTAGGATTTTTTCCCTTCAAAATCAAAGAGAGGAAAGATGAGTTTGTAGCCCCGACAATTTTGTCTTTCTTCCTCGTCTAGTTGAGCATCCTTCTCAGTTCTACCTTAATGATGTCCCACGCAACCCGATAAAAGTTGATTATGAACCCATCGCGGCTCGGTGCCCTGTCCAACTGCAAAGTAAAAATTGCATCACTTATCTCATTCTCCGAAATTGGCTTCATAAGTTCCTCATTCTCATCATCAGAAATTTTCCAGGGGATAACCGCAAGAAGCTCAACTTGAGAGGTTGGATCTGTCTCATCTCTGTCTGTATAGAGATTTCTGAAATGTTGAACAAGGTGCCTCTTGACTGCCTCATTCCCATCAATTTTATTTCCATTGTTATCATACAACTCTCTAATAGTATTAGAGCTTAATCTGGATTTTTATTACTTATGGAAATAACCTGTATTGCTATCACCCCCTTTCAGCCATAATTGTCTGGATTTCAGCGTTAACTCTTCCTCCTCCTGCCTAACAACCCTTAAAATTCTCATATTCAAATATTTTTCATGATTTAGATTGAGCATGGTCACTTCTTTGTCTTCCATTGTTTTATGGAAAGAGACCAGATCATCGTGAATTTGTTTCTTTTGGATTGAAGTCCCTTTGAAAGAAATTTTACCCAGCGTTTTAGAGCAAATCGAGTAGCTCTTAACTTTGACTCCCATATATAGCTAGGAGAGCCAAAGATCTTGGATTCCCAAGCCTCTTTTTGATCCTGCAACCAGAGAGGGTTAAAACGAAAAGGGACAGGGCCCAATTTTTTAGAGAGAGTTAGGGACAAGAGTATAGGCTTGTGATCAGAAGTTAATGAAGGAAGGACTAGAGAAGTAGGGATCAGACCCCTTTGTAGGAAGGAGGAGCTGTACAAAAACTATCAAGTCTTGTAGCAATATGACTAGGGACCGTTCTTTTGTTTCTCTAGGTATATTTCCCATACTTGAGTGGGGGATCCAAAAGATCCAGACTTGTCATCAGATCTTCCATTTTTTCTCTAATGGGGTCTCTGACAATCGAGCCACCCGTCTTCTCCGCTTGGTATTTTGTTACGTTGAAGTCCCCAGCAACAATAGTATCCTTTTCCTTGTAAGATATCACTCAGCAAATTGAGAGTTTCCCAAAAGATCAGCTTATCCTTGTAATACGTTGGCCCGTATATATTACAAACAAAAATTGATTCTAGATTTTCTTTGCAATGCAGCTCGATGTGGAGCCAGTGATTGGATTCCTTTATTAATCTCATTGCATATTTTTCTTAATTATAAGAGGTGGATATTCCTCCTAAAGCTCCTTTGGAGCTTATGGATTTCCCTTGGTAATTTTTCTAGTGAAGCCGAGATAGGGCCATTACCCCTTCTTTGACCATTTTTGTCTCTTCGATTATCAGAATGTCAGGTTTCTCATATTTGATCATGTTTTTAATAGTTTCCACTTTGCTTGAGCTCCCCAGGCCTTTGCAATTCCAAGAGACAAATATCATTATTTCTTTGACATTTGAGGTCCTGCTCGAGACCTGTTATCCACCCTTGACCCTCCGACACTTTTGGTGTTTTGAAGAAGCTTAGTTTCCTCAATAGTCATCTGCCTTCCGAGCTCAAGTTTTCTTTCTGCTTCCTGCTCCCTACGGTGCCTATGCATTTTTTCCCCTTATGGATGGTGGTGGAGCTTGATCTGGAATTTCTTGTGATCCTTGAGAAGAGGACTAACCTGGGGACTTTACCCTCGGATTTGGTCTACTGATTTTTACCATTGCTATCCAAGATCCACCCGGGGAGGAATATCCAGCGAGAGCTTTCACTGTCCCATCCTCGTTGGGATTTGGAAGCGCGCTTGATTCAGGATCCCCACCTTTCATTTATTCACCCTCCAGAGTGATATCTGTTGCGAGGATTTCTCCCTCTTCTATATGAAGAGCTATGTATAAATTACTGATGTCCATTTCCTCGATGTTTGTAATGTGCTCCTTAGTTTTTCCTGGCTGGTAATGATTGTTGTCGTTGGGAGAGTTATTCGACGCCTTCTTCCCTCTTTTCACCTGCTGCCATCCCTCTTCTTGACTTTTCCCAGGATCATCTATTGCTTCTTTCAGTAAGCTTTTGACAAAGTTCTCATATTCATGGCACTTTCTACACTTGAATGGAAGTTGCTCATAGTCGACCTTCTGTAGATATTCCCATCCATCCATGAAAAAATTCACTTATTTAGGTAATCCTTTCTCTAAATCGACTTCCACACATATCCTTCCGCATGAGAATAATGGCCCCTTTGGTTCTGCCTTGTCAATGTATTTACCAAGGGTATTTCCAATGGCTTGAAGGGACTTGTCATTTCGTAGAAGCAGTGCTACAGGCCTCTAGAGATCAAAGACATCTAGTTCTTTGAGATCCAATATTCCATGCTTTTTGGAGAGGGCCAGATCTTAGTGAATTGACCTATTATACCCTTCTAACTAAAGGAAAGGGCCTCCATTCTTGAAGTGACCGACATGATTTAAATGCAAGGGATTGCCTCCAACCTCACAAAGCTAGATTCCAGGATTTCATATACCGGAGGTGGCGAGGAGTCAACAAGGGCCCAAAAGGAAACCTCTAAGAGGTGTCTTCACTCCTCCGAAGGGGGATCCAGAGGATCCATGAGCATTGTTCAAGATTCGACCCGATCAATTTCAGATCGATCCACCAACAATAAGAAAACCCAGTCTCCCACTGCAAGATCGAATGGACTGATCTGTACCCAACCAGGAGCAGTACACCTCTTGCAGCTACAAGCTCCTTACACCTACAAGCTCCTTACACCTACTCAAATGATCCTCATGATCCTCACCCTTGCGATCCCTGCATATATGTGTGAGGGTTTTGAGAAGCATTGTTTTGACATTCTTCATGATTTAATGATCTCCAAGAAAGGATAAAAGTGTGCTCGATGCGACATCTCGGATATTTTTATCGAGCCTGAGAGGTCAATGCTCGCCGGTGTTTTCAAATTTAGAGTCTAAAAATAAAAAGAAGACCCCATGAGTGGTATTTTTCATAAATTTAGTCCCCAAATTCCTAAAAAGCATAAAAGTGTACTATGGAGAACTCTTCTATCCCAAGGGGACTAGATTATTCCTTCTTTTGTAAATAATCCATTCGAACCAAAAATGGGGTTAACTTATACTAAATGGACATTCCTTCACATCCTTTAACGAGTTTGAAAGAAACAAGAACACTTGACAATCTTTTCATTGCTTAAGGAGTTAGACAAGATCTTAATAGAAACTCCGTGCTGGGAGTCCCGAGGATTGGCCAATGAGTGACAATATGAAATAATGTGTGAGGCTTAATTTCTAGATGTCGAACTACATGGAATCGGAATCCTAAGGGGACATGAATGGCATGGACGCCAAATACAAGGGGTACTAAAACAATCACCCATGTAAATGAAGGATCTAATGTCGAACAATGGATAATGCAAAGGTGGCTGGGATGGGCCACTTACCTGAATAGAGGGGGGTTCCTACAAGGGTTAGGGAAAAATATTGGAGAAATGCATCAACTTTTGAGAGGGAAAGGATGTCCTATGTGTTAGTTAGAAAGTTGTATAGGCGAACGTCACCAAGTAGGAGGAGTGTTGCCATAATGACTCGTATCTGTACATAAAACACATATACCCAGTCATAAATATGTGTCTAGAATATAAAGAAAGCATACAAATACATATATGAGGTGATTCACATGATGGCATGCAAGTCAAGGTGAGCCCAAAACTCCTAAGTAAGACTCAGTGATCATGAGAAATGGTCCCCATAATAAGGAATAACATAGAATATTGATTTTAGTAGTGTGAACTATGCAAAAAGAAATGTCGTATGACATGTGATCTCAAGAAATGGTCGATATCATGCATGTGAAAAAGTGAGTAGGGTTAAGGTCTGTACCCCATGTTTTGGGCATGGTGTTTGTGATTTTGGATCACTTATGTGCTAGGTTGAGCTATGGGCTCATTGAAATATTGACATATATGTGATGGGGTAAGGTCAAAATGATTGCGCATGGCCCCTATCCCAGGGTTAAGGTAATTGATCAATCCCACCATCCCATGGGTATTGATGGAGTGCATATGCTCTCCCGAAGAGGTACCGATAAGTCATCGACCAACAACTAGGAAGGGAGGACACTGTGAGGAAAATGTGAGGAAAATGTCCATGGTGGAACACACCGTTCATGAAATGATGAGGGGGAATGCCCCTTCCAATGTGGATGTTCCCAGTATTGCTGACAAGGACGATGAGTATGATTAGGAAGGTATGGGTGCCTGCCCCCATGCCATAGGCATGGGATTTCCTCATCGATTTAAGTAGGATCAAACATATAGGTCAGAAGGACTCATTTATGTCAACACACTCCTAGTGGTATGGGATAATGAGGAAGGCTCATCAGAGGACGATATATAACAAATGGTGATCGTATCGCTCAAAGAAGTCACTGGAGAATGAAATTATTTGATGATTGTGACATGAGGCTCTAGAGGGAGTCGACGCAAGTTATCCAACAAATATCAGTATTCAGGTATATCTAGACAGTGGTGGGAGTAATGACCGTACAATCCATATACTGCATAAGGGTAGTTTGTGTAAATAGACTTGTGTTTCAATTGGGGGAAGTTAGTTAATTGTATAACTAGAACTTTCTCATTGAGATCATCATCTAATGTTTGTATATGAGTATGTAATATTGGAAACTCTAGAGAGTTCTAGGTAGCGTGACCCTTAACATCGTATAAATCAAAAGGGGCAGGTGCTCAAATTGAGGTAGTAGGGGGTGGGTGCACATCTTTGTTCTAGGTTTCCAATGGTGTCACAACCATTGGATCACCCCCAACCTTCTTCTTGGGAAGAGGTCGTTTGGTACTAGGTGCTATCTTTGATGTGATTGGGTGGGATGGGAGGACTGAGGCTGTATCCACAGACACAGTGGGAGGGGGATGGTTGGCCGTATTAATGGGTTGAAACAATGTCAAAATGACCTGTGAACTTGGAGGAGGATTTGGTAAGGTAAGGTACCAAACAATGATGCCCAGGGTTAAACCGGGAAAGTTGAGGGTTGCCATCACTGGTGTGATGACTATTCCCGAAGGTGGAAATATGAAGGGATATGCAAAATGGGTGTATCTCCCCATTGGTTCCCTAACAACTGATTAGAGGTAGGCATTTACATTGGTTACGCCTATGGATGTAGTGACAGTGGTGGCTGGGGTTGAGGTTGGGGTGCATGATTACCAGACGAGATGGTGCACACTTAACAAACTACCAACCCCAAAATGTGTCCTAAATAAGCAATTGATTAAAACTTAATTAAAACATAATAGGATTGTTAATCAATTAACTAATCAAACTCGTAATTCCACTTAAAATATTTTATGACTGCACAAAAAATAGGGTGAGTAAACCAGTGTGGTTAACCTATTTTGCATGCATAACGATGTGCGGTTAACCTGCAATTTCCAATTTTTGTGGTAAACCCATAATTTTGAATTTTTCATGAGTGCCAATAATAATCATAACCAAAACCTCTACTCAAACTAGGTGTTCTTCCTTGCTTGACCTCACTCACGAATTCTATGAGATAAACCTATTAAGAGATAGAAAATGAGCCTGGGAACCATTCTATTGAGGAGGTATTATCAATCAAGTTCTCCTTTCTCTCAAGCAAAACTCACCTTCCATTCTGATCTGAGCAAGGGGGCAAAGAGCACCACAAACAGTAACAATTTTTCCCCAAGAAAATCCCATATCTTGTTGTAATGGCACGAAGAAATCTATTCGATTACTCACATTGAATGAGGCCTTTATAAAGGGGTTCATGTGACCAACTTAATCTCCCGGTTTAGGGATGCTTGCTCACTAAAAATAAAACAAGATATGGAGCAAGAGGGAATTCACTAGATCCATGTGAAACCTAGGTTGAATCCCATACATACAAAAATCACATTCAAATCATGTCAGATGTCAAACAAAATCAGATTGCATGAATGAAACGGTAAACGATTCTCAGGACCTTTATCCAGGTTTTTTAAAGTTTAATGAATGTAATTGCTGAAAATCCATTTTTTTCATTTTTTTACTTTTTACAAGGCTTACAACATTTCTTTTCTGATTTGAGCATACATATAACACATATAAAATGAAAGAGCTTACAGACTAATACAACATGGAAAGGAGAATATGTGAGATTAAAAATCAATCACAATGATCTATGAAGGACAATAATTTTTATTGAACTAGAAACTCCATCCATTACATAATCTTTATCCTATTTTAGGATCTGTTTGACAACATATAGTAACACTTTTTGACAAAAGTTAGCCAAGATTATCTAGAATGTACTTTTTTATACTTGAAATAAAGGTATGTTTTTTTCTTTGGAAAAAAAAAGAATAAATACTTTAAAATTAATGTGATAACACTATATATACACAGTAATACATTTTACCCCTGATTATTTGATGTAGAAATCTTAGAGGACTCGAAAGAATCAACTTTGTTATGTATGCAACGCCATAACCTTGGTTGTAAGGAGAAAATAAATGAAAGGTTCTTACTAATGGTTAGTGCAACATTTATATTATGCCTATAGAGATTGATTATTTTTTTCACTGTTCCTTTCCAATTCAGAGATGTCATGTGTAACCTATGTAGCCCATTTGGGAATTTTATCATGATTGCATATTATATATTTTTATAAATTTAATCATGTTCAATACAAATCCTAATCCATTGCAACATAAAGAACAAAATTCATTTCCTCCAGAAGTTATGGAAGAAGCATTTTGAATACTTGTTGAAGAGGATGCTAGACGAGAAAAATAATTACAAATTAAGCACGTCAATTGTCTATACAATGACAAAAGTCACGACAATTATATAAAGTTGCTAAAAATTATTGTTGGAGTGATGATGAAGTAGAGTGTAGCAGTGATGACATTCAGGTGCAAGTTAACAACAAGCAAATACCTTATCATTTTCAATGTCATTCATCTTTGTTAAATCACTGGGAGATCGATGAAAATGTTGCTTTGCAGAATATTAATAACATTAAAAATATTATTTCTTCTAAGTTTAAAGAAAAATTGTGGTGTGAGAAATATCTCGAAGCTAAGAGAAAATTAAGATATTATAAGGAGGTCATCAACCCTACTCTAGAAGATCAAAAGTATCTCTTTGTTTTGATCAATACTAAGAAAAAAAATAACATAGCTAAGATAAGAATGAACTCGCATAATCTCCATAGTGAAACTGGTCGTTGGATAGTCCCTAAAACACCATGGGTAGAAAGGATTTGCCACCTTTGTGAGAGTAAGAACATTGAAGATGAAAATCACTTCCTCTTAGAGTGCCCTGCGTACACCCACATTAGATCCCAGTTTCATAATCTTTGTTGCAATACCGACTTTCCTAGCCTTTTAGCCTGTCAAAATTATAGTAAGCTCGGGACGCTTCTTTCCAAGCTCTTTGAGCATAGAAATATAACTTTAAATCAAACTAATTAATTCTCTTCTTTAGGTCCGATAGACCAAAGTTTGGTCTCAGGGGATGTTAACCATCATCATCATCATTATCATCATAATATGTTAGGGGAAATTCTCCAAACTTTGATATTGTTTCCCTTCTGAAAAGAAGAAAATGGTTTAGAAGAGGTTATTATCTGCAAAGTTATTGATGAGTCCCATATAGGGAATGTATAATTTGCATGCTTGGTTCCTTGTGGTGATGATCCAAATCTTTACATTATTGGTATCAATGGCATGTGCATACGTAATGTGGATGATGTTTTTCTAATGGTGTATGTAGATGAAAGTGGCAATCTTATGTTGCACCATCCTTCATTATCTGAAATAAAATCACTATTATCTTCAAGTGGGTCATATGAATATCTCAAAAAACATTCCATTTCGATCATTAAGCGAGGGTTTTAAATGGGATCTAGTTTAGATGTGACTCTGTTATTGGGAGATGGTTGTTTTATCAAGACTGATAGAAATAAATTAATTCAAATATATGGGCTTATTGTGTACAACACAAATCCATTTGATTTTACCATAAAGGTGTTATACTAGTAGATTCAAGCTGAACTAGTTAACCTATCTAAGCAACCAAAAACATATCATAAAAGATAAGAACAGGAAAAGAAAAGGACAAGAGAACACTGATATACGTGGTTCACCCTAATGGGTTACATCCACGGGAAGGTAGTCTTCTATTATCTCCAGAATGTCTTCTCCATTCTTACAAGAGAGCAAAGCACAAATACCCAAAGAATATAGATGATGTACAACAATGTCACAATAGTACCACTACTATATCAAGATTACATGATATGTAAACACTCACTTGACCCTATTATATACTAAGAGATGAGGAGGAAGTACTATCACATATTGCATGTGGGATAATATAATTCTCCAAGATAACATCTCTTAATACAATACCATGGACAAATACTCTACACAAGTAAATACAACACCATATAGCTATGGGTTAAATGTATCATTCTTTTACATAAGATTGTAGACAACTTCCGACATAATACAAAGACATTATTACCTTCCAAGGAATATAATATATTCCAACACTCCCCCTTAATAATGGCTGGGAGAAGGGCCCATACTAACACTAAGGAAGGAAGGAGTCATTACTTCTCCCCCTTGATGACAACTTCCCGCATTCTAAGCAAGGAACGAAGATGCACAAACTTCACCTCGGTGAAGGATTTGGTGAATATATCTACTGCCTGTTGCTCTATAGGACAATGCTGAAGAGAAAGAATACCATCTTCCACAAGTCCGTGAATGTAATGAGCGTCAAGGTCGAGATGCTTTGTCTTGGAGTGATATACTGGATTATAAGCAAGCTAGATTGCACCCTGATTGTCACATTTCAACACAGTGGATGATTTTGGAGCCAGAACAAGCTCTGTAAGAACATGCTGTAACCAAACTGCTTCTTTAGCTGCTTCTTTGGATGCTCTATATTTTGCTTCACATGAAGATAAAGAAATAGTCTTCACCTTCTTGCTCGACCAAGAAATCGGACCTAAACCAAGTTGAAATACATAACCTGCAGTGGACCGTCGATCAGAACTGTCACCTGCCCAATAAGAATCTATGTAACCCGAGAGTGAAACTATAGTACTGCTCGAATAAAAAACACCATAGTGTAATGTCCCCTGTAAATATCTCTGAATCCTCTTGGCTGCCTACCAATGACTTTCATGAGGTTACTGCATGAACCGAGAAACCAAACTGATGGCAAAAGAGAGATCTGGTCGGCTGTGAGTTAAATATATCAAATTGCATACAAGCTGATGATAAAGAGTAGCATCAACAAGCGATGTGGTACACTCAACCGTTAACTTTACACATGACTGAAATGGCGTAGGAGTAGATTTACAATCACTCATATGGAAACGAGCCAATAGGTCTGTAGCATACTTCGGCTGAGAGAGAAACATACCGTCTGCCATATGCCAGATTTGAAGACCCAAGAAATAATGCAATAAACCAAGGTTCGTCATTTAAAACTGCTTTCGAAGATCACTTTTTAGATTTTGAATTAATATAAGATGTCTGCTTGTGATGATTAGATCATCTACATATAAAACAACAATGAGAATATTAGTACCAAAGTTCTGAACATACAAATTTGGATCAGATATACAACGCTTAAAACCATTCTTCAAAAAATATGCATCAATTTTATCATACCAAGCCCTAGGTGCTTGTTTGAGACCATATAAAGACTTGTGTAATTTACATTCTAAATTTGATGATTCAACATTAATAAAACCAGGAGGTTGTTGCATATAAATTTCTTCATTAAGATCACCATTTAAAAAAGCACTTTTAACATCCATTTGGTGTATTTCCCATTTATAAGATGAAGCAATAGATAAAATGGTTCTTATTGTATTCATTTTAGCAATAGGAGCAAAAGTTTCATTATAATCTATACCTTCAAGTTGATTAAAACCTTTTGCAACTAACCTAGCTTTATACTTTTCAATCTGTCCTGCTGCAGTGAACTTAGTTTTATAAACTCGTTTACGTCCAACTAAATTCTTACCAACATGATATAACTCAACTCTTTCAAAGTCAGCAGGTTCGAGGTCAAAGATCTTATTTTCAAGATAATATGCAGAAACATCATCAGATTTATCAAATAAAGAGGAAGAGTTTGGAATACCTGAACTGGCCTGTCTTCTGCCTCAATACTTACCTGAAGACTATCTGCAACAGTTTGACCAATGAGGCCCCTTGCTTGATCACTTTTAGCTTCCCATATAGCCAAATCATCAGCAATAGTAGGTATCTTGTGTTTACCATTAACTAGCCTCCAAATATTCTTACTCACGAGAACATCAATCATCTTTCTCTTCCAGGAAAGATAGTTAGAACCAACTAATTCAGGAATAGAAGCTGCTTCGGAAGTCATAAATGAGTCAAAATTTGTCAAGAAATAAGAAACCTTAATACTTAAAAATGACATAAAAATAGTGAAGAACTTGAAAACAGTTACACTTTACTGATTTCAATCTACAAAAGCATAGTTAGAAACACAGTAAAGAAAAGAGGAGAAACTTTCACTTTCAACCCTGTGAAATTTTTTTCCCAGAAAAGCCCAGTCTTCTGTTCTGGCCACAAAGGTGGATCCAGAATGGTTGTTCCAATTCCAAAAACAGGTTATAATAAAAACTCAGGTAAGAAATGACCAAGTTACGACCCTTTTTTTATAACTGCCGTTTTTATTACCGAAAGGAAGCCCAAAAATGCCCAGTTTTCTGTTCTGACAATAATGGGTGGATCCATAATGGTTGTTCCAATTCCAAAAATAGGTTATAATAAAGAAACTGGTAAAAAATTACCAAGTTATGGCCCTTTTGTATAACTACCGATTTTATTACCGAAAGGAAGCCCAAAAATACCCAGTTTTCTGTTCTGGTCGTGTGGGTGGATCCATAATGCGTTTCCAATTCAACAAGAGAGTAAAGCATAAATACCCCAACAGTGTCACAATAGTACCACTACTACATCAAGAATACATGATATGTAGAGACTCACTTGACCCTATTATATACTAAGAGATGGGGAGGAATTACTCTCACATATTGCATGTGGAAAATATAATTCTTCAAAATAACATCTCTTAATACAATACCATGGAAAAATACTCTACACAAGTAAATACAACACCATATAAGTATGGGTTAAATGTAATACTCTGTTACATAAGATTGTAGACCATTTTCGACATAATACAAAGCCATTATTACCTTCCAAGGAATATAATATATTTCCAACAAAAGGCCAACATGTATGTTCATATTTTTTATGAAAAGTATCCTGGTATGTCTGAAGAAGAGTCATTGAAAATTCCATATCTAGTGGAGGTGTTGAATATTTAGTAGAGGTCTCCGCTAGTAAGGCATTCTATTGGGTATGAATTTTTAAAAGTCACGTGGATGTTATTGGTAGAGGCCACCATATTCTCAAAGGTGTGAATTTACATCAACATGAGGTGTTCTATGCAAAACAAGGTTTATTGATACCAATTGAAATAGTTGATTGTGAATGATACATGTGTATCTTTTAATTTATATTTTTCAGTTCATACGACAATAATTTCTTTATAGTATCTAATGTTATCTTTAATTTTATTGCAAGAATTGTTGATGTTTTTTTTACTGTGAGCTCTATCAAAATCTTGGGCACCAACACTTGAAAGAGATAATATTTTTGTTTTCCATTTTATTGCTATGAAAGATGAAAACAACACTACTTTCCTACTTCTTGCAATAAAAGGTGAAGACGAAGTTGTGACTGCTAGATTAGACGCCTCTAAAGAATATGGAATGTACAATGCATTACCATCACTACTTGGAGTATTGTAGCCACATCAAATCCATCATCACAATATTCATCTTCTTTCCTATAAAGTTTTCAACCACATAAGGTCTCGAAACATGATATACAATGGATCTTGTGTGGAAATTGATTGTTCGGATGGAAGTTTCGTGGTTAATTTTGAGCTTATTGCAATGCATTCCATAACTCCTGGGATTTTGAAGAAAAACAATGCACTAAAGTTCACCATAGAATAATACAATGATCTTAAGGAAGTTGTTTTCTATACATGGCCAACCTTTAATTTTCCTGATAGATATAAGCCATCTTCAGGCTCAAGTTATGATATCCAACCTTCTGGTTAATGGAGAGTGGGACCAATATTTAGATTTCTCTATTTGTATAATAGCCTACAACTTTGTGTGCAAGTGTATTTTTCATGGGATTCACACCAAAGGGATTTTGTCCATCATTATTATGGATTTGGGATGAGGACTAGTGCACCCCATTTGGAGATGTAAACATTATACTTGTCGTAAATAAATGGTGAATTTTGTATCATTACGTGGTGTAATATCTATGGTTACATGTTATGTAATATACATGAATATTTTATTTGTTAGATCTAGTAATTTTTGTCATGAAATATTAATGTCGTGTTATCAATGGTTTCTCTTTCCCAAGGGAAAAATTTCCATCTTTGATATTTCAAATTTTGAAATCAAAATATACATGTGTTAGCCTATGGGATCTTGAGAAGATACATATGTTCTATATTCAAACTATCCTAATACCTACATATTATAGTCTTCCATCATCGACAAAAACATATCCTCTTAGGGAATTCACTTATGCAAAACATATATGTAAAATACATCACTCATTTGAATATGATTAGGCATGCTTAGCGTGAATTTTTATGCTTATGGCTTGCATTTTACACGAAGTGTCCATTACAATCAAAATGGTTAAAATTGCACATTTTTATACATGTATTATGAGCATATGAATAAAATTAACACAAGGATATTATTCTCTCTCTCTATATAGATATTGTATTTCCAAATCCATTAACTATAAGCATTTAATAGGAGGGTTTGGCTTGCATTTTTATTAATGTAGGTGAACATTTCGTAAATACAAGACAACCATGAAGTGTTTTTGCACAATGGTAAAATATTGGACCCAAATGGAAGAACCAGATGTACAAGAAGATGGGAAACACTAAAACACACCATTTCCAACTAAAATCACTAAAGTAGTCCCAATAATGAGGGTTGGGCGAGCATTTTTGTGAACTGGGTTAAATTGTGTTCAAAACATAAAAGTTGTCCGCTTGTGAGATTAACCGTGGGAAAATGAAATAGGATATTGGGAATATGAAAGATTTTTTTGTCAACAATATATCTAGCTTCAGCACCATGGTATCAATTTCAATTATTACATCTGTATGGAATGTGGCATGCATTTTTCTAAGCCCAGTTTTGAATATTTACACTTAGCCTTTTACATAAAAACTTGAGGTTTTAGTCCTATTTTTTTTTAAATTTTAACCAAGTTATTTACAAATTATGCATACTAATATCTTTTATACATATAGTATGCTACTTTTACGCTAATAAAGTTATTATATGTGCAATCTTAAGTTTGTTGATGTACTCGACAAAATTTATACAAAACAATCTAGAGAGTGAGTAATATCCAGATTGAAAACTTCACTTGTGTACCGTAGGCACATGAATCTAGGTATCCTATAAACATTCAATAGGGTATTTTTATCTATATATCTAGCCACCTCATTTCCAAATCAATGAACTATAAGCATTTAATAGCATGGATTGGGTTGCATTTTTAATAATGTAGGTGGGCATTTCGTAAATATAAGACAACCATGAAGTGTTTTTGCATAGCAATAATTTTTTGAACCCAAATAGAAGAAGTAGATGTAAAATAAGGTGGGAGATAGTAAAACACACCATTCCAACTGAAATCACTAAAAAAGACCCAATAATGAGGGTTGGGCGGGATTTTTTGTGAATTGGGTTAAATTGGGTTCAAAACAAAAAAGTTGCCAGTTTGTGAGATTAACTGTGGGAAAATGAAACACAATATTAAGAATATGGAAGAGGTTTTTTTCAACAATATATCTAGCTTTAAACCCATGGTCTCATTTTCAATTACGGACATCTGTACAGACTATGGTGTGCATTTTTCTAATCCCAATTTTAAATATTTACACTTAGTCTTTTTCATAACAACTTGGGGTTTTAGTCCTATTTTTTTGGATCAAGTTATTGACAAACTATGCATAATAATATGTTTGATAACTAGAATTTTCACCGAGATGTGCGAAGGAACGCTGAGAGGGTAAAAATATTAAGTATTTCCGCAACTGAATGAACCATCTACAGAAGCATGAGAATTTGGTGGCCTATTATTGTACGCATTCTAATTCATACCATCAGTTTAATGGAAAATGACCCTAATTATTCTATTCTTTCCACACTTTCGCACCTGCACTTCGAAAATTGACTTAATAGCTTCTAAAATAGGTGTTCCGTACTCTCACACCTTTCCGATTTTTGACCTCTGGTTCGTACTACGGAAGTTGGCTCCTCGACATCCGAAACAGGGTTCCCACACTATCACGCAACCCAATTTTTGATTTTTGGTTCAGATTGCATAAGTTGGCTCCTCGACTTACAAAACAGGGTTCCCGCACTTTCACACCTTTCCGGTTTTTGATTTTCGGTTCAGATTGCGAAAGTCGCCTCCTCGACTTACATATTCTAATTCATAAAATTTCCTCCTAAGTTTTGTTTTTTTGGGATTTTTGGTTTTTGGAAGCACCTTTTCCTTTATAAGTATCATTTTGGGTGCTTCAGCCATCGAACTTCCGCTTTCCAATGTCCAGAATGCCGGGATCCATTTTTTCAAGTCTCTGGGGAAATATTTTTCCGACTTTCGATTTCCGCCATGCAGAATCTGAAAAATCGAGACTCACATGTTCGCAATAAAACCTTTTTCCTTTCTGACTTGCGCTTCCCAATGTCCAGAATGCAGAAATTAGAAAATTCCTTTTTCGCGTTTTTGCTTTCTTGTCTTTCCTACTTCCGTTTTCCGCTAAGGCGGATCCGAGAAGTATAATTTTTCATGCAATATAAAATATGACTTTTCAACTCTCTCTTTTCGTTGTCTGGAATGCAGAACCTTGAATTTTTCATTCACAATAAAACTGTCATCCTTGTCTCCGAATTCCGATTTTCGCACAACCATTTCCTGAAAACTGGAAAGTTTTTTTTTTCGCAACTTATGTTTTGTTGTTTTCTCCGCTTTCTGCTTTCTGCCTTTGGAGAATGCAGAACACAAAACTTTAATTTGTACACTGTCCAACTAAATTACTTTTTGACTTCCGCTTTCCGATGTCTGGGACGCAGAAGCCAGAGATCACAAAATCTAAACTTTCAAACTTTTTACTTCCGATTTTTGAGTTTCGTGGCTTCATCTCAGCCGTTCATTTATGCTAGATCTAAGGTCTAGATATTTTTTCCCGTGGAGACTTTGGCGATTTAGTATGTTCAAATTCATGAGGGTTTTTACCATTTTCACTCACATTTTTTACTGTGCCTGGGGATTTTTACGACATTTTTCTCGCTCAAGATCACAGTTTCCTTGGTTTTGAAACTTTCTATCGGTAAGTTGACTTCTCACAACCGTGTATTTTGTTACTTTTACACTGTAGCAATATTTTGACCATGGTTGCCAAATTTTGGGAATAAATGGCTCCTACTGTACCCATAAACTCAAGATCAGAGACAGCTCCACAAGAGCAAAAATCCAAAGACCCAAACGCTGGAATAATCAAGGACAATAGTGGACGTGTTTCCGAAACCCTGTTTTTGGATTGGTTGACGATATATGCTATCTTCGACAATGATGATTTTTCCACTGTGCCTCATGAATAACCAACTTATATAATAATTCGGAGCTCACAACTCCATCTCATTGCCTCTAGAACACCTTTCATGCCTTACATAGACTCGGTGAAATGGGCATTGGACAATGCTAAACCCGAAGACCACACGTTTAATGACCACATTGGTACTTTTCTGGCTGCCTTCAATCCTGATACTTTTGCTAAGGATGATGCCCTTGGACCCCCCAAACAACTCCCGAGCCATAAGTTCCTGGACGAAGCAATCTCCCACTACAATTATGAACATGTGGTAAAAGGGTGGATGGAAAACCCTACTATGTTTGTTCCTCGACCAGGTAATGCTTACCCTATTTCATGGTTTAGGGAACCATATTCATTGCTTGTAGCCATGTTCTGCCAGTTTTTTGGGTCAGCTCATTGCTCGATGTTTAAATCTCAATGGGTTCTGGCAGTGCATCACATTCTCCTTATGGGCCATTCTTTCAATTGGCTGAGTCAGATTTTATCCGTAAATTTGCAAGAGGAAATTGTTAAGTATCAGAAGACCCTGACAAATAGGAAACCCCAGTTTTTCATGTCGGCTTATGTAATGGATGTTTTTTGTGCAACTTCTGCATTTCACGCTTTGGGTTGGAATTGGCAGAAGAATTCCCCGCCTATTCATATTTATTTTTCTGACATGTTGGAGGATAACTTTGTTCCTAGGGTGTATGATATTTGTGACCTTTTCTTAGGGTCTATGTACCATACTATTTTCAAGGATGACGCTCTGTCGTTTTCACAAAGTGCAAGGGATTTGATCACTTTGCATGGGGATTGGTATGTTGGAGAATATTTATCCTACTTCAGAATTTGGGGCAGCAACACGGTCCATTTACTGCCAAGGATTGTCCCAGATCGCATGGTTTTGCAGAAATTTTCTTTTCAGACAATCATTGATGGCGCCTTACCTAAATTGGCTAAGCACACAAAAAAGTGTTGGCCTAAGTTTCCCTTGACTTTATGTTCTTTGGTCATGCAAAATTCTACCCATGTAACGGTGCTAGGTAAGGAAATTTCAATTATGAACCTGGGAGAAGCCCCTAAAAGAATGCATGATCTAAAGGCTTATTTGGAAAGCCTATTTGCTCAAGAATAGGCTAAGTTTCATTACACACATGAGGAGCTACTAGATGACTCCATATATAGGGAAACTATTGATTTTCATGAGGAATTGGAGAATATCACTGATCCAAAAGTAAGGGCACATGTTGCTACGTATAAGAATGATCTCAAGCAGACTACCCTTCACTTCAAGAAATTAAAGTTCGACGCAAAAGTTAAAATTCATAGGGAAAACATGGAGAAAGAAGCAAGACAACAGGCGTAAAAAAATTCTTCTTCTGTCTCAACCTCCCAGTCTAAAGCGCAGGGTAAAACCTTCAAGGAAATCCCTGTGATTGCTCACTCTTCACAATTGGACGAAGCTCTGCATAAAGGAGAAGAATTCATGAGAAAGCTTGAGAATCTTAGTTCCCAGCTTTAGACACGGGTAGAAGAGGCTGAAACTCAACCTAAGAGACACAAAATTCAGTTTGTTCCCTAGAAAGCATAGGAACCTAAAGCACTAGTGGCTCAAATAGAACACATACCTCAGCAAGTGCTCAGAGAGGAACAACTAGCACATGTATCTCCACTTTCTCTTCAAGAACAACTACCTCTGCAGATTCCTCCAGTACAACAGGTTGAACCTCCACCTCAACTTGAAATTGAAGTGCATGGAATTCATAGTAACCTTAGTCAAGAATCTAGTCCTGCTACACACCCTGTCCATATTTTCTCTTCCATGACACCCTCTGATATACAGTCCTCTCCATGTCTTTTTTATGCCTTATTTCCTCAGCGTTCATTTTCTTATCTGTATTTATATCCCATTCTTGAGGACAACTCTACAAACTCATCAGTGTTAGCAGAAGTGCCCAGTCCTACTTATCCTCTTGCTCCACATGTGTCATTGATCCCCCATACATCCCATACTACCCCTACATCCTCGCATATTTCATTTTCCCAAGTAGAAGTCCCTTCTACCTCCACACTTATTTCTTCTCAAGTTCATATTCGTATTCCCACCTCTTCCTCTTCTTTTATATCTATTTTCCCTACTTCCTCCTTGGAAATTTTTCCCATTAGTGTATAAGTCCTGGTCTCTCAAACGCAACCTGGGCCATCAACCACCCCCCAAGAGGAAATCCTATTGGACTCAGAAGAGATGGAATATTTTGGAGAGGATGCTGTTGTTTACTTAGGGAAATATTTTTGGAGCAAGAAAGAGAAGGAAATAATAAAAAAGGGAACAAAGAGGAGAAGGGAAGTCACACTCAAACATTTTCCTGCCCTTAATCAAGTTGTCTAGAGAACTGATGCCCCTAATGTTAGATAAGGAGCATTGGATACAACAATTTCTATGGGAGCTTTCGCAAGAGAAAATTATGACTCAGTGTCACATCTGCATAAGGTTCTCCTGGATAAAGAACAACAATTGCATAAAGCCAAAGAGGATCTAGTAGAAGTAGAGGCATGTTACCAAAATGAGACTCATCTCCTCAGACAAGAACACCATGATAAACAAGAACATTTGCAGAAGAAGAATTATCATCTCAAGCATCAACTTGAGAAATCAGAGCTCCTTAATCAACAATAGGCTGATCAAAATACTTCCCTCGAGCAACAACTCAAAGAATCACAGTTGTCTTCATCTGCCTCATCATTTTCCACATTAACAGCTGAAGAATTCAAACAGTTAGCTTGCAGGGTTAATGATCAATATTATCGGTGTATGATCAGTCGGTATACAAGGTTAAATGAAATGCAGGAACTGTACAAATCATTTCAATCACAGTCAGATATCCTGTAGGAACACCATACTTGAAGAACTGCAACAACTAAGGCGTTTGAGAATGTGTTAGGTTGGCAAACATACATCAGGGTTAAACCACAGGACATGCCAATCATGGAGAATCTTCGGGATAAGAAAACCGAAGTCACAATTGAAACTTGGGAAGGCATTTGCGATACAGTTGATACCATTACCCATGAGGGACAAGCGGCATACAAGCGTAGGTGGACAAATTCTTATGTTTTGCTCAGTTTCTTGAAGCTTCCTATGTTAGGTTCGATCAACCAGGCAGTAGATCCCAAGCTAAAATTAGAGGAAATTGAACAAACCTTTACTGCATTTAAGGAGCAAATTCAGGGTGTGACCTAGATTACTTTGCAGGAGATTACGAGTTGGATTGAGATACCTAGTTTTGCGATGGTTAAAATACAGGTGTATCGTGAGGAATGGAAGAAGGTCAAAAAGAGGGAAATCACATCCCAGATCTTAAGGGAAAAAGTACACCTAGAACAAGAGAAATACCAGGATGTCTATTTCTTGATGGATCTAGATGCCAAGTGGTGTTCCGCCGTTGGCCAAACTAAAACTGTTTGATTTTGTGATCCCACATCTTGGGAATTTTCCTTTTTTCTAAAAAATTGTATTATTATTTAAAGGGAAAGTTTTCCCAAGTGAAGGGGGGAATTTTTTAGAGATTAAGCCTAGGAACAGATCGAAGGATAGACTACCAAGTTACATTACATGGAAGTTTGTGATTTTGTACTATGTAATTTTTTACAAGTCAATAAAATTGCAGTCATTTCATGCTATGTTTCAAGGTTAATTCGTTAAATGTTTTTAATGAATTCCAGTCATT
Source organism: Pseudotsuga menziesii (assembly GCA_001517045.1). Classification (NCBI taxonomy): domain Eukaryota; kingdom Viridiplantae; phylum Streptophyta; class Pinopsida; order Pinales; family Pinaceae; genus Pseudotsuga; species Pseudotsuga menziesii. The sequence goes on from LPNX010693239.1 coordinate 163,504, forward strand.
CTTCTATTATTTTATGGCTTACTAATTATCAATGGTAATTAGAGGAAATTTCAACTCAAAATGGGTCTCCTAAAATGAACTAATAAAATAATAGTTAAAATAATAAAATAATATTTATTAATTTCGGAGGAAGAAAAGAAAAAAACTACTTTTTTGTTTGTATTTTTG
>LPNX010693239.1:164300-220362 GCA_001517045.1 Pseudotsuga menziesii
TGATTTTTGTTATTGATTAATCATTAACGTGCAAACATGCAAATCAAGATCAATTTCTGCACCCAATTTTACACTAACTTAAACAAATAAAATTGTCAAATCTTCATTAAGGCATTAGAGATATACAACAAGTCCAAGAGACAATATTAATTAACAATTCAATATTAGATTAAGCATTGCAATTATTATTGTTGACTTTTATTTAAAGTTCATTTAAGGAAATAAGAATTGATCTAAATTTTTATACGTTGAGTAATTATTTTGTTGCTATTAATTATATACCATAACTATGCTACCTAAAAACTTTCACACACAGTGTCTCAGTTTCCTGAGACAGTTTAGTCTAGAACCCAATTACTTCAAAATTTCTTGGATCTTTCTTGAAACAAAAGCATATCTCTTACATCAACAAGTCACGAAATAAAAACAATACATCTATAGAGAAAACAATGAGAAGCCTCAACCACATTTTGGTTTTAAAGATTTTGAAGCAAGTAAGCTTTCCTCTTGTTTCCTACATTGGACATATGGATTGTCTTGCATTCGAGAGTATCTGGAAAAGGAGAAAGCTGGAGAAATGCGAAGGTATGAAAGAGATGTAACTCTTGATATTGCAGTGAATGCAAGCCCTTGTCTATTGATGTTTCCAATATCTATTGTTACATTTTGTAGGGTCGTACCTTGGGCTTTATGAATTGTTAAAACCCATGCCATACGAAGTGGTGGTTTCCTACATGGTCCTCTAGTTATGGGAGATATTGGAACATAAGTAGGATTAGAAGCATCCCACAAGGGTCCTTTGTAATGGAGGAATTCGACAACAACAAAGGATGGTAAGGTAGGAAGCTGTTCATTGGAGTTGTAGACAATGTCAATGAATTTTCCAAGTGAGCCGTTAACAAGGCCTGCATGAACCCATAAACTAGCAGTTAACATGACTTGTTGACCAATAGCAAGAAGGACCTTTAATGGAAACTGTTCGTCATCAATGGATTGGTGGGCATCTTTGTTCCTTTGTTCTTCAAAGCAATGTGCAATTGGCATATTAAGGTGTTTGTTGTGCAGTGCAATAGAGCTATTACCGGGATACAAGTGGATAGATTGTTGAAATGAACAATTTTCCACATGTGAAAGGCATGAGGTTGTTATTGTAATTAGGAGTGTCCAGTCTTCAATAGTTGGTGTTGCATTTCGAAGGTTTAGTAAGAGTTGGAGAAAGGCAGTTTAAGAAGGGGTATTTCCTTGTTGTCGAAAAATTGTTTTGAGCGTGATAAAAGTATCAATTGTACGCCAGAGAGTAGTTCCAACGGATGAGCCTGCATACATGGGGATGTCCTTTACAGGAGGCAATTGTCCAAAGCCACCAAGAAGGATCATGGAACAACCACCAAACGGGATTGTACAATGTGAACGGAAATCCTGACGTAAGCATGCATCAATTTGAGTTAACATTTTTGGGCCAATAAAGCTCATTTCATCAATGAGAATATAGCAAAAATGGCGAAGTTCTTCTTGAAGTTTTGAAAGGGATTGGACTTGAAGGGGGTGCATTTCAATAATGGGTATTCGAAGAGTAGATTGTACTGTAAATGCATGTATGTTAAAAGTAGCAACACTAGTTGGAGCAAGGAGAAGAAGTGCGGAGACAGTTTGTTCAGATGCAGTTTGGAGTGCAGATTTTAAGCAAGATATGAGGTAAGATTTCCTAGTGCCTGCAGTACCTTGAATCACCATTTTGAGTGGTTAAGCAGGTGTATTGTTTCTAAAATGGGAAATCACAAGATCAAAGGCCATGCATTGTGTGGGAGACAAGGAATCAGGTGAATTGGAGAAAGACGAGGTGTCTTCATGTAGTTGGGTGGACAAGCGATTGAGGTCAATGAATGATTTCATTGTCTCATGCAAATTGGTGGTTATATTATTATGTGTCCATTTGCGATTTTTTTTCAAAATCACGATGTCCAAGCATTTCAAGGTCATCAATCTGGATGTTGTTGCCTGGTTGCATTTGAGGGAGAAGTTCCCATTCATCCATGCTATGGGTCAAGGGAAAGGTAATTGAATCAGAGTTTGAATCATTGGATAGAGGTGTAGAGGGTTGTTCTTGTGGGCGTTCAACATGCCGCACAACATATGTATATTTAATGTGATGCCAATGAGAAATAATTTCAGAACTTGTTGTTCCAATATCCCGATGGGCGGAATGAAAAGGTTTGTATAGAAGAAGTTCGCTCCAACAAAACGGTTCAAAAGATGAAGAATCAAAGGGAGGAATGGAAGTGAATTGTGGATAGACTCTAACAATATTGTGATGCATGTTTTGTTTCCATGGATTTTTTTTTCGATTAGGCAAGAAAGACCAAGAATGAGCAACTTCAAGCAAGGTTAGATGTTCAAGAGCAAGGGGTCTTTGCATGTATGCATATGAAGGGGGCGGGGAGGGGGGCGTTGGAGGGGTGTTAGTAGTGTCATTACAAACACGGTAGAATACACTTGGCTCACATTTAGGGAAAATAAGTGATGGATACAAAGCACAAGATAGAGTTTTTGGAGCATGTGACATGTCTCTTATGCACTAATGTCTCATTCTGCAACTGTTTTTGCAAGGAATCATTTGATTGACTGAAGAATGGGGCCATCACTTGTTGCTGCATGTGCAAGGAGAGAGAGAATTGCATGGTAGATTTTTGATTTTGGCTCAACTTTTGATGCATACTTTGAAATGTATTTGAGGACATCATGTCTAGAAAGAACAGGTTAGAAATCAACATTAGCCCTCCATATTGAAAGCATGGTAGGGTTGTGAATATTTAGAAGGGAATCATTTCTTGCAGGATTGTTGGTTTTACATCCATTTGGATCAATGAATAACGAATAAGTAGCTTGTAGGTCATATGGAAAACCATAGCGAAATTGAACATAAGTTCCTTTTTCGCGAAGGCAAGTTGATTCTGAACATTTGGTGTGCCTTTGAACAAAATTTACAAGTTCTTCATAGTCAACTAAGTAGTTTGATGCAAATATGGATGGCGATGCAAGACTGCATGGATCATTTGCAGTAGAATGGTGTAACCTAGATGTGGAAAAGTGGGAATTATGAGGATTCCAAGCTGTAACGTATGTGTCAAAAAAATGTTTTGCAGCTTCAACTGCAAGAACATCTTCCCATTCTAAGGTGTCCATATTTGGTGCATCTGCCAACCAAATAAAACCCTAAATATGTGTGGATCCTCTATGCTGCCATTCATACCTACATGGGAGGAAAATGAATGTATTAGAAATGAGTATAAAGTCAGAAACATGGAGAGAAGAATAAGAAGGAAGAGATAGTAGAATACCTGCACCAAGAATCCGTTATATGAAAACCTTTTTGAAGCACGTCTTGAACAAATGTTTTGAATATATTGTGCATGTATTGTGATGTAATATGTGGATTTGATATGATGTTGTGAATCTTACATTGATAGTGTTGAGCTAAACTAGTAGGATGCCCAACATGCATTAGATCATGCAAATCTGGCCATTTTGTGTCAGTTGCACTAAGGGTGAAGAAGAACGTTGGCGTACCTTGTTGATTGATCATATTTGTGAGTTTTGCTCTACTTTTGTTCCAATACAAGCGTGTTCCACGTAATGAAGGCCCAAACCTTGCGACCTGGTCACCAATTTTTTCATTAGGCATGTGTTGCAATTGGTTAACAAGCTCAAGTATTGTGGGAGGTAGTGTATCTTCAAGATTAATTTTGACAAAAACAAAAGCAGTAGCATTACTACAATGACGCATGATTAGATTGTATATGTAGTACTGGAAGAAAGGATGTTGGACAAATCTGTTGTCATGATAGTGAATGAGGTGAAGTGCATATTCATGCATCTCAACTTCATGAATGCGTGGTTGTTTAGGCTTTGCTGCACCTGTGGGGAACAAGGTTGGAAAACCCATGGAAAGAAGGCCTTCCATGTTGTACTCATTGATAGGGGAGATGCCTATAGGGGGCCAATCAATGGAAGGTGGTAGTGGGATATTTGGTATGTGTAACAAGTGTTTAATTTCTTCAACCTCAGTTATAGCATTAGTTTGTGTTGAAATAAACGAGGATGATTCTAATTCATAGGGTTCAAATGAATTTGGTGGTTGAACTGTACATGACAAGCTTTGCTGATGAGATAATGTATCATTGCTATTAACATGTAGAATCATAGGTGAAATGTGTATTGATATAAGAGGCAATGAAGCTAATGCAATTGGGTTGACTTGTACATCCTTGTAGTATGGGTTGCTTGCCATTTTGTATTGAAGGGCAACAAGAATAGGTGTTCGACTAACAAATAGTTCATATGGATTGTTTGTAGAGTTGCATTTGCGAACAACAAGGATGTCAAGTTCCTATTTTAAATGGGGTAGGGATGTGGAAATATTGGAAATGTCTTGGGGGAAGCAAATAGTATGTCCATAATATTTATATTGACCACCATGAGCATGTGTGACTTGTAATATTGGGTTAGAACGACTAATGATAATTTATTCAACTTGTGTAAGTACTGGAAGGACAGGTGGTTGGATTCCTGGGTCCATATTGTTTTCCAATGAAAAGTGATGTTCTTTTTGTTCTAGAATACAACGAGAACAAGTGTATGTACCATGGAACTTTTTCGTTGCAATACCAGGGTAACATTCTTTACAAATCGAGCAGACATGCATACTAACCAGTTGGTCCATTTTTTTTATGAAATTGTTGATGTGCATCATCGAGGTGCGTGTTCGATGGATTTAGCATAGGGGATGGAAGGGAAGGTCTATCGGAAGGTTGGGCAAGAGAAAATCAAGAAGACATATCCACATGTAGACGAGTAGCTCTGTAAAGAAGACATTGTTTCTTGTTGTTTTTATCTATGTTCTGTGCATACCCAACTCTTCTTTGTGCACTGGCTTGTTCATTGTCATGAGTCGGCATAATGCCTACAAGAAAACCATAAACTTTTTAAAGACTTAGAAGCTTTGATTGTTGGTAGTGACACATTTTCTATATGTATAAAGTAAATGTTAACTGATTGCATATTGGGAACTAAGAATGTACCTTAAAATAATATTTATGGAGTAAGTAGTTTTTTTTAAGTCCTAGCTTGATAATTGTAAGAAAGCAGCAATATAGAAGAGCAAAGTGTAGTATGAGAAATGATATATGAAAAAAAACATTAAATGTAATTATTGTTCTGTACAAAAGAATGAAAAGTTGTGTTAAGAAAGAATAGAACAAAGTCGTTTATTTTATTAATAAACACAATAGCAAATTAGTATTGTATTCAAAAGTTAGCATATAAGTTGTATCAACAATTTAGGTTAAAAACATTAAGTGATAGCTTGTACAGTGGAATTATGAGACTACAAAATAGAATTGTTATAATGGAGTTAAAAAAATATACCCTGCTATGTTGAACTATGAAATAAGGACTTACAATTGAGAATTGAGGGAATTCATTATAGACAATAAATAATGCTTAAGTATCAAGTCAAAATAACGTATGTATTTAAATGTCCATCTGAAATTGTCGATTATGTGTTTTCAACCATGACAATTACAAATTTTAGGCGTGCAATTCTACATAAGGTCTTTGTTCCAACTGGAAGAGTAAGAACTAATTGTTTGTTGCAGATCTTCTGAACTATTTCAACGATTGATGCAGCTTCAGTTGAGAGAAGACATAGGTATTTTGTAGAAATTCCCATGAGTTGGTTTGCATCATCATAAAAAAATATGACACCATGAAGGTATCCAATGATATCTTCCAAGTCAACCTTTAGTATGTATCAGTTGTCACATTCAAGAAACTCCCCATCACATTTACCACAATGCCACATGTCTCCAACTTTGTGGGCAATATTTTTCATGCATTGTATACCATAAAAAAAAGAGGGCATGGAAGGAAATGAAAGTCATCCATGTTAACATTTGTGATGGTTGCAACAAGAGAGTACCAAACAGGTTTTTCAGTTGGTTGAAGAGTTTGTAGCTCATTGATGGTAAGGAATTTACGAGGAGTAGAATGAGAGGCGTTGAATTTTCGGCTCAAAGATGGTGATGCTAAACGAAATCCATTGTCATGAAACCATCTTTGGAGAACCACAGTTTCTTCAATATTTGGGTTGATAAAAATAGTAGGGTTGGAAATAGTCCTAACAGTTTTTCCATTAAAATATGTAACACGACCGCCTTTGAATGCTACAACTAGAGTAGTAGCTAAACCGCGAAGGTTGGAAAGCTCGACTCCTTCAATTTGGAAATGCTCTCCCCAAAGTATTATGCCAATACTATAGCCTGACATGTCACAGAGTCCACTGCTGCGCCGTACAGTCTCAACACCATCTCGTTTTCGTATTGTGGATGTAGGTGAAACTAAAATGACAAGTCCAAAAAGGTCAACCATGGAATTGACAGGTATAGTTTGAATCTCCTGAATAGTTTTAAAGTTAAATCAATATAAAGGTATTAAGGGGTATTCATGTAAGCATGGTTGGATGGGTGAGGAGGAACCTAGTAAAATATCATTATGGCTTTTCAAATGGTTCAAAATTGGATTGGATGCTTTCACTGTGCCATTTGATACTATGTACACTATTCCTATTTGTATTTGGTCATACAAAGAGAGTGCCAATTCATTGAATGCAGATATATGTATTTAATCATGTGAAGCATCAGCAAGGTCAAATCCAAACACTTTGCTGGACCCTCATTAGTTGCCATATTCATGTATGTTTGTCTTGGCAATAACTCGACCTTGAATGTTCCAAACTTTGCTAGAAGAGGAGAGTGATGTGAATGGGATAGTCGATGCAGGAAAGGGGGGGTTTTAATTTATTGAGCTAGGGTTCACTGCAATAGAGGAACTACTCTTCGAGGGAGAATATACAGGTAAGTGGTAAGGTACAGGGTCTCCAATAATTGATGCATCCATTGTGACAACTTCAAGTGCAAGCAATGCAATAGTCCTATGAGAAGAACTATGTTAGAGAGTAATGGGAGAGAAAAACATTGGATGCATGAACGACGTGAAATTGATTAAGTGAGAAAAAAACAACGGGGAAATTAAACATACATTACATTATGTACAATGTTGCATGTACATTGGGTAAATTTGATTATAGTTCCTTCTTTTAGTTGTCCATTTTTTACAAGACTACTATATATAATTAGAAGCAATATCTCATGCTTGTGAAGGCCGTCTGAGATAGAAATTTGGAACCGAATAGATGATGAGTTGAGTGAGTTCACTTGGTTTAATGAGGAGACCTGTACCAATGGGAAAAGGTTGACAACACCATGTAGCAAGAGTGAAATATAATCTTCAGTTAGCATATTCTCCATAACGTGATGTTTCTTTTTTCCTGTGGAATGAAACAGGGCATGAACAAAAAAAATCTATTTGCAATGTAACATATCCATGTGACCTAACTAAAATTCATATATAAAAAAAAATCTTCACATGAACATATGTCATGAGTCCAGTTATTGTTATTCATTATTTGTTATAAATATTAAATGTGGACTGCCACAAACATAGAACCACGCCTTATGGGTTTTTGAGCTTATAGAAGATATTTTAAATCTCATAAAACAATTGGAAGAATAGCGCAGGCCTTCTAGGCCAAGGTTTTAATCTATTGTCTCTGTGTTTTCTTAGGTGAAAGTCGGAAACCAGAAAGGCAACCAAAATCTGTAAGTAAGATTTGGATTTCCGATTTCCGAAGTCGAAAAGTCAGAAGTCGGTAAAACAGAATAAGGGTAAGGTAGAAAGGAGAATTTTCGATTCCTGAAGCCAGAAAGTAGAAGTCAGGAAGTTGGAAGTCGAAAATTGGAGAAATAGCTGAAAGTATCTAAGGAAAGTTGGATTTTTGATTCTTGAAGCCAAAAAGCGGATGTCGGGAGGTCGAAAAGCGAAAAGCAAACAAAGTAGCCAAAAGCTCTAAGGAAAAGTTGGATTTTCAATTCTCGAAGCCGGAAAGCAGAAGTCGGCAAGTCAAAAATCAGGAAATTGAGGATTTTCAATTTGCAAAAGCGGAAACCAGAAGTTGGGAAGTTGAAAATCAGGAATTCGAGAGGTAGGAAATTGAAAAGCGGAAAAATAGCTGAAAGCTATAAGGAAAAGTTGGATTTTCAATTTTTGAAGCCGGGCGGAAGATGAAAAGTCGGAAGTAAAAAAGATGGGAAACAAAGATCAAGTCGTGGATTCGTGGATTTCCACATTTCGAAGTCGTAAAGCGGAAGCCAGAAAGACACAAGTTGAAAATCAGAAAAGCGATAGGTGAGCACCTCGCTTCATTGATTTCCGCATTCCGAAGTTGAAAATCAAAAACCGAAAAGACCTAGGTCGAAAATCAGGAAAGTGACAGGTGAGCATGTCGCTTCGTGGATTTCGACAATCCAAATTGGGAAATTGGAAGGAAAAAAGGCGGAAGTCAGAAATCAGAAAGGTGAAAAGTGAACACTTCACATTTTTGGTTTTCTGCATTCCGATGTTGGAAGGTGGAAGGATGGAAGGAGGAAGTTGAAAAAGTCATTTCAGTTCAGAAATGATTGTTCTACTTACAGATTGGATCTGTAAGCTTTAGAACAACAATTATAGTGATTTTAAAACTTGAGAATGATTGTAAGAGGTTATCATTTTTTGATGGCCTTGCAGCCTTAGGCTGAGTTCCTTACCTAAAACAAGTGCAGACCTAGGAAATTGATAGTGGGGTTTACTAGTCAATTTACTAAGAAAACTACAGGTGACACACTTTCCTTTACAGCTTCAACATTCATTTAAAGAATAACAATATTATACGTGGACCTCACTAATTGGAACGATGAGAGGGTTAAAATATAACCAAATACAAGACTCATTGATTCAAAACATAGCATGAGTATTACACCATTATGAAGCCACATGACCAATACAAGTCACAGTCCTTCTACAACAGAGCATGAGTCACAGTCAATTAAAACAGGTCAAGGGTGTTTCACCATCTCATAAGAAACACTTTAATTTAGCCTACAAACTGATACCTATCATTTTATTGACATTTAAAACATCTCTTTAAACACATACATATATACCATGAGTTAAATAGATTTCTGAAAATTTAAAGACAATAATAGAACCTGTTTGTAAGGTCAAATACAAAGAAAATATTTTTATACCACAATGAATGTTCAAAAAATTTAAGCAGAGTGAAGGAATACCTGCAAATTTGACAAGGTGCAAAAACCTATAGTGTAAACAAAGCGCAACAAAATCAATATAAATAAAGCAAAGGAAAAAAGTAAGAAATAATGGTTACCTGAAGCTTTGTATATATGTGCAAAGCAAAGGCGGTGTAGCAGCAAATGCAGTAAATCAAGTATTGTAATAAGATATTGGAGATCGTCATAAGGTGAGCCAAAATTAAGATATAGGCCCATGTCTGAATCAAATGACAAGATTTCCTGCATTAATGGAGCAACAATGCGTTGATAAAGCATTAATGTGGATGAAGGGACATGGGCAGAGTGTATTTCATCAACTGAAGCGACAGTGAAATGAAACCACAACCAAATTGAACCGACAAACTGTGAACCTAAATCCACATAAGACGTCAACAAAATATTAGCCTAAACCCACAAAACCTGCTGGATTGAAACTTTCACAAAATCCTGGGCAATAAATCTTGGCAAGGGCTATTCCCAATTGAAAGAAATGAATTGTAGTGAAGGACAATGAAACCCTGTATAAAAAAATATGCCAGGACCGGTCGTTTATGGCAACATATAGAAATGTAGTGAAAACACACAATCCACCTATCAGAAAAACACCCTAAACACCAAGTGGGAAGAAGGATCCGTAATTGGCAATCTGATACGAAAAAACTTTCGATAAGTCCATCAATCCATTCACGTGTTGCACCGACTATAACACAGAGGACACCTGCATTCTGCGGGACAAAATTTCCAGAATTGAGATTGCAGAATCGCGTTGGGACTCAACTGAAGTGCAGTACAAAAAAAAACCAAAATTGATAGCCATACTGCATGAAAAAAATGTCAGGACATAACTCCATCAGTCAATCCATTCATGCGCAACAACTGTAACACAAAAGACAACTGCCAAACTCTTATTCTCCCAACACGTGAGCCACTTGTTGTATCGCCATTAGAAAGGGAGACGATGAATATTTTGAGATTGCGTCTCTAGTGTGAAACACATTCGGCGTAAATATAGTATGCTACTCTTTACCATAATAAAGTCATGATATGTGTAGTCTTAAGTTTGTTGATGTACTCAACAAAAATCATACTAAACAATGTACAAAGTTAATGATAACCAGATTGGAAACTACACTTGTGTACCATAGGCACATGAATCTAGGTATCCTATAAACATCAAATAGAGTATTGTTCTCACAATATCTGGCTATAATATTTCAAAAATATTTAATAGGAGGGTTTGGATTGCATTTTTATTAATGTAGGTGGACATCTCGTAAATACAAGACAACCATGAAGTGTTTTCGCATAGTAGTAATTTTATGGACCCAAATGGAAGAACGAAATTTACAAGGTGGGAAACACTAAAAAAAATCATTTCCAACTGAAATAATGAAAATATACCCAATAATGAGGGCTAGGCAAACATTTTTGTGAACTGGGTTAAATTGGTGTCAGAACATAAAAGTTGTCAGTTTGTGAGATTAAATGTGGGAAATTGAAATAGGATCTTGGGAATATGAAAGGGGTTTTTGTCAACAATATATCTAGTTTCAACCCCATGGTATCAGGTTCAATTATTGACATATATACGGACTATGTCATACATTTTTCTAAGCCTAGTTGAATATTTACATAACCTTTTACATAACAACTTGGGGTTTTAGTCCTAATTTTTTTATTTTGACCAAGTTATCGACAAATCATGCATAAGAATATGTTTGATACATGTATTATTCTACTCTTTACCATAATAAATTAATGATTTGTGCACTCTTAAGTTTGTTGATGTACTCGACAAAATCATACAAAACAATGTACAAAGTTAACAATATCCAGATTGGAAACTTCACTTGTGTACCGTAGGAACATGAATCTAGGTGTCCTATAAACATTAAATAGGGTATTGTTCTCACATTATTTAGCTATCCTATTTCCAAATTCATGAACTATAAACATTTAATAGGAGGGTTTCCTTGGATTTTTATTAATGTAGTTGGGCATTTCGTAAATACAAGACAACCATAAGTGTTTTTGCAGAGCAGTAATTTTTTGGACCCAAATGGAAGAACCAGATTTACAATAAATTGGAAAATACTAAAACACACCATTTCCAACTGAAATCACAAAAAAATACCCATTAATGAGGGATGGGTGGGGATTTTTGTGAATTGGGTTAAATTGGGGTCAAAACAGAAAAGTTGCTAGTTTGTGAGATTAATTGTGGGCGAATGAAATAGGATATTGGGAATATGAAAGAGGTTTTTGTCAATGATATATATAGATTTAACCCCATAGTATCGCTTTCAATTATTGACATATGTACGGACCGTGGTGTCCATTTTCTAAGCCCGGTTTTTAATATTTACACTTGGCCTTTTACATAACAATTGGGGTTTAGTCCTATTTTTTTTTTATTTTGATCAAGTTATCGCCAAATTATGAATATTAATATGTTTGATACATATAGTACGCTACTCTTTACCATAATAAAGTCATGATATGTGCACTCTTATGTTTGATGATGTACTTGACAAAAATCATACAAAACAATGTAAAAAGTTAACAATATCTAGATTGGAAACTTCACTTATGCACCATAAGCACATGAATATGGGTATCCTATAAACACTCAATAGGGTATTTTTCTCACAATATTTGGCTATACTATTTCCAAATACATGAATTATAAACATTTAATAGGAGGGTTTGACTTACATTTTTATAATGTAGGTGGACATTCAGTTAATACAAGACAATCATAAAGTGGTTTTGCACATCAATATTTTTTTGGACACAATTCGAAGAACCAAATTCACAAGAATTCGGGAAATACTAAAACACACGATTTCCAACTGAAATCACTAAAAAGGACCCAATAATGAGGGTTGGGAAGGCATTTTTGTCTAGGTTAAGTTGGGTTCAAAACAGAAAAGTTGCCAGTTTGTGAGATTAACCGTGGAAAAATTAAACAATATCTTGGGAATATGAAAGAGTTTTTTGTCAACAATATATCTAGCTTATACCTTATGGTCTCAGTTTCAATTGTTGATATATGTATGGACTGTGGCATGCATTTTTCTAAGCCTAGTTTTTAATATTACACTTAGCCTTTTACGTAAAAACTTGGGGTTTTAGCCCTAATTTTTTATTATGATTTTGAACAAGTTATCGACATTTATGCATAAGAATTTGTTTGATACATATAATATGCTACTATTTACCATAATAAATTCATCATATGTGCCTTCTTAAGTTTTTTGATGTACTCGACAAAATCATACAAAATAAGGTACATGATTAACGATATCCGAATTGGAAACTTCACTTATGTACCGTAGGCACATGAATATAAGTTTCCTATAATTATTCAATAAGTTATTGTTCTCACAATACCTAGCTATCCATTTCAAAATCCATTAACTATAATAATTTAATAGGAGGGTTTGTATTGCATATTTATTAATGTAGGTGGACATTTTGTAAATACAAGACAACCATGAAGTGTTTTTACACCATCTCCGATGCTAGGGTTTTCCTTAATGAAGGACATGAAAATTTTGCACAAGGGGGTCAATTTTCAATATAACGATACTGGGAAATAATGGCCAGTGTGAACACATCCATAGTGGTAATATGTATGCGTGGTAGAAGATGAAACTCGGTTACTCTACCTGGTGTGGGCTACGTGCACACATAGAAAATTATCAAGGTGTCCCTGAATGGCCCTAGGGTGTTAGGAGAAATGATCCATAGAACAAAAAATGTGACTTCGATCGTGAAGCTGTTGATTCTAATGGATTCAATATGTTGGGTTTTAGTGAGGGGAGCCCCGCTACCGAGACTCAATTTCCCATAAACGGTCTTATTGCACCATCTATGGAACCAGGGTTTTGCTCAGTGAAGGCAATGCCAATTTTGCACAAGGGGGTCAATTTCAATAGAATTCTCTTGGGAGACCATGGCCATTGTGAACACATCCACAATGGCCATATGCATGCATGGAAGTTGACAGAACCTGGTTACATTACCTAGTTTTGGTTTAGTGCACTTGTAGAAAATTATGAAGGTGTCCCTAAATGGCCCCAAGGTGCTAGGAAAAACATGCCATAAAACCAAACAAGTGAATTTGGTATAAAATCCATTGATTCTGATGAATTGAAGATGTTGGGTTCAATCTAGGGGACCCCCCTACCATGAATCAATTTACTAGCAATGGTCCTATTGCACCATCTCCAAAACTAGGGTTTTGCTTAATGAAATCCATGACAATTTTGCACAAGGGGGTCATTTTTCAATAGAACACTCTTGTGTGACCATTTCTAGCGTGTACACATCCATAATGGCTAGGTGCATGCATGGGAGTTGATGGAACCTGGTTACGCTGTTTGGTTTGGGATTTGTGCACCCGTAGAAAATTCTAAAGGTGTCGCTAAATGGCCCTGGGATGTCAGGAAAAACAGGACATAGAACAAAAAATGTGACTCCAATCATGAAGCCATTAATTAAGATGGATTCAGTATGTTGGGTTTTAGATGGGGTACCTCTCTTATCATGACTCAATTTTCTTGAAATGGTACTATTACACCATCTCCGAAACTAGGGTTTTGCTCAATGAAGGCCATGCCACTTTTTTATAAGTTGCAGAGATTTATATTAAAATACAAAAGATTACCTGCATAGTGTTTGAGCCATGTGTATCCTTAGTGTTAGGGCACTGGAAAAATAACAAAAAATTTGTCCTGGACTTTCCGTTTGTGAGGGAAACCAAGTCTCCTCAATCAAAACTAAATCAGAATGTGGCTACAATAGTGTATGACAAACCAACTGAGAAAACATAAAAAACATAGAGAAAAATAGAAAATCCTAGGGCCTTACGACTTTCACCAGGGTTCTTTGACAATGGGGAAAGGCTTGTAGTATTCATCATTTTCACCAGAGAGAGTAGGTTCTAAATCCAAATGCGGATCCACTACAGAAGGAGGTGCCAACAACCATTGTGACGAGCTATCTGTCTACTCACGTCCATATCCATTTTTCCTTTTTTTCTCGACGTAGGGTGTAGGTTCTTCCATGCGTCATGTAGGCACGGTGTCCCATTGTTGTGGAGTATCTTTGGGAGGGTCCTGTCGGTTCATGCTTGATGAAGATGAAGAAGTATGCTGAGCTGAGGAACTATCAACATTGCTTGAAGGAGAAGGGGAAGGAGCTCTGTCTCATTCCAAGAGGAACCTGGCGAGGACATTTTTCATTCGCCAGTAGTGGGAAAGCCTTTGCCGAACGGGTTGGGTTGTGCGGTGATGAGCCACATATTTCGCTTCCCAGTCATCCACTGTAATGTCCCAAATTTTGCATTGGGTCACAATGGCCAAATCATATTTTCCATATTCATGAAAGTTGTCAATGGGATGCTAAAAGTCAAATAATTGCCAAGGAGGAAAATCACTAGTTTCCTAGGTTGGGGGTGGAAGCTTTGAGATTTGGAATAAGGGGGATAATGAATGATGTTTAGAAATTAGAAGAGGATAAATGTTTGATAATGTAGCTTATTAAATAAATACAAGATAAAATTGAAATGGCTATGGAGAATGGAGACACATGGAGACTATGGGGTCTACTCAAGCTAGAATTCCTATGTTAAATGGCATCCTCCTTTTGTAATTTTGAATCTATGGGAAGAATAATGTTTTGGGATGGATTATGAGGTTAATATACTTGTCCATATACTTCATAGGTCAAATTTTGGATGAATTGAAACTTACATGGGAGAGGAAGAGCCAAATGGGAGTTTCATGGACACTTGGCTAGATTCCCCTTACATTTATGACATCTATGACACCAATGATGGAGATTCTATGACAGTTATGACACAAGTCAGATATGAATGCTGACATACTAAAATAATGACATGTCAGGACTGAATAGAGCATCTTAGAGGTCGAATTTGGGAGTTGGAGAAGGCCAAGAGGCTCCTACTCAAATTTGGGAGAAGAGGGAAGGTGAAGAGAGAGGCCACATGCATTGTTGGAGTAGGGCCCCACAACTATAGGAAAAGCTGCTATATCAGAACAAGAAAGTCAAAGGAAATAGTATCTGAAGCGGCCGAGAAGAGAGCTCAACCATTGCATTTAAGGCAGTGGCGATGACAGGAGGGCTTAGCTGCTTTCATGAATGGAGAAGGAGCAATGAGCCGAGGTATTAAAGAGAAAGGACAGAAGGGGAGCAACTGAGGAAGCGGCGCCCATACCCATGGTCAGTGCCGGACATCATGGAAGACTGTAGAAAGCTGCAGTGTGACCAGTAAGCGGCAGTTCAAAGTACAGATAGGCCGACTATCACAGTTAGGGTTTTGGGTTACTGTTGGGATAGGCCCACAGTTTTGTATCACAGTGAGACCTTCGGGCCACCTATTTAAGCATGTATTTTGTATTATGAAGGGTTAGACAGGTAGTTAGTTAGTTAGCTAGTTAGACAGATAGCTAGCCAGAGAGATAGTTAGACAATAAGACATTGAGAAAGAGTCGAGCTCTGGTTCTGAGTTCAGTCTGTATTTATCTTACTGTAACCAGCAGCCGACTCCTTGAGCATGAATGTAACAATCCGCAGGGATTGAGAGAGAAAGAGAGAGAGAGGAGATATATTGTAAGAAGAAAGCATAATAGGAAGAGAAGAGATCTAAGAGAGAACTGCTCCCAGCTGTGTGCATGGAGTTTTCCAGAAGATCTCGAGCTGCATAAGAGGTTGCAGCGGAACTGTGTTACTCTCTCAAGATATAATATAATCATAGTTCCTGTGGATGTAGCTTCCTCCTTGGAAGTGAACCATGTAAAATCCGTGTGTTGTGCGACTGTGTCATGTGATTGTGTTATACTTATTTGCTATCTGTTATCTGTTACATGAACTTTGCTATCAGTTAATGAATGTATGTATGCTATCCTTCAGTTGCAGTAACATAGAAGGTTAAATGTGAGTTGAATGTGTTAAGTATTCTGTATATGAGTTTATCAGTGCTTGATTCATGACAACTAACAGTTACAGTGTTAAGTGACTTCTGTATATTTAGTTCAGCAAGTTGAGCATGATTAATGTTAAGCGTGTTAGATTGTAGAGGCTAAGTGAAGTTGTTTAACACCTTGATGAAGGTTAACTGAGCTATTATACCTAGAAAGGAAGCATCTGGACCTTAAGAGTTGATGAGCATATTAAGTCTTACTGTAGGAAATGTCACGGTGTAGAAAGGTGATATCGCACTATCGGAGGAGCTGCGGTGTGAGATATCGCAGGTTAAGAGTTGAGTAGAAGAGTAAGTTTGCGCATCGTCCTAGAAGTTGCGATGCGATAAGAACCAGTCCCGTAGCAGAGTCAGCTAGGAAGAGAGAAACAACCCGTGCAGAGAAATTCAACTGGTTAAGTAGAGTCAGAGAACCCAGGATGCTGCAGAACCTGGTTGAGGAAACTTGATTCTTCAGCCAACCCATCCAAGATCACTTTGGGTGAGACTTCAGGCCGTTCTGCGGTCTGTCATCGAAAGGGCCAGTGAGCTAGGGGTTTTGTTGGTACAGTAAAGTAAACCCGGGTCTGCCCAGAGTAAACCAACAAATGGTTCCGTCGTCGGTTTTGAACAAATTGAAGAGCTGATGTTCTGTTGGTATCCTACTAAAGAAGAGCTTAACCAGTGGGTTGAGTCTAAGGAAAGAGAATTTGCTGCGAAAGAAAACAAGAGTCCTAGGCTTAGTACAGAGGACTGGTTACAAAAACATATCTTCACAGACCTGCATGAGATATTTTTTGTGACCTATGCAAATGAGTTGTACGATTGGTTTTCAAAGTTGACTGATAAGCATGTATTCAAGAAGAAACGGAACATTGTTTGGACACCGGAGCTGATTCACACCATGAAGAGCGTAGATAATCCCATTTCGCAGGTAGTAGACTTCTGGCTTGCGAGTTTGTTGGAAGGTTTCATTACAGAGTTTGCAGTTGATCAAAGAAAGAGTTTCAGTGAAGCAGAGAGGTACTTCTTCAAAGGATATCACGGTAAGTACTTGAACTCTTTAAATTTGTTCCTTAAGATGTTATTGTATGAAAAAGGAGTACTGGATATATTCTCAGATGAATAAGTTAAGTAAGTGTAATGTCACAAGAGTTTGAGAGTGATTCTGAAGAAATTGGATGTACACGTAGCGGTAAGAGATATAAAGTAGATTTCAGATCTTCCTTCTTTGAAGACAGTTCAGACAGTACTAGAGAACAAAGTCAAAGCAATAGAGAAAGAATAGTAGGGGGTATCCCTTACCACCCTTATACCCCACAGAAACAAACCGAAACTCAGAATAATCCCATAGGAACTCCATCTAGTAGTTCACACACAGTACATACTACATTTACACCGCCAAGTGGTAGTAATACAGCAAACCAGAATCCACCTCGTAGAAACAGAATGGGGGATGACATGAAATTACCTACCTTTAGGGGTATAGGGGTAGAAGACCCAGAACAACATTGGTTCCTATGTGAAGCTGTATGGACCATTAAACAGATCCAGGATGACAATACTAAGCTTGTCCAGTTGGCTACTACAGTTAGAGAAAGAGCTTTAACATGGTATATGAAGTATACATCAGCGCAGATTAGAACACTTGTAGAGGTCAGGACCGCAATGATTAAGGAATTTAAGAAACCCAAGTCTGAGTCACAATGTATCACAGAACTTAAAGACATCAAACAGTTACCCACAGAGTCAGTATGGGATTTCGATCAGAAATTTAAAGCTCTTATAGACCAAGTTAGTTTTGATTTTGCCCCGGAGCAGCATAAGGAATGGTTCATCGCAGCACTGCTCCCTCATATCAGACTTCCACTAATGCAACAAAAACTCCATATGCAGGATGAAGCATTGGAGATGGCAATGAAACTAGAGGCTTCACCTCTAGTTGAGGTTAGTGCAGGTATGACAAACTTACAAAACCGGTTAGCCAATCTCACTTTACAGTTACATGAGATTAAGAAAGGAAAAGAGGTTGAACAAGAACTATGGTGTACAAAGTGTAAAGGACATGGCCATACTAAAGATAACTGTCCATTATTTGTGGAATATATAGCAAGTGGGGCTCCTAACCCCTTAGTACAGAATCAAGGGCCATGGTGTGAAATATGTAGTACAAGAGGACATAGACCACGGGAATGCCCTTTACTTCAGAAGTATGTACAAACTCCTAAGAATTTATACTGTAACTTTTGTAAGTTAGTAGGACATGATAAAAATAATTGCAGAGCTTATGATCTCATGATAAAGAGAAAACATGACTTCTACAGAGTCCAGTTAGAGACATCAGGACCAGTAGCAGGACCACAGCATGAACCAGCTCATGATGGCCGTGGTGGAGGATTCAGAGGAAGAGGCCGTGGTGGAGGTTTTGGCTGTGGCCGTGGACCGATTGTTTGTTAAAACTGTGGATCCATAGGACATTATACTAGAGATTGTCAGAACCCTACTACAACATGTAAGTATTGCAAGTCCTATGATCATACTATAGAAAAATGTCCTATCCTGATAGCTAAGATTAAGGATCCTAAGCCAGCAGTAAACCAGAATATTCAGCTTATTGCTGCTGAGCAGAAAGAACCAGAACCAAGAGTCAATATTGTGACTCGCAGTGGTGCTTCTACTAGTAAGACATCGCAGGATGCCGAAAAGAATACAGGTCCGAAGTGGGTGCGTAAAGCAATTGATAAATCTACACCACTTGACCTGCAGAAGAACAAAGAAAAATTTCAGTAAGCTAAAACTTTCTTTACTGACCCTCCACCAGTAGGATCACAGATATTGCCTCGTAGGGGTGTACTACAACAAAAACCTTATGGAATTAGTCCTGTGCAGACATCGTAGGCTACCACATCGGGAAAGTGCGAAGAGGATGAGTTGACATGAAGTGTACAATCCTTCCTGCGGAGCTGCTTGAAACTCGTAAGAAATGAGAAAGCCATAGGAGAGCTTCAATGCATCATAGATCAATATCAGTAGTCTTCTTCCATGAGCAGTACGCAACGTGCTATTCATAATATTATGGGCCATACAAGAACAGGAAGAGAAATGAGACTCACAGCACAAATCAGAGAGTTTGAAATGGATGAGGTAATCCTAGATTTGGGATCAGAGGTAAATGTTCTTACTAAACAGACATGGGAACAGATGGGTAGCCCTAAGTTAGCCAGATCACCTATCCATCTGCAACTAGCCAATTAGCAGAGGGTATCACCACTGGGTCGATTACCGCAAGTACCAATTGATATTGACGGAGTTCGTAGCTTTGCAGATTTTGAAGTCATAGAAATTATTGGTGATAACAGACCGTATCTAGCTTTAGTAGGTATTGATTGGGCAATTGATAACATGGATGTTATCAATTTGAAGAAAAGATAAATGACCTTTGAGGATAAACAGATTCGAGTCATCACATCGTTGGATCCTTTCCAGGGTCCTCCATACATTGAACCTATCAGAGCAGAGGAAGAGGTGCATAATATGGAGAGCTTCTATCAAATGACTGCTAACCAGAGTGATTATATCAACCCCATCGTGGAAGGAAATATTAGTTGGCGATGCGATAGCTCATGCGCATTGGATTCAGATGTTGGTTTAGAAAATTGACAGAATAGACTTTACGAAGTCTCAGCTCGCAGATGTGCATTTATGACTAAGTCACTACGATGGATTGACACAGAGGTTAAGGATATTTCGTCGTTTGATGGCTTAGCAGATGTCAAAGACTTTTTACAGCAGTTTGAGCAGGAAATCCCTCACGAGCAGAGGATGGCAGTTATTGACCTTGCAGTAAGAGCCACACCTACAAGATGTTGGCATGCACATAAAGAAAATATCGCATCATGGGATGATTTTAAGAGATTGATGGCGATCAGATTCTCTAATGACAAGGAGCGTTTCCAACAGAAATATACAGGAGAAAGTGACCCCAGGTCACATATTCAGATTTGTGAACAGAATTGGTTGGACATTCCAGAGGATGAATGGGTTCACCTATTCATTCACACTTTAGACACAGTCCCAAGGAATTGGTACACTGAGACAGAGTTGTGCAGAGGAACGATTACATGTCCAGTTATGATAGAAAAATTTCTACTCACTTTCACTTTTGAATATGAGTACCCAAGCATTGATCAGGCCCTAGAGAGTATAAAGACTAAGATATTTGATGACTGTACCCTGCCAGTGTATGCTCAGCCTGATTGGGCTATCCAGTTAGAACATGCACTAGAGTGTTACAACTTCGCAGAAGAGCCAGGTGATGAGGATGAGAATCCTTGCAGTATCAACATTCCAGAGTTAGAAGGGACTCACGAAGTTGAGGGATCAAAGCTAGAGATTCCAGCTGTCACAGAGCCTATTAAGATTAAAAAGATCAATATTGGCACAGAAACAGAACCAAAGTTTGCCTCTATTGGAGACTATTGGGATGATGAAATGGTAGGACACATCACAAATTTGTTACATGACTATCAGGACTTATTTCCCACTAAGTTTATAGAAATGAAGGGAATAGTAGGAGATTTGGGAGTCATGAGGATACCTTTGAAAGAGGATTCTAGGCCGGTTAAGCAGCGTCCATACAGATTAAATCCTCGTTATAAAGAAAAAGTTAAAGATGAGATTGATAAGATGCTAGCAGTAGGCATCGTTGAGCCAGTAGAAGAGAGTGAATGGGTTAGTCCCATGGTTGTGCAGGAAAAGAAAACTAAAGGAGAAATCAGGATTTGTGTCGATTTGTGCAAACTCAACGACGCATTGCTTCATGACCCATTTCCGACACCTTTTACTGATGAAGTTTTAGAGAATGTAGGAGGACAGGAGATCTACTCATTCACTGATGGCTTTTCGGGCTATCACCAGATAAGAATCCATCCAGAGGATTGACATAAGACCACCTTTGCGACAGAATGGGGCTCATTCTAGTATACGGTAATGCCCTTTGGTCTTAAAAATGCACCAGCTATTTTTTCTAGAGTAGTAGTTGCTGTCTTTAAGGAATACATCCATAAATTCTTAGAAGTCTATTTTGATGATTGGACTGTATTTGGATTAATCAAAAAGCATATAGGAGATTTAAGGCTCATGTTAGAGAAATGTAGGCAATATCAGATTTCTCTTAACTTGAAGAAATGTATATTCTGTGCACCATTTGGTATTTTGTTGGGTCATATTGTTTGCAGACAAGGCTTGATGGTAGATCCCGCAAAGATTTCCATCATTGTAAATCTTCCAGCACCCAACTCAGTCAAGCAATTGAGGACAGTGCTTGGTCATACAGGGTATTATAGAAAATTCATCAAAGGATATGAAAAGATCACAACACCTATGGAAAAGCTGTTAAAGAAAGAAGTGAAATTCCTATGGAATGAGGAATGCCAGCAAAGTTTAGACACTCTTAAAGAGAAGATGGTCACAACACCCATCTTAGTATTTCCAGATTGGAACAAACCATTTCATGTACATGTGGATGCATCTAGCATCGCACTGGGGATTTTCTTAACATAGCCAGGAGAAGGGGGTATCGATCACCCTATCGCGTACTCAAGCAGAAAGTTATCTACCGCAGAAAAGAACTACACCACTACAAAAAGAGAAGGATTAGCTATGGTGTATTCTCTACAGAATTTCAGGCACTATCTGTTGGGTGCCCCATTCAATATGTTCACTGACCATTCTGCTTTAAAGTACTTGGTCAATAAGCCAGTGTTAGGAGGAAGGATCTGCAGATGGTTACTCCTATTTCAGGAGTATGATTTTGAAATTATTGTAAAACTAGGAAGATTGAATACCGGACCTGATCATCTGTTGCGAATAGACTCAGGAGAAGAACCAAGTAATTTAGAGGATAATTTTCCAGATACGCAATTGTTTTCTATCCAGATCGTAGATGAGTATTACGTAGATATTATTCACTTTCTCACTACAGGGTGGGCACCAGTTGAGTTTACTAAGCAGCAAAAGAAACAGTTAGTTGTTAAAGCAGCATATTTCACTTTGATCGCATGACATTTATATAAGTTAGGTCCAGATGAAGTCCTGCGCAGATGCGTTATGCCGCACGAGAAAGAGGCCATTATCAGAGAAGCACATTCAGGTACCGCAGGAGGACATTTCCCAGGAAAGCCGACTGCTCAGAAAATTCTAGCTGCAAGATTATGGTTGCCTACTTTGCACAAAGACACTAAGGAGTTTTGCAGATGCTGCAATATCTGCCAGATGGTAGGAAAACCTTCACAGAGAGATGAAATGCCGCTGCAACCACAGATTACGCTGCAGGCATTTGACAAGTGGGCTATAGATTTCGTGGGTCCTATCAACCCACCAGGGAGACAAATTGGTGCGAGATACATTATCATAGGAACAGAATAACTCACCAGGTGGGCAGAGGCCAAAGCAGTAAGGAATTGTGATGCTGCTACAGCTGCACAGTTCATTTTTGAAAACATCATAAGTAGATTTGGATGTCTAGCAATTTTGATGAGTGATCAAGGCACACTCTTTTTGAATCGCACTATTCAGGCCTTGACGGAGGAATTTCAGATACAGCATCATAAGAGCACTCCCTACCACCCACAAACTAATGGTACGGTGGAGGATTTTAACAAGATTCTAGAAAATGCTCTTACTAAGATCTGTAACAACCAAAGAGATGATTGGGACCTTAGGGTTAATGCTGTATTATGGGCTTATAGGACTACATGCAAGAAACTTACAGGACACACACCTTTCAACTTGGTGTATGGATAGGAGGCTGTTATGCCTATGGAATATATTATTCCCAGTTTAAGAATTGCTCAAATTACTGAGATGGCTGATATAGATACGATGAATGAAAGACTAGCGCAGCTGCTTGCCTTAGAAGAAGACAGATTCATCGTAGGATTTCATCAAAAAGTGCAGAAGGCACGAGAAAAAGCTTGGCATGACAGGCACGTCAAGAGCAAGATTTTTCAGATAGGAGACCTAGTACTCCTTTATGATAGCAAGTTTGTTAAGTTTCTAGGGAAGTTCAAGACACATTGGTTGGGGCCATATTAGATTCAACAAGTCACAGATGGAGGTGCTGTTCAGCTCAGTAAACTGAATGGGGAGCTTGTCCCTACTTTGATTAATGGCAGTAGGCTTAAGCTTTATAGTGATAGCCACTCCACCTCTAAGCCCTAACTCAGAGAACTAAGTGGTGCAGATGTCCAGTGTAGTTGAAAGGAGGCATCGCACCCATAATTAGTCTACACCCCTAAAAAAATTAAAAAAAAAGGTTCTAAGTAGGAGGAATCGCAGCAGGAAAGTTTATTTTGTGCAAGTCATAGGACGCTTGCATACTTTTTGAACGTTGCGGAGTTCACGCCAACTTTTTGGTCCAGGATGATGCGGTGTGACATCGCAGCGAGGCGATGTTCCCCGTGCCACGAAGACAATTTTTGAAAAAGGACAGAGAGCCAGTCACTTCACCTCTGACAAGCAATTAATATAGATATGATAGGTATACGTTGCCCTAGATTTGGAAACAGTACAAGGATTGTCCTAGATTTGGTAAATCTTGGTCAAGACCAGCGCCTGTACACAATTTTCAAGGGAGATTTGATCGGATTTTTAGCACTTAATGAGGATCGGGGCACCGGGTGTTGTCTTGTCCATGCAATAAATGCCTCCAATGGGTCTAGCTTAAGCGACCGTTGCTTCAAAGATTATCTCCTTCATTACAAATACACAGATCATTCAAACAGAAGGGTTACTTTTGCGATTTCTGAGAGTTATAGAGTAATTTGTGGAGTTTTCCCTGTGCAGAGATACTCTAGTTACAGAGTGCTAGTTTCCCCATTTTTGCAGCCATTACCAGTCCAGAGTACTGCACTAGACGGTTTATGTCCGAGAAGGAACCTTTAGAAGACGTTGTGCGATGATTGCAGCGTGGTGGCCTCGAGTCTGCTATGACGACGCCGCCCAGGGTTGTGAAACTAGGTGCACCACAGGTCAGACAGACACCAAGGATGAAGAGTCAAGCTCAGATAGTAGAAGAGTCCAGCCCAAAGCATGAAGAAGAAGTTCATGTGGCAATAGTATACATTTCGCCATGATTCGAGGACACACCAGAGGTAACCATTCCCAAGGGTGCTAAGTTTCCTATTCCGCTACTGCCGATTGATTCCCATGTACAGAAAGATGGAGAACTGTTAGGATATGTACTTGTTCTCAAGTTTACAAACTATAACCTTGGAGATAGTAAGACATATCCTCAATTTCGGCCGGATTAGTATCTTATGGTTCAGAGGAACCTGAGGACCAATGTAGATGAGTTTTTTCCTATGGAGCATGTCCAGATTCTTGAGCAGTAAGGCTTGCTCAATTTGTTGAAAATACCACATTTTGGACGAGGTGCAGAGGTTAATGCCGTGGTGCGTGTGCTACTTTCCTGTGTACATGGAGGTTACCTCTGGCTGGGTAACAGGGTTGATCTGAACGTCGATTTGATACACTGGATCACCGGGCTATCCAATATCGGTAAGGACCCTCAGACACATATATCAGGGAAAAGCAAGGATACCAAGCTACCAACGCTTCTTGTTAACAAGTACAAGCTATAGAGAGGAGGTCGGGCTTATGACCTCACTGCGCTAGCAAATGATACACTCAGATTTACAGCCAGTCTGCTTGCAGGCATACTGTTAACCAAAGTATGCTCGAAAGAAGTCATAGGATCAGTAATTCACCTTACCGTGCAGGTCGCAGAAGGTGAATAATTTAATTGGTGTTTGTTTTTATTAAATATTTTTCTTCAAGATTGTTTGACAACGCAGGATGAGCCAAACCACCCCTTCCATCTCTCATGGCTGCTTATATTATGCGCATTCGTCGGGTGGAGAGAGCCGCCCCATACCCAGTTCCTAAAGCTACAAGGCGGAGAGTGCAGAGGCGCGCGATATGCAAACTTATGGGAAAGTAACAGTCCAGCCAAGAAAAAGATCAATATGATAGTATTCTATGAATACTATAAACTATTGTAGCGAGTCATTCAGGAGACACCATGGATCAACACAGAGGTTGTTGACATGTATAATAATCGGCTTGATTTTATTGCGGACAGGCATACAATCTATCTGAGGCCGAAAGGGTTTAGAACAGATAACTGGGCTATTGGTTCATTCAGGATGACGATGCAGGATGTAGAAGATGTCATCAAAGACTTTGATGAAGAATGGAAGAAGGCATTAGAATATGCCATAGCAGGAACTGTACCAACAGATACTGCACCGTTAGATCCATTAGATAAAGGAAAGGATAAGGTGGATTCCAAGAGAAAAGATGCAGTAGAAGTGCCACTAGCGGCACAAAAGAGGAAAAAAGTAAAAGCCTCAAAGCCAACTATAGAGACCACACTAAAATAGGATGACTATGATCTCATTGCATCGAGATTGAAAGAGGAGATGTGGGACTCATTTCAGGCGATGCAGACATCGCAGGACAAGCTGCAGAGCACAATAGATAAGCAGCTTCTGGAGTTGAAAGCACTAACTAAGAAGAATGCCATGATGAAGGCTCATCCAGTCAAGGTGACAGTAGGAGAAAGCTCAACACCATCGATTTCCCATGAGAAATTCGTTGCAAAGGATCGCACCAATACAGTTTTGATACCGCCAGGGAGCATCTGATTCCCTGCTTCGATGATTGATGTACATATATAGGTTAGAAAACCTGTCGAGGTTAATCTGGCACAATTCCCCATTGATTAACTACATATGATCTAGCAGAAGATAGCCATAGAGCTCAGGGATAGAGAGCTTGCGACTTATAAGCAGAACACTCAGTTGATACAACATAATGCAGAGCTCACCGCAAGCTTTCAGACAAAGATGGAGGAGTTGAGAGTATATGAAGAAAGAGAATAGGATCTCAGTCAGGTCCTGCAGAACATCACATTGGAGTTACCCTAGTGTAACATAGAATTCACCTTGCCTCTAACGCATAAAGTAAGAAGAATTGCAGATAGAGCAAAGGCTCTGGAAGAGACAGTGGTCAAGATGGAGGAAGACCACAAGGCACAGATTGCTGAGCTTGAGGGTCGAGTACCAGGCACACCTCAGGTAGACAAGGAAGCAAGGGCACAGGCCTTTAGACTCACTTCAACACAGATGAAGTGTCGCATAGATGATGCAGGGTCATTGCTAGCTGATGCAACGAAGACATGGTCGGAGCTAGAAGAGCTCCCAGATAGACTGGATTTGCAGCAGAGCATCCAGAACATGGAGAACACAATAGCAGCAATAAAAGAAGAAGTCAAGAGCTTAGGAGCTCTTGCAAAGATGAAGAAGATGACAGAGATGAACCGTTTGCAACAGGAAGCACAGCAGTTGCGAGAAAAAGACATACAATTCAATAATATGCTTCAACTGTATCAGGAACAAATCGCAGAGCTGGTCGATGCGGTTGAGCAGAAGGTCAAGGAGTTCACTACAAGCAAAAGTGAAATTGATAGCGCAGAAGACCCCATGATTACTCAAGTTATGCTTGAAGCGGCACAAGACTGTGTCGAAGCTATGGACAAAGATGTCGCAAGACTCAGGGAGAGATTCACAAGGACTTCACAGGAAGCCAAGGAGAAGCTATAGAAAGAGAAACCAGATGTTAGTGGCTCGGGGATGAGCCACAAGTAAGTGTTAGGGGACTGTTGGAGCAGGGCCCCGTAGCTATAGAAAAAGCTGCTATATCGGAACAAGAAAGTCAAAGGAAATAGTACCTGAAGCGACCGAGAAGAGAGCTCAACCACTGCATTTAAGGCAGCGGCGACGACAGGAGGGCTCAGCTACCCTCATGAATGGAGAAGGAGCAATGAGCTAAGGTATTAAAGACAAAGGACAGAAGGGGAGCAACCGAGGAAGCGGCACCCATACCCATGGTCATCGCCGGACATCGTGGAAGACTGCAGAAAGCTGCAGTGTGACCAGTAAGCAGCAGTTCAAAGTACAGATAGGCCGACTGTAATAGTTAGGGTTTTGGGTTACTGTTGGGATAGGCCCATAGTTTTGTATCACGGTGAGACCTTCGGGCCACCTATTTAAGCATGTATTTTGTATTATGAAGGGTTAGACAGATAGTTAGTTAGTTAGCTAGTTAGCCAGATAGCTAGCCAGAGAGATAGTTAGACAGTAAGACATTGAGAAAGAGTCGAGCTCTGGTTCTGAGTTCAGTCTGTATTTATCTTACTGTAACCAGCAGCTGACTCCTTGAGCATGAATGTAACAATCCGCAGGGATTGAGAGAGAGAGAGAGAGAGAGAGGATATATTGTAAGAAGAAAGCATAATAGGAAGAGAAGAGA
Source organism: Pseudotsuga menziesii (assembly GCA_001517045.1). NCBI lineage: Eukaryota > Viridiplantae > Streptophyta > Pinopsida > Pinales > Pinaceae > Pseudotsuga > Pseudotsuga menziesii. The sequence goes on from LPNX010693239.1 coordinate 191,886, forward strand.
TCCAAGAGAGAAGGGCTCCTAGCTGTGTGCGTGGAGTTTCCCAGAAGATCTCGAGCTGCATAAGAGGTTGCAGTGGAACTGTGTTACTCTCTCAAGATATAATATAATCACAGTTCCTGTGGACGTAGCTTCCTCCCTGGAAGTGAATCACGTAAAATCCATGTGTTGTGCGACTGTGTCATGTGATTGTGCTATACTTATTTGCTATCTGTTATCTGTTACATGAACTTTGCTATCAGTTAATGAATGTATGTATGCTATCCTTCAGTTGCAGTAACATAGAAGGTTAAATGTGAGTTGAATGTGTTAAGTATTCTGTATATGAGTTTATCAGTGCTTGATTCATGACAGCTAACAGTTACAGTGTTAAGTGACTTATGTATATTTAGTTCAGTAAGTTGAGCGTGATTAATGTTAAGCGTGTTAGACTATAGAGGCTAAGTGAAGTTGTTTAACACCTTGATGAAGGTTAACTGAGCTATTATACCCAGAAAGGAAGCCTCTGGACCTTGAGAGTTGATGAGCATATTAAGTCTTATTGTAGGAAATATTGCGGCGTAGAAAGGCGATATCGCACTGTCGGAGGAGCTGCGGTGTGAGATACCGCAGGTTAAGATTTAAGCAGAAGAGTAAGTTTGTGCATCGTCCTAGAAGTGCGATGCGATAAGAACCAGTCCCGTAGCAGAGTAAACTAGGAAGAGAGAAACAACCAGTGCAGAGAAACTCAACTGGTTAATTAGAGTCAGAGAACCCAAGATACTGCAGAACCTGGTTGAGGAAACTTGATTCTTCAGCCAACCCATCCAAGATCACTTCGGGTGAGACTTCAGGCCGTTCTGCGGTCTGTCACCAAAAGGGTCAGTGAGCTAGGGGTTTTGTTGGTACAGTAAAGTAAACCCAGGTCTGCCCAGAGTAAACCAACATGCATAGCATGAGAAGCCACACCAATTCGACTTGGATTTGGTTTATGAATAGATTTGGAACCTTAGAAGACTAATAATGTTTATAAAATATAGGGATCAGCCATGAGAAAAAGCTTTTTCTCGTTTGTGAACTGTGAGAGCTAGTGGATGACTAGTTTTCTTGCTTAAGCCAATTTCGAGGGTGAAAGATTCCCATCCTAGTTGGTGTTTGGAAAGGCCACTCAAGTATTTCATGGAGCTTTAATGGATTCTTATTTTCAGGTGCAAGCTATAGGAAGTTAATGGAAATCTCAATATCATATTGCTCTTCTATTCATCTCAAGTTTTCTCACCATATTTCAGCTCTATGGAGTGAGGCGCACTTGGTGAGATATTCATATCTTTGAGGGAGCTTCTCTTGCTCCAGTATTTTGTATTCTTATGTAAATTATATTTTATTTAAGTTCAGAAATATCTCAGGTCGAAAATCCAAGATATCTCATGTATTATTGTCCAATATTGAAGAAACAATGCCATTTCCCCAATACCTTGTTGTAAACTATTACAATCTTGATGGAATCGAATATATGTGTGTACCATTGATAATTTATGAATGAATGAATTTGTGGCCACCGGGTCAAATTTCAGAGCATTTGGGGCAAACTGCATCTCAATTCCCTAAGGGTCCAAAACTAGTTTTTAATATCTGATTGAAGGAAGTGATAACAACCATGGAAGTTCGATTGGTTCTGCATATCAGTCTCTGATAATTTATTATACACATCCCTTGCTTTGATTTGATAATTTGAGTGAGTTTATGTACATTTGGGAATCCATTCCGACAATTACCCGGGAGGGATTTGAGCCTCAAAATTGCTAGTAAATTCATCTATCTTATTCAGAATTTGATATAGAATTTAATAACTGAATGGAGGACAATAGTACATACATGAACATAATAATCAATTTATTATATCATTCATACATCTTATTTGAATATTTTTGAGCAATTGGGCTGATTTGGAAACGAAGACACTAGAACTAGTCAAGAGCCAAAATTGTGAAAAAATTGGAAAATTGGGAATTTTAATAAAATTCCAAAAAGGGGACATTACAGTGGTATCAGAGCATGATATTGGCACCTAATTTGGTCTGATATTTATGAGTACAATAATTCAGGGACCACCATTATATATTGAAACCCAAAAGTGCTTTTGTTGAAGAGGAAAAAAAAAGGCAGGAGAATAAGGCAATTTTTTTGGAAACTATGACTAGGGATGAAAAGAGAACCTCATATGATGGTAAGGAGATAATAAAATTAATGGAACCTATCCTTGAAGACATGACCAAGAATATTATGAAAGGATTATAATTTTCGGCTATCCAAAGTTGGGAAAAATATATTGATTTTAAGAAGACCAAGGGGAAAAATGCATCAGCTTGCTTAAAGGAGCAAAAGGAGGAGCCCATGAACCACCTAGTTTCTAAATAGGTGAAGTAGAAGAAGTAGTACATGAAGAGGATAGAAATTCACTCCCAAATTACTTTGAAAAATATGAGGAAACATCACATGAGAAGGAAGAAGAGTACCTTGAAACTGTTGAATATCATTTTGAAACAAATTCTACTGTGGACATGGACCAAAGAGAATCTACTGATGGATTCTTGAACTATGAAGGAGTACCTATTGATGGGTGCTCAAAACTATTTGTTGGTGACATAGAGATCATATTTCAAAATTTTTCTTCAAGACAAAATTCCATTAAACATGAAAATAAAGACCTTGTAGCAGTTGAAGAAGAAACAAGATCAACTTCCCCATCACCACTTGAGCTTCATGAAGTTGGTCCAAGCAAGAAGGAAGAAATGAGGAGGTTCATTTGCAAGAGCCTCATTTATTTAAGGTTCCTTAAATATGAATGAAAATAATACCCAAGAGGCCCTTAGCATACTCCATGACACTCAAGCATTGGTATCAAATTCTTGTTGGAGAGCTACTTCCTTGGAGGAGCCATCCTTGAAGACATGGAGAATATCCAAAGAGCAATGTGCAACATCAAAGGTAATTTCATGTCTTTGATTTTTGATAGAAAACATGTCATTGAGCTTAGTGAATGGCTACATGAATCTTACTTGAATAATAATGATGTTATTCATAAGCTCACAATTCAAAATGAGCAACTTCTTGAAAAGTTGCAAGACACTTGTTTTTCCTCCTCTGTTTCAGATTGTCAAATGGTAGATTGTTTGGAGGATTCTCATGACATGGTGGATCATGAGAAATTTGGAAATTTGAATTTACTTGATGTGTTTGAAGATGAACTTGAAGAGATAAAAACACTTGATGTGGTGGAAGAGGAACTTGAATTGTCTCTTGATGAAGGGTATGCAATTTTTAAAGAAGAGCATGATTCCTCTACATTGGAACCAATCTATGACAAAGGTTTCACACTCTTGAAGGATATTCATAATCATACCCCTATGGATCCTTCACATTATGACAATTTTGGGCTTACTGATCATTTGGGTGAGTTGGTTCTTTCTCCTACATCCCACACTTCTAAATTTTGTAGCAGTCATCCTAATGAAGTATGGGTGAAAGGTTTATTTTTGATGGTGCCACATGAAGAGCATGGACATTCTATTTCTCCTTTTGATGATGGAATTATTAGAGCACCATCTTATTTACATTTGCAGCAGCATCCTTTTTTACATTATGATTATACACATCTACATGGGTGCACCTATGATGTTCACTTGAGTCACTTGGAGACTCATGATTTTCCTTGCTCCTTTCCTAGTCTATTTGAAGTTGGAGGAACTTCATCCCACACTTGGGTGAAGAGTTATATGATTGAAGAACATTATTATTGGCAGAAACATCCTCTGATGTTACATGATGATATACATAGTCATGAGTTTGTTGATGAGACTTCTTTGATCCACTTGAAGTCTTCATGTTTTCCTTGCTCCTTATTTTGTTTAGATTTTGGTGGAGGTTCTCCATTCACTTATTGGATGAAAGAACACATGGATGATTATATTGATGCACATTACATATCATTTGGAGCAAATTATTATTCACATTTTTAGCAGCATTCCTTGTTGCTTTTTGACTATGCACATCTACATGGATGCACCTATGATATGCATTTGAGTCACTTGAAGACTCATGGTTTTTATTGCTCAACACTTGGTTCATTTGATGTTGGAGGAACTTCATCCAACACTAGGGTGAATAGACGTATGATAGGAGAATTTTTTTTTACCAGCCACATACATTGTTATATATTTATGATTCACTTATTCATGGTTGTATGGGTAATACTTCTTTGTGTCATTTGAAGTATCCTTGTTTCTGTTGCTCACTATTTGGTTCAAAGCTGAGTGGATATTCTTCATTCATTTCTTGGATGAAAGAATACATGGCTGAATATTTTGATGCATATCACTTCCTTTTGGAGCAGAATTATAGGACATGGGATACTCACCTATGTCATTGGAGCAGATTTTATTGGTCACTTGAAGCATGTATGTACTTGGAAAATGGTAGTCTACTCACTGGGAGGTATAAGCACTTTCATGATTTCTTGGTGAGGCACCTCCTTGATGTACATTCTTATTATGTTGTTATATACTTTTATGATATATATTATGCACTCATGATGTTTGGAAGAATGCATACAAGAAAAATGGGATCTAGGAATTCTCTTTCCAAATGGAATGGATTGGAGAGAACTCTTAAGTGTTGGAGTGCAATGCAAGCAATGGGACCTTGGGATAGTTTTTAGTCCCATTGATTTCAAATTATTTGGGAAACAAGCAGTATAGGAGATGGATTCCCCACTTAATAAGGTGATGTTAATTAGAGTAGAGCAGCAGAAATCATGGTGGTTCCTCTCTGAAATCTTCATGGAATCTCAAAGACTCAAGGTGGGAAGCTCAGTGGCAACTTCAAAGAATCATACAAAAAGCAGGTTCTTCAACAACCATGTTTGAAATTGCTTGAGGAAAAGCAATATTGGGAAGGGAGGATTTGTAATGTCCCAAATTTTGCATTGGGTCACAATGGCCAAATCATATTTTCCATATTCATGAAAGTTGTCAAAGGGATGCTAAAAGTCAAATAATTTCCAAGGAGGAAAATCACTAGTTTCCTAGGTTGGGGGTGGAAGCTTTGAGATTTGGAACAAGGGGGATAATAATGATGTTTAGAAATTAGAAGAGGATAAATATTTAATAATGTAGCTTATTAAATAAATACAAGATAAAATTGAAATGGCTATGGAGAATGGAGACACATGGAGATTATGGGGCCCACTCAAGCTAGAATTCCTATGTTAAATGGCATCCTCCTTTTGTAATTTTGAATCTATGAGAAGACTAATGTTTTGGGATAGATTATGAGGTTAATATATTTTTCCATATACTTCACAGGTCTAATTTTGGATGAATTTTAACTTACATGGGAGAGGAAGAGCCAAATGGGAGTTTCATGGACACTTGGCTAGATTCCCCTTACATTTATGACATCTATGACATCTACGACACCAATGATGGAGATTCTATGATAGTTATGACACAAGTCAGATATGAATGATGAAACACTGAGATAATGACATTTCAGGACTGAATAGAGCATCTTAGAGGTCGAATTTGGGAGTTGGAGAAGGCCAAGAGGCTCCTACTCAAATTTGGGAGAAGAGGGAAGGTGAAGAGAGAGGCCACATGGCATAGCATGAGCAACCACACCAATTCGACTTGGATTTGGTTTATGGATGGATTTGGAACCTTATAAGACTAATAATTGTTATAAAATATAGGGATCAGCCATGAGAAGAAGCTTTTTATCATTTGTGAAATTGTCTTTTGTGAATTGTGAGAGCTAGCGGATGACTCGTTTTCTTGCTTAAGCCAATTTCGAGGGTGAAAGATTCCCATCCTAGTTGGTGTTTGGGAAGGCCAATCAGGTATTTCATGGAGATTTAATGGAGTATTATTTTTATTTGAAATCTACAGGAAGTTCATGGACATCTCAATATCATCTTGTTCTTCCATTCATCTCAAGTTTTCTCACCATATTTCAGCTCTATGGAGTGAGGCGCACTTGGTGAGTTATTCATCTCTTTGAGGGGGATTCTCTTGCTACAATATTTTGTATTCTGATGTAAATTATCTGTTATTTAAGTTCATAAATCTCTCAGGTCTAAAATACAATATATCTCATGTATTATTGTCCAATATTGAAGAAACAGTACCATTTCCCCAATACCTTGTTGTAAACTCTTGCAATCTTGATGGAATTGAATATATGTGTGCACCATTGATGATTTATGAATGAATGAATTGTAATTAAATTATATTATGGGTTTCATGCTATGTAACTGAGAATTTGTGGCCATTGGGTCGAATTTCATAGCATTTGGGGAAAACTACATCTCATTTCCCCAAGGGTCCAAAACTAGTTTTTAATATCTGATTGAAGGAAGTGATAACAGCCATGGGAATTCGATTGGTTCTGAATATGAGTCTATGATAAATTATAATACACATAATTTGCTTAAATTTTATAATTTCAGTGAGTTTATGTATATTTGGGAAGCCATTCCGACAATTACCCAGGAGGGATTTGAGCCCCAAAATTGCTAGTAAATTCATCTATCTTATTCAGAATTTGATATAGACTTTCAGAACTGATTGGAGGACCATAATATATACATGAAAATAATAATTAAGTTATTATATCATTCATACACCTTATCTAAATATTTTGGAGCAATTGGGCTGATTTGGAGACGAAGACACTAAAACTAGTCAAGAGCCAAAATTGTGAAAAAAATGGAAAATTGGGCATTTTAATAAAATTCCAAAAAGGGGACATTACATCCACAACCCCGTGAAAACTAAGGGGGATATGGGTACCATACCCCATAGAGTCGGAGCATCCCAATGCTTCTCGTCCTCATTTTTATTTGGAGCTGCTACCCCCGTGAGGCGTTGCATGAAGTCATCGTGGCATAGTCGGTGAGTGGAATCCCTACTTATTATCCCCGTCTTTCTTTGTGTTCTGAGATCCATAATGGAATGGATTATCCAAATAAAATGCAGAGGATAAATTGTTTCCGAAACCAAATCCATGCAAGGCCATCGTGCGAGGTGACCTGGTAGCTGGGACGAGCGTCGTTGTACATTAATGTCCTGCTATGGGAGGAGTGAACCAGAAGAGCAAGAACCTGTGTGAGGTGACCAGTGTATTGGATCAAATTCCTTCATTGGGAGGAGGGTTGCACAAATACCCAAGGGGTGGTGACAAATGTCATGGGAAACATTCAATGTGGTTTCTCGCCTCCCACCACATCCCCCCTTGAAACACCTGCATATCCGGGGGAAAGGACATGCTAATTTTGCACAAGGGGGTAAATTTTAAATAGAAATCTACAGGGTGACTAAGGCCAATGTGAACACATACACAATAGACAAATGCATGCATGGGAGTTGACAGAACCTGGTTATGCTACTCGGTTTTGGTTTCGTGCACTCGTAGCAAATTTTGAAGGTGTCCCTGAATAGCCCTAGGGTGCCCGAAAAAAATAGGCCATAGAACCAAAATTGTGATTCCAGTTGCAAAGCCCTTGATTTTGATGGATTTTGGATACTGGGTTATAGCTAGGGGACCCCCTACCTTGACTCGAATTCCTGAAAACGATCCTATTGCACCATCTACCGAACTACAATTTTGCTTAGTGAAGGCCATGTAATTTTTGCACAAGGGGGTTAATTTTCAACAGAATTATCTCAGGTGATAGTGGCTAGTGTGAACACATCCAAAATAGCCAAAGAATGCACAAGAGTTGACATAACCTATTATAGTGCCCAGTTTTGGTTTCATGCACTAGTCACAAATTCTCAAGTTGTCCTTGAATGACCTCGCAGTGCCAAGTAAAATGGGCGATAGAACCAAAACCGTGACTTCGACCGTGAAGTCGTTTATTCCAATGGATTCAAGATGTTGTGTTTCAATAGGAGGATCCCCCCTACCACGACTCAATTGTGCTGAAAAAATACTATTGGACTCTCTGGAACTAGGGTTTTGCTCAATGAAGGCCATGCCAATTTTGCACAACGGGGTCAATTTTCAATAGAAAGCTCTGGGGAGACTGTGGCTAGTGTGAACAAATTCATAATGAATAGATGCATGTGTGGAAACTGACGGAACCCGGTTACTCTGCCCCATTTGGGCTTTGTGCACACGTAGCAAATTATGAAGGTGTCCCTGAATGACCCTAGGGTGCCAAGAAAATGGGCCATAGAGCCAAAACCGTGACTCTAGTCATGATATGTGTATTTCCATGGATTCATGATGTTGGGTTTCATCTAGTAGACACTCCTACCATTGGTCAATTTCCCAAAAATGGTCCTATTCAATCATATCCGGAACTAGAGTTTTTCCCAAAGAAGGCCATGCCAATTTTGGACAAGGGGGTCAATTTTCAATAGAAGGATCCGAATATACCATGGAAAGGGCTAGAATAAACACATCCATAATGGAAATATGCGTGTGTGGGAGCTGACGGAACCATATTAAGCTTCTTGGTATGGGCTTCGTGCACCTGTAGAAATTTCTCAATGTGTCTTTGAATGACCTTGGGGTGCTAGGAAAAACAGGCCATAAAACCAAAATCATGACTTTGGTCATGAAGCCATTGATTTTTATGCATTTGAGGTGTTGGTTTCCATCTAGGGGAGCCCATTACTGTGGCTCAATTTCCCAGACATGGTGATATTGCACCATCTTTAAAACTAGGGTTTTGCTCAACGAAGGCAATACCAATTTTGCGCAAGGGGGTCAATTTTGAATTGAACGCTCCCAAGAGACCCTGGATAACATGAACATGTCCAAAATGGCTAGATTCATGCATGGCAGCCGATGGAACTCAATTATGCTACCTATTTTGGGCTTCATATACCTGTTGAAAATTTTGAAGGTGTCACTGAATGGCCTTGGGGTGCCAAGAAAAACGATCCATAGAATTAAAACCATGACTCCGATCAAAAATCTGTCGATTCTGATGGATTTGTGATGTCAGGTTTTAGGTGGGGGAGCCCCCATACTGTGACTAAATTTCCCAAAAATGGTCCTATTGCGCCATATTCGAAGCTAGGGTTTTGCTTAGTGAAGGCCATGTTGATTTTGCACAAGGACTCCAATTTTGAATCGAACGCTTTTGAGTGACTATGGATAGGGTGAACACATCCACAATGGTTAGATGCATGCATGGGAGTTGACTGAAATTGGTTACACTGCTTGATTTGCTCTTTGTGCACATGTAGAAAATTATGAAGGTGTCCTTAAATGGCCCTGAGGTGCCAAGGAAAAAGGGCCAACTCGAGGCATTTAGGCATGACAAATGTGTTCATTCTAACCCGACTCTTTCTTTGTAGGGTCCATGGAATTTGACTCCTGAATACATGTATTTTAGGGTACAAGCACTTATAAGAGTTGATGAACCAAGGTTTTATAAGACCAAGTACCTTATAATTTGGTTACCATGGTATTTTAGTACCAAATATGGATGAAGAATAAAGAATGTGCATTAACTACTTGAGAGAACACCTTTAATATGAAGCAAGGTTTGTACATGAATGATTAGTAATGTTTTCTTGTTTGATCAGTGCATTGATTATTTTTAGTTCTTAAATATCCCTCTCTTACTGACGTCAAAAGAGTCCTTATAATTAAATTGATGTTAGTGGGTATGTTATGGTGGCTAATGCACAACGGGGTATGTTATGGTGGCTAATGCACAACAGGGAGATTGATTTGCTATCATTCAGAGCTACTCCATGGATAAGTATTGGACTATCCTTGGTTTAAGAAATTAATAAGGGAACATATGCATTGGTTCAAGAAGTAAATACGTGGAAGCACCCCCAAGGTTCATGATAATTTTGATGCTGGGAAGAATGTGGCTAACTTTCAAAGGTACGTATATATTCCCAATATGCAAGAAGAAGTGGCTAGGTAAACAAAGTTTGTATTTTATGATGTACCATCTAGGTTAGTAATACCTCATTATCATATCCATGGAATTTTTAGAGGCATTATCAAGGACAATTAGAGGGCATGACTAATTTTATTTGGCAATAGACATGCTTTGTATGATGTGAATTCTTATGGATTATAAAAGGACCATGAAATGATGAGAAGTTGCAAGCTTGTTCTTTATGAATAGATTAGGTTCTATATGACTAGATTAGGTCTCTAGGGATATATTATGTACCTAGTGATAGATTATGTGTCTAGAATAGATTAGGATTCTTGATCAGGTCTCTAGGGTTCCATGTATACATTAGGATTTCTAAGGCTATATTGTTTTTGTCTAGTTTCTAAAGCTAGATTAGGGTGTATAAGCTAGATTAGGGTTCTATATGATTAGATTAGGTCTCTAGCTTCAACCCCATGGTATTAATTTCAATTATTGACATATGTATAGACTGTGGTGTGCATTATTCAAGGCCCAATTTTGAATATTTACACTTAGTCTTTTACATAACAACTTTAGAAACAATATTTATTATATATAATATAGAGTATTGATAATTACTTAAGGTGGATATATGTTTGACAAAAATCGCTCTCATTTTTATTATACATTGAATAAGTTCATGTACTTTAGAAAATTTATTTATTATTAGGGGATTGATAATTAATATAGTAAAACTTAATTTGTCACGTGCATTCTCTGTCACAATCTCTTCCTGTGTGCATCCTCTTCTTGTATTGTCAGTGTGCATCCTCTATGTGACATGCTATACTTATTCATTGCTAGTTAGGCATATTTTGAAAATTACAATGAACAAGATAGTTGCCCAGGATTTTAGATCTGAACCAAGACAACTTTGGTCGCAATTGAAACACATTAATCCTGCAAAATGACAATAGTCAATGAAACATGGGGTTCCTAGGTTAAACAACTTGTTGTGAAGAAATTCCAAGAGAGTGCTGATAAATGGACTGATATAAAAGAGTGGCCAATAGTTACTATAAATAACCTTCAAAGAGCATGAGTGCATGATTTTGTTTTTTGATAGTTCAATTTCAATAATGAAGAAATAGATGATGTAATTTCTAATTATGATGATGGGGCCATGAAATTGGTGAATTTTGGGAGAAGTGTTTCTTTGGAAACTGATTTGATTTCCAAAGCCACTAGAATTTTGCACAAGGGGGACTAATGTTGACCTCTTGGAAAACCCTAAGCTAGGAAATAATGAGATGGCCAAAAAAATATGTGGGGAAAATGTATTTGTTCCTAGGAATGGTTTAAAAATGGAATATGTTACCCCAGGACTATACAAAACCATGATTCATATTGTCCTTAGGATAATTTTGAATCACCACAAGTAAGATATTTTTGGAGAATGCATGAATCTAGTCATTCATTGGGTTGATGACATGCCCATATATGCCCCTCATCTATTGTCTAAGAAATTGCAATTTGCACTACATGAGAGCAAAAATAGGAGAGTGAAGTTTAGTTACCCTAGAACACTTCAACAAATTATTGACTTATATTGACCCACTGCCATACAATTGAGGAGTTGTAAAAAACATATATCAAAATTCCTAAAGTGAAAAAAAATAATCAAGAAGTTCCTCGACAGTCTCGAAAGAATAATGTGGAAGGAGTTGTTGGTCCCTCAACTTCAAAAGTACATGGTGAGAATTTGGAGAACTATATAGAAGGTACAATAAGCAACATTGGTTTAGAAAATCATGAAGATGCGATTTCTATCTCAAGTTTGGAAAGCTTACATGGGTGAAATGATAGAAAATAAGAGGCAAGATTTAGAGGGTTGTGTGGATTGTGAACAGGAGCACAATGATGATGATATGATAGAAAATCAGAGGCAGGATTTTGTGGATTGTGTACAACATCCCAATGATGATGATATTCCTTCTTGTGTAGAGATTCAATTTGATATGGTTGCACCTCTAAAGTTGACACTTCAACAAACTGCCTCTAATGGATTTGATTCAACAAGTCCAAAATATTTTTTGATGGTGAATTTATGTTCTCATTTTTTTATAAATTGTTGCATTTCAAAGAATTAGATGCCATGCTTTAAAGAGATGTGATCTGTGTGTAACTAAGGATATGCAAATTCTTGATCTGTTACAAAATACTGCAATGTTATAGAAAACAATTGTGCAATTGTGCATATTGGAGAAAAGTAAGATGCACAATAGAAAGGAAAGACAAAGTTATTGAAAGTGTGTCTAAAGAAGTAGGTAAAATTATAGATAATAATAAGAAAGAATATGAGAATTCCATTAAAAATATTGAGGCTTTGAATAAAGGATATGAAGAGGCGTTGAAAATAATGGCCTAAGGTTTTGAACGTACCACCTATACAAACTATGGTGAGCCAGGAAGCAAAACTTATGAATGAATTGAAGCTCAAAGAATAATAAATTGAAAGTTTAAAAGCTCACTTTGAGCATAACTATAGAGAAGAGTACATGAAACATTGATATGAGATTGAAGAATATAAGAAAAGAGAGGAAAAATGAAGAAAATGATTCATAACAATGATCAAAAGTTGAAAGATAAATATATTGAGGATTGTTGCAAAGGTCTATGCTAAAAAAGATAAAAGAGGAGAAGGATTTGAAATTGATAAGGTTAAGAGTAGAGGTATGGATTATGCAGAAAGGTATGATAAGATTTAACACAAACAATCCTTAATACAATATTAGAGGTCATTACAAATGCAAGAGAAGACAATGGAGGATGTTATTTCAACAATAGAATCTGGTGGAGATGACAAACGACACTTACTTAAGTTTAGTGCTGCCTTAAAAATGTGAAAGAAGACCTTGATGTATGCTATTGAAAAAATAAAAAAGGTGGAGGTGATATTTGCATCCAAACAACAATGCTGGAACCATTGAAGAAGGATGTATCTCAAAAAGATATCGATATTAAAGAGTTTAAGCATAAAATATTGGAGAATAGAAAATTACAACATTTGGGATGCGAAAATGAGATAAAAGAACTGAAATCCCAAATTTTCACTTTGCAGATACATGTTCTTCAACGAATGTCATTTTTTCATACTTTGAGTGATTCATAATTGAGGGCACAACAATTAGAGATAGAGGTAGAGAAGCTTAGGGGACAATTAGCTCAAGTTGTAAATGATATGAAATATACAAAGGTTGAGCTTGACAAAGAACACGAGGATATCAAGGATACATATAAGAAAAATGTGGATAGTTTGAAGAAGTACATGGATGATGCAAATAACCAGAGATCTGATGCGTAATTTTATATGAATAAATCCAAAGATCTAAAGAAAAATTACATGCATTTACTGCAACTTCTGAAGAAATGAATCCTTCTACACAATTAGGCAAGAGAGACTCTACCCACTTTTCTTCTTCTCAATAGGAGGGTTTGCAAAAACCTACCAAGTAGCATAGAGCTCTTGAATAACATTTTGCTTATAATATATGTTTCCTTTGTAAATACATTTGAAGGTTTAATATATGTGTCACGTGTTTGTATTTCTTGAGGATGTATATTTTTTATGCAATTAATGTGAATAATAATAATTTTTTCCCTTCGAAAAAAATTATAATTTGGTTGCTGAAAAAAAATTACATAGTTAACATGCCTTCCAACATTTATTACATTTCCAAAATATGGTTATAAAAAGAGATTATGAATCATCCACATGTAATACATTTCCAAAATCTGGTTAGAAAAACAGAGTATGAATCTTCCACATGTAACATAAATGTAACCACAATAGATGAATTTTCATTATGGAAAGATCACAAAAAATGCTTATTGCATCATAAGATTCTTTCACCATTTTGCATTCAATGTTGCATTATGATAATCTAGGACTTTTTTCTTTTTTGGTTATCTCATACTTCTTACATTGGAACCAGTTTTTATAGGAATCCTAGCTTCCATCTTGTTGATATCATGTGGTGCCCCTTTAATTTCTTGTTTTTCACCACTCTTCCCTGTACCATTTATTGAGGATGGAACACCTTTTTTATTGTGAGTTATAGCCTCCATCATTTGGCATACAATAGTAGTTGCTCCATACACTTCTTGTGTTTCAATTTTTTCCCTACTTCATTTCTTGAGGAAGAAACACCGATTTCACTATAATTTTAGATTGCCATCATAGGTATGTCAACATGAGTTTTCCCATTAATTTATTGTGTTTGATCAGTCTGCAATGCCACTTTTCTCTTGGATGAAATAGTTGGAGTTTTACTGTTATTATTTTTTGTCTTACGCTTTCCAAAGTGATGTGATTCATGATAAGCCTCTTCACCATATTTGATTATTGTTCTTGATCTTGGAAGATGATTATAGAGATGCAAAGACATATTAATATTTAAACACACACATTATGAACCCTAACACTATAAAATGAAAGTAGAATTATATACCATTTAAAATTAGTGCATACTTATTGTTGTCCTTGGTGCAATCCGTGACTGCTTATATTGTCTTACCCATGATTGAAATAGTTGTTTTACTTGTTGAAGAGTAACATCAGGGAAGCAGGATGCTAACTATGCTGCAGTCTCTCCATTTAGTGGACTTCTTGACTTTTCATATTCCTCACGAAGTTGACTTCTAATATTCAAATGCATGAATCTTCTTTCTTTGAAGTTTTGGAAAGTACCTTTTAACCACATGACAAGCATGAAAACTGTGATAAATTCTCATTTACAAGACACATTTTGTCATGTTAAAATGTGTTTCTATACTCAGAAACTCCTCTTCCTCCTCCTTGGTTACTATTCAAAATTTTCATTTCCCTATGCTTATGCTCCATTACTTCATTCCTTAATCGTCCTAAAGTACAATGATGAATAACCATAGTAATTTGAATAGCATGGGACCCTTGGACATGCATGTCACATACCCCAATTTTGTAAAATAATGTTATTTGTTTTAATTTGATTCCTAAGACATTATGTTAAATTTAATGCTAAGTAGAAACTGATGACTCAGCAGAGTCAAAAGATGTGGAATGTAATTCTGAATATTATATTTTTAATAAATAAAAAGTGGAGACAACAGCTTGGGAGAGCTGTTAATAAGAGTGTTACTGGTCAAACTGGTGGAAGGAACTAGGTGGAGAGCAAAAGACAAGTGGCAACATCCTCAAACACTTCCTATGTTGCAGGTGGCAACTTCCCTACATTTGGGTTCATGATCCCCCAAGAAAGTGGGATCAGAGTAAGTGGCTCAATTAATGACAACTAACCCAAAAAGACCTAGGCAATATTTTAAAAGTACCCAATGTAGAGAGCTCAGGCTGCTCAGATATTTTCCAGGAGAAGAATCATTCAAGAGGAATGCACTTCAAGGAATTCATTAGGGAAAAGGAAAAACTGTAAGGAAGGTGTTTTGAGAGAGAAACTGCAGTAACTTGGTCTGATACAACTTGCTAGCTGAGAGAATTGACTGATAAGTTCAGGAATGGTATTGAGTCTCAGGACTAGTACTTGATTAATTGCTGCACCTAGTTCCATCCAGGGAGACCAGAGCAAGCTCGTGGGTCCTGAGGAGTCGCTGTTTGAGCGCTCTCCAGGAGTTGGTAGGGAGGAACAACCTCCCATTGCTGTTGTCGTCCAAGCTCTAAGAACAGGTTCTGTTATTTATTAATTTCTATGTTATTATCTGTGTATGATTGAATGATGCATTTGCAGTTTATGATGTAAAAACTTAGAGGATAGGATAACTTAGTTTGTTTAGTAATGAAGTCAATCTTAATGAGAAACAAATCCTACCTGTGTTTCTCCTCATCTGGAGTAATCTAGATCGTACTCTAGCACAGGTGGTGAATTTATATAAAGAAAGTATGATGCTATTATAGAATAAGATGTTTAGCTTGATTAAGAGAATGTTTTACTTTTATTTGGTTATCAGAAGAAATAGCATTCTATACATGGAGTAGAGTTAGGGTTAGACTTAGATTGTGAATGTTAGCTTTTTAGTAAAGGAAAAAGAAGCTATGTTATTATATTAACAGTAATATGCTTGGGTAGATAAACAGTTCTCTTCACCGCATAAATTTCAGTAACCTTATTATTTATTTCGAAACAAAGGAAAGAATCTAATAGCTAGAATGAGTAGTGTTAGGATAAATAAAAATGCTTTTCATCTCTACAGATTACTTCTTTTCCTGTATAGAACAAATAACTACGGTATTTACTGAAATCAAACTGTATGTAAGTAAAGATAAATTTGAAATTAATTATAAAGATACAGCTAATTAGTTTGTTGTTTCTTTTATTTTATAAATACTAATATTAAAACCTAAATAGGGTAACACAGAATATTTAGAATATAGAAGGAACTTCTCATCAATTAATTGATATAGATAGCATAAGAATATAATACCAAAACACTTTCTTATTATACACCTTTAAATGGACTAAGTATAAAGGTAATATATAATTATAGGAGCAGTATTAACATGAAAATAAAGTAATATTCTTATCCCATTATAGTAAACATTAAGTAAATATAATTCCTGTACCTAAAAGATGTAACTAACAGTTACATAAGTACCACACTAAAAAACATGAAATTCTTGTATTCTGAGGGTTAAAAATTATATAACAATATTTACAAATTATATTAGAATAAAGTAAATTATTATAAAAACAATATACAATTACCCTAGCAGATAATAATTAAATAATATTACGGGGTAAAAGTTAAATGCAATAACGCGCAGAAAATAAACTAACAGGGTTTAAATATGCTCGATTCACCGAGCTCAACCATTCATGATACAATATAAGTAATAACCCAACAAATTCCAGAAGTGCATTGTAATGGAAAGACAATTTAAAGAAACTGTAAATACTTTTTATATCGCCGAGTTAGGGTAAAAACCCTACTATTATCAAAATGTACAACAGAGATAATAAACTGAAAGAGTCTAACTCCTTTTAATGCCTCATGGCTTCAAACAAAATTAACCAAGTAAGAATTTACCAGCCTTCTATCATTTTTACATATATTCACAAGTAAACAAGATCAAAAATCAAAATTTACAGTCACGGCCTAAGTCGGAGAACCCCGCATAAAGAAAGGGTTTCAACATCCATTAAATACAACAAACCAAGTAACCAGGTAAACCAAAAACCACAAGGGTTTTACAGGCCACGGCGACCAACCAACATATGCCCTATAAGGGACTGGACAAGGAAGAACAACCATGGGTATCCAAGGCTTACCCATGAACCAGTAAGCCGTTGCCACAACCTCGTACCAACTACGTAGAGAGTGATAGGTCAACACCTGTGAACAAGCGAAGAACAATAATGTTAAATATCTCGTATCAAAAAAATAAACTATGGTGTAATAAATAAACATCCAAGGTAAATCGAAAATGTAAATGGTTTTTCTTACCTCAAGGATTCACCGATACGTAACCACCCACGAGAAGAAGCGCCACCACCAGCGCAAGGAGGAGTAATCCTTTCATCAGCTGCAAGGAAGAAGGTATTACTAATACAGTAATCAACCAACAACGACTGAGTACAGGAGCAGTAAGCCAAGCAAGAAAACGCTGGAGCCGTCACTTTATCCAGCCAATGAAACCACCCTGTGGCGAAACCCTAATACCAAAACCAAAACTCAAGAAGGGAAGTCACAACGCTCACTAATGAGCTGCAGGATAAAAGACACTTACAGACTAAAGGTTGCTGAAGGGAGCAAGCTGCGAAGGTGAAAACCCTGGAGAAAGAACCACAACTTATGACCCAACAACAACAATTCTGTACATCACTTTTCTATTGAGCGTTCGGCGTGCTCATGAGGTGCAACAACAAGCAGGCTACGAAGGGCGATAGACAAAAAGCAAGTAAGGAGACTGTCACTCAACTAGTTGCAGAAATCGGCATGGAGGTCGAATGCAGTAGCAGAGCAGCCAGAGGCCGAGGACGACAGAGAGAATGACAAGATAGGGTTACAATTGCCTTTTTAACCACTTAACACTTGGCTGTGATGAGTCCATGTACTCATTTTTAATTATTTGCATGCAGTGGGTGGAGTTGTATAGTCTCAGTGTGGTTTTTCAGCATGAAATCAGCAAACAAATCATTGTTCTAATCACTTGGAGATCCCAAAAACTTCTATAAGGTTCGATACCTCGAAGTCAACCTAGACAGCATGCTGGAGTACACATTATAACATTAGTATAGAGCTATATCTTAAGGCGTGGGAAGTAATACGATCCATCACTTTACAATTATGATAAATATTCAACCAATGATTATAATTCATAGACCAAGGTTAAACTATGTGTTCACTATGGCGCGGTCCACCTCATGACCATTTTGTTTATGCTTTGCAAAGTAGACTATTAACAAACTATTATAGTAATGTCAAGGGTTATGCCACTAATCAGTTAAAAAAGGATTCATCAAAACAAAAGTTCTACCTTAAAGCTAATCGAAGGCAGGGTCAATGTTATTACCTATTATAATAATAACACATTATTCATTCTTTCAATGGTTATAATTCCATCAAGGTTATGCCTCGTAATGTTTGATCAAGGAATTCATGAAACCTTCTTATAATAAGATGCCCATCTTGCTAGAATTATTCTAGTTATGCATTGGAGTAATTACTTATATAAAATTTTGAGTTGCAAACAAAAGAGGATAAACATTATAGTACCCTTCAGGTTTGACTTTAGATGACCTGTGATGATTTAATAACCATAACTAGACCATATCTTCCGATTAGGTTATGTGTAAAAGAAATCGATGCATCATCACTAATATAATCCTTTTCAAGAGTAGCATGTAATAAGGTTGTAATCCCTTTAAACTTCGAAGTTTTAGAAGTAGGAATAATGGTACATAAAATCCTTATCATTGTACTTTATGTTCTTATCATAAGCAGTAACCAAATCCATCATGACGTAAATGGTATAGTGCACAATTTAATTTAGACCCTTGACATAATAACTCTGTTATTCTTAATCTGCTTGCAAAGAAAGATTTAAGGCATTTTTACACTTGACGACTATGATAGACATTGAAGAGTTTAGTACACAATAAGAACTATAAATTACATTTACTAGAAAGAAAGCAGCTGTCGCCAATACTTATAGGACTAAATCTCATTTCCATAGCGTCTAAAAAGGAATGACGATTTAATGGTTTTACCTCATAAAGCACTTGAATTTGAATAACATTTATATTCTTTTACTGAGCTATTGTTTTTGCGACGAAAATATATCTGAATGCTTTAGGATTATTGACAAGTAGCACCCGAACTTCTTAGCTGTAAGTCTGTAAGAGTAGGAAAACTTTCTGCGTTAGCTCGAAAGCTAAGTCAGCCCAAAATATCATGACAGTTCCACCTTGTGGTCGCAAAGAAAAATAAGTCATTAAACTGAAAAAGAATTGTTCTATAAGTTAAACATAATCAAGTAGATAATTCAGATAATGAATTCATTAACATATAACTAATTAAACAATTAGTTGACAGCATTTATGAAAATTATCTATATTTTAAAAATTTTAAATTTTTCCGAAAATTTGGGGTTTTGACATGTGGTATCAGAGCACAAGGTTCAAACACTTGGCCTTGATGTAGCCCAACTAGCTTTCATAGAACAGTAAATTTAAAATAATGTGCTAACATATATTTTGTTTTATGTTAAGAACATAAAATTTCCTTTTTCTGAAATTTAACAAGCAGGTATGGAAAAGCTAGGAGAGTATGCATAGGAGGAGTCTCCAGATACGGAAATAAGACATTTTCCCAGAGAACCTATGTTAGAAGAGGTGACTGCCAACTCCTCAGAGTTGTTGTAGACTGTAAAAGATTTGAAAACTGAAATGGAATCAGTCAAGAGGGAGAATGAGAGGATTTTGAAGGCTCAGGAAGAATTGAACCAAATTTTAATAGAAAAGTTCCAAACTGAAGGAAGGAGTAGAAGATCAGAATCTGAAGATGTTAGTCATCAAAGAAAATCCAAAAAGATGAAGCTGGAAAAAACTGAAAGTAGTTCATCATCTGAAGGGTACGGTGAATGACAAAGTTATCATACTACTAGTGACAGTAGTGAAGATGATTTGTATGACAGAAAGAAGAAATACAAACCATATGAGGAAATTTCAGGGGAGTTTAAAAAGATAAAGCCCCCAACTTTTAATGGAGAGACTGAGAAGGAGGAAGAAGCAGAGTCCTGGTTGTCCGGAATGAAGAAATATTTTCATATATATAATTACTCTAATCAGCTAAAGGCAAGGATGGCAATATATAACCTCTCAGGAAAAGTTGACATATGGTGGCAAGACCTGAAGAGAGTCAAGGGTATAAGAGAAAAATAAGTTAATTGGAGTACCTTTAAAAGGTATTTCAAAAAGAAATTTCTATATAAGAAATATTACGAAGAAAGAGATAAAGAGTTTTATGAATTGAAGTTAGGTTCAATGACTATGAAGGATTTGAACAACAAATTCTTAAGTTTACTCAGGTATGTACCCTACCTAGTAGACGAGAAACCTAAAGTACAACGATTTCTTAGCTGTCTACCGTATCATATTAAGGACATAATTGAGTATGATAACCCGAAGACTCTGGAGGAAGCTATGAGGAAGGCTAATTTTTGTTTTGAGCAGAACCAAAAGAAAGAAGGCTTGGCCAACTGGAAGGCTAAGAAAAATAACAATCATCCTGAATTTAAGAAGAAGGAATTTGTACCTCATAGGAATTTCAAGAATAATAAGACTAAAAATTATTCTAACAACAAGAATTTCCAGGGAAACAGGAATGGTACTTCCAACAATTCGAATAATTTTAAGAGCAAGGAAGCTGTAAATAACCATGGAAATTTTACCAAGAGTTTTGAACGTAAAGAGCCTGTTAAGTGCTGGGAATGTAATGGCCCGCACTATGCCTCGGTCTGCCCAAACCGGAAAAAGAATGTCAGTAATATCCATACTGTACAGGAGGAGATGACCGTAGGGGAACTAGCAAGGAGCATGCCCAAAATTAACGCGGCTTTGGAGAACCGCCAAGCTGACTATCAGAATTCCATGGTGGAAGTAGAAGGTATGATTAATCAGACCCCTGTAACCATTTTAATTGATCCAGGAGCTAGTCTTAGTTACATTGCACCTCAGATAGTGGAAAAATGTAAGCTGTCTGTCGATAAGTTTGAGAATTCTTGGTTAGTTCAATTAGCCACTGGGGTAAAAAGAAAAGTAACTTGTTTTGTGAAAGAATGGGCTTTACTTATGGATGAATTTAAAACTGTAGCTAAGCTTAATGTTTTGACACTTGGCTCATATGATTTGCTGATTGGCATGGACTGGTTAGAACAGCATAAAGTGATTTTAAACTGTTACGATAAAACTTTTACATGCTTAAATAGTGATGAACAACCAGTAAAGGTTAAGGGTATTCCTAGAAAAACTATAATAAGGAAGATTTCTGTTTTACAACTTAAAAGAGCTGTTAGAAAAGGATGTAAAGCCTATGCAGTGACTATTACAGATGAGGAAGGTAAAACTAAAACTTATAAGTTAAAAATAGAAAATATTCCTGTTTTAAAAGAATTTACTGACGTATTCCCAGAAGAAATTCCAGGATTACCTCCAAGAGGGGAATTG
This sequence comes from Pseudotsuga menziesii, assembly GCA_001517045.1. Lineage (NCBI taxonomy): Eukaryota > Viridiplantae > Streptophyta > Pinopsida > Pinales > Pinaceae > Pseudotsuga > Pseudotsuga menziesii. The sequence goes on from LPNX010693239.1 coordinate 213,474, forward strand.
GATTTTACCATTGAACTGGTACCAGGTGCGGTACCTAGTTCAAAGGCTCCTTATCGAATGAACATTTTAGAACTTAATGAGCTAAAATCACAGTTAAAAGAGTTAATTGATAAAAATTACATTCGACCTAGTGTGTCTCCTTGGGGAGCACCGGTCATCTTTGTTAAAAAGAAAGACGGAACTATGCGACTATGCATAGACTACCGTCAGCTTAACAAGATGACTATTAAAAATAGATATCCATTGCCCCGCATAGATGATCTGTTTGATCAACTACGTGGAGCCACGATGTTTTCAAAGATAGATTTGAGGTTAGGATATCATTAAGTAAGAATTAAAGATGAAGATATCTTCAAGACAACCTTTAGAACAAGGTATGGACACTACGAGTTTGCCGTAATGCCATTCGGGCTTACTAGCGCCCTAGCTATCTTTATGTGATTAATGAATAATATAATGCATAAGTATTTAGATAAGTTTGTGGTCGTGTTTATCGACGACATCCTAATATACTCTAAAACAGAAGAAGAACATAAAGAACACCTAAAAACAATTTTACAAGAGTTGCGAGAACATCAACTCTTCGCGAAGTTTAGTAAGTGTGACTTCTTTAAGGATGAAATCCAGTACTTAGGTCACATAGTGACTAAGGAAGGAATTTCAGTAGATCCTGAAAAGATTCGGGCAATCGAAGATTGGCTGGTTCCTAAAGATGTAACGGATGTTAGGTCATTCATGGGAATTACCGGTTATTACCAGAGATTCATTGAAGGCTTTTCAAGGATAGCAAATCCAATAACTTCCTTACAAAAGAAAGGAAAGAAATTTGACTGGAACCTGAAATGTGAAGAAAGTTTTAAGAAGTTAAAAACCTTATTGACTAGTGCACCTATTCTAAGAATAGCAGATCCTAACAAAGATTTAGTAGTATGTACTGATGCCTGTAATGATGGCTTAGGCGGTGTTCTGACTCAAGAAGGGCATGTCATTGCCTATGAGTCTAGAAAGTTAAAAATTCATGAAAATAATTACGCGACTTATGATCTAGAACTAGCAGCTGTTATACATGCCTTAAAAATGTGGCGACATCATTTAATAGGCAGAAAATTTATTCTAATGACTAATAATAAAGGACTGAAATATCTCCTAGATCAGCCTAATTTAAACGCTAGACAAGCTAGGTGGTTAGCCTTCTTAAGCGAATATGATTTCGAAATCCAGCATATAAAGGGTAAGGAAAATAAGGTGGCTGATGCATTAAGTAGGAACGCAAAGCTGAACTTTACCGCAGCAATCAGCACTTATGCTTCTGATTTAAATGAACAGCTTAAAGAAGGGGTAAAACAAGATGAAATTTATCAGAAATTGCAAATTACAGCTAAAGAAGAACCTACAGAAAGCTTAATAAAAGGTTATAGTTTAAATGAAGATGAATTTTCATTATTTAAAGATAAACTGTATGTACCTAATGTGCCTAAGGTTAAGTTGTTAATTCTGGATGAAGTCCATAAAACACCATATTCAGGACACCCATGTTATCAAAAGACTGAAACCAAGCTAAGAAAAGAATATTTTTGGCCTAATATGAAAATTGAAGTAGCTGAATACATTGCAAGGTGTTTAGAATGTCAACAGGTGAAAATTGAACACCAGCATCCACCTGGTTTGCTACAACGTTTGCCTATTCCTAGCTGGATATGGGAAGTAATTAGCTTAGATTTTATTACTGGACTGCCCAGAAATCAAAATCAAAATGACTCTATTATGGTAGTGGTCAATAAGTTAAGCAAGGCAGCACATTTTATTCCTGTTAAAACTACTTACAAGGCTACCAATATAGTTGATATATTCTTGAAGCATATTTTTCAGTTTCATGGAGTACCGAAGGTTATAATCTCAGACATGGATCCTAAGTTTACAGGAAACTTTTGGAAGTCCTTGTTTAAAGGATTAAATACAACTTTAAATTTCAGCACCTCCTTCCATCCTCAAACAGATGGACAAACTGAAAGAGTAAATTAGGTACTGGAGGATTTATTGAGGATGTATGTGAAAGATCAACCAGGTAAGTGGGAAGATTATTTACATTTAGCAGAGTTTGCATATAACAATAAATATCAATCATCAGCTAAATTTAGTCCATTTGAAATTTTATATGGACGAAAATGCAACACTCCTATCTCTTGGAATAATCCAGTAGATAGATTAGTGTTAGGACAAGAATTGTTAAAAGAAATGGAGGAAATTGTGAAGCAAGTGCAGGGAAATTTGAAGGTGGCATAGGATCGGCAAAAGAGTCAAGCAGACTTGAATAGAACTCCAAAAGGAGTTCTATGTAGGTGAACATGTGTTCATCAAGGTAAGGCCCAAGAAAATCTCTCTAAGACTGGGGAGTTGTGCAAAGTTGGCACCACGTTATTGTGGTCCGTTTGAAATTTTATCTAGGATTGGTCAAGTTGCTTACCAACTAGCATTACCACCTAACTTGAAAGTACATAATGTTTTTCATATCTCTGTTTTAAAGAAGTATGTTCATGATGCTACTCATGTGGTTGATTGGAATGTTGTACAGGTGGAACCAGAAGGAGAAATTCTGGTGGAACCGGACTGTATCCTCGGGAGAAGGGAAATTACACTGCAGAACCACACCATTGGATAGGTGAAGGTGCAATGGAAGCACCTTAGTCCTGAAGAGGCCACCTGGGAACTGGAAAGTAAGATGCGGGAAGCATACCCAAATCTGTTCCAGGGGACTGCAGAGGATGAAGAATAAGTAACATCGAAGACGATGTTACATTTTAAGGGGGTGTGTATGTCACATACCCCAATTTTGTAAAATAATGTTATTTGTTTTAATTTGATTCCTAAGACATTATGTTAAATTTAATGCTAAGTAGAAACTGATGACTCAGCAGAGTCAAAAGATGTGGAATGTAATTCTGAATATTATATTTTTAATAAATAAAAAGTGGAGACAACAGCTTGGGAGAGCTGTTAATAAGAGTGTTACTGGTCAAACTGGTGGAAGGAACTAGGTGGAGAACAAAAGACAAGTGGCAGCATCCTCAAACACTTCCTATGTTGCAGGTGGCAACTTCCCTACATTTGGGGTCATGATCCCCCAAGAAAGTGGGATCAGAGAAGGTGGCTCAATTAATGACAACTAACCCAAAAAGACCTAGGCAATCTTTTAAAAGTACCCAATGTAGAGAGCTTAGGCTGCTCAGATATTTTCCAGGAGAAGAATCATTCAAGAGGAATGCACTTCAAGGAATTCATTGGGGAAAAGGGAAAACTATAAGGAAGGTGTTTTGAGAGAGAAACTGTAGTAGCTTGGTCTGATACAACTTGCTAGCTGAGAGAATTGACTGATAAGTTCAGGACTGGTATTGAGTCTCAGGACTAGTACTTGATTAATTGCTGCACCTAGTTCCAGCTATGGAGACCAGAGCAAGCTCGGGGGTCCTGAGGAGTCGCTGTTTGAGCGCTCTCCAGGAGTTGGTAGGGAGGAACGGCCTCCCATTGCTGTTGTCGTCCAAGCTCTAAGAACAGGTTCTGTTATTTATTAATTTATGTGTTATTATCTGTGTATGATTGAATGATGCATTTGCAGTTTATGATGTAAAAACTTAGAGGATAGGATAACTTAGTTTGTTTAGTAATGAAGTCAATCTTAATGAGAAACAAATCCTACCTGTGTTTTTCCTCATCTGGAGTAATCCAGATCGTACTCTAGCACAGGTGGTGAATGTATATAAAGAAAGTATGATGCTATTATAGAATAAGATGTTTAGCTTGATTAAGAGAATGTTTTACTTTTATTTGGTTATCAGAAGAAATATCATTCTTTACATGGAGTAGAGTTAGGGTTAGACTTAGATTGTGAATGTTAGCTTTTTAGTAAAGGAAAAAGAAGCTATGTTATTATATTAACAGTAATATGCTTGGGTAGATAAACAGTTCTCTTCATCGCATAAATTTCAGTAACTTTATTATTTGTTTCGAAACAAAGGAAATAATCTAATAGCTAGAATGAGTAGTGTTAGGATAAATACAAATGCTTTTCATCTCTACAGATTACTTCTTTTCCTATATAGAACAAATAACTACGGTATTTACTGAAATCAAACTGTATGTAAGTAAAGATAAATCTGAAATTAATTATAAAGATACAGCTAATTAGTTTGTTGTTTCTTTTATTTTATAAATACTAATATTAAAACCTAAATAGGGTAACAGAGAATATTTATAATACAGAAGGAACTTCTCATAAATTAATTGATATAGATAGCATACGAATATAATAACAAAACACTTTCTTATTATACACCTTTAAATGGACTAAGTATAAAGGTAATATATAATTATAGGAGCAGTATTAACATGAAAATAAAGTAATATTCTTATCCCATTATAGTAAACATTAAGTAAATATAATTCCTGTACCTAAAAGATGTAACTAACAGTTACATAAGTACCACACTAAAAAACATGAAATTCTTATATTCTGAGGGTTAAAAATTATATAACAATATTTACAAATTATATTAGAATAAAGTAAATTATTATAAAAACAATATACAATTACCCTAGCAGATAATAATTAAATAATATTACGGGGTAAAAGTTAAATGCAATAACGCGCAGGAAATAAACTAACATGTTTTAAATATGCTCGATTCACCGAGCTCAACCATTCATGATACAATATAAGTAATAACCCAACAAATTCCAGAAGTGCATTGTAATGGAAAGACAATTTAAAGAAACTGTAAATACTTTTTATATCGCTGAGTTAGGGTAAAAACCCTACTATTATAAAAACGTACAACAGAGATAATAAACTGAAAGAGTCTAACTCCTTTTAATGCCTCACGGCTTCAAACAAAATTAACCGAGTAAGGCTTTACCAACCTTCTATCATTTTTACATATATTCACAAGTAAACAAGATCAAAAATCAAAATTTACAATCACGGCCTAAGCCAGAGAACCCCGCATAAAGCAAGGGTTTCAATATCCATTAAATACAGCAAACCAAGTAACCAGGTAAACTAAAAACCACAAGGGTTTTACAGGCCACGGTGACCAACCAGCATATGCCCCATAAGGGACTGGACAAGGAAGAACAACCATGGGTATCCAAGGCTTACCCATGAACCAGCAAGCTGTTGCCACAACCTCGCACCAACTACGTAGAGAGTGACAGGTCAACACCTGTGAACAAGTGAAGAACAGTAATGTTAAATATATTATATCAAAAAAATAAACTATGGTGTAATAAACAAACATGCAAGGTAAATTGAAAATGTAAATGGTTTTTCTTACCTCAAGGCTTCACCGATACGTAACCACCCACGAGAAGAAGCGCCACCACCAGCGCAAGGAGGAGTAAGCCTTTCATCAGCTGTAAGGAAGAAGGTATTACTAATACAGTAATCAACCAACAACGACTGAGTACAGGAGCAGTAATCCAAGCAAGAAAACGATGGAGCCGTCACTTTATCCAGCCAATGAAACCACCCTGTGGTGAAACCCTAATACCAAAACCAAAAATCAAGAAGGGAAGTCACAACGCTCAATAATGAGCTGCAGGAGAAAAGACACTTGCAGACTAAAGGTTGCTGAAGGGAGCAAGCCGTGAAGGTGAAAACCCTGGAGAAAGAACCACAACTTATGACCTAGCAACAACAATTCTGTACAACACTTCTCTATTGAGCATTCGGTGTGCTCACGAGGTGCAACAGCAAGCAGGCTACGAAGGGCGATAGACAAAAAGCAAGTAAGGAGACTGTCACTCAACTAGTTGCAGAAATCGGCATGGAGGTCGAATGCAGTAGCAGAGCAGCTGGAGGCCGCGGACGACGGAGATAATGACAAGATAGGGTTACAACTGCCTTTTTAACCACTTAACACTTGGCTGTGATGAGTCCACGTACTCATTTTTAATTATTTGCATGCAGTGGGTGGAGTTGTATAGTCTCGGCGTGGTTTTTCAGCATGAAATCAGCAAACAAATCATTGTTCTAATCACTTGGAGATGCCGAAAACTTCTATAAGGTTCGATACCTCGAAGTCAACCTAGCCAGCATGCTGGAGTACACATTATAACATTAGTATAAAGCTATATCTTAAGGTGTGGGAAGTAATACGATCCATCAATTTACAATTATGATAAATATTCAACCAACGATTATAATTCATAGACCAAGGTTAAACTATGTGTTCACTATGGCGTGGTCCACCTCATGACCATTTTGTTTATGCTTTGCAAAGAAGACTATTAACAAACTATTATAGTAATGTCAAGGGTTATGCCACTAATTAGTTAACAAAGGATTCATCAAAACAAAATTTATACCTTAAAGCTAATCGAAGGCAGGGTCAATGTTATTACCTATTATAATAATAACACATTATTCATTCTTTCAATGGTTATAATTCCATCAAGGTTATGCCTCGTAATGTTTGATCAAGGAATTCATGAAACCTTCTTATAATAAGCTGCCCATATTGCTAGAATTATTCTAGTTACGCATTGGAGTAATTACTTATATAAAATTTTGAGTTGCAAACAAAAGAGGATAAACATTATAGTACCCTTCAGGTTTGACTTTAGATGACCTGTGATGATTTAATAACCATAACTAGACCATATCTTCCGATTAGGTTATGTGTAAAAGAACTCAATGCATCATCACTAATATAATCCTTTTCAAGAGAAGCATGTAATAAGGTTGTAATCCCTTTAAACTTCGAAGTTTTAGAAGTAGGAATAATGGTACATAAACTGTCACATACCCCAATTTTGTAAAATTATGTAAATTGTTTTATTATATTTCTGAGACATTATGTTAAAATTAATCCTAAGTAGGGATTGATGACTCAGC
>LPNX010693239.1:224246-466425 GCA_001517045.1 Pseudotsuga menziesii
GAATAAGCTTAGTCTTCAAAAGAAAATTATAGAAATTTTAACTATAAATGGAAGACTTGTTTCAGATCATAGATCTTAGATGCATTTATAATAAAAATTATGGATTGATTTTAATAATAGTCCTTAGCAATTTGAAACTGAATAGTATGCAAGCCAAGCAGAGAATATATTCAGTATCACTTGACTAAAAGAAATAAAACCTGTGAGATTTTGATTATGGTAAACTGATAGAAGAATAATGTATAAGTTCTTATACTTATCTTCAGAATATTATTTAAGTTCTCGCACTGGTAATTTTTTGTTACTGCGCCTCAGAACCTGTAAAGTAAATTCTTCTGCTATTGCTATGTGAAAAATGCATTTTCTCTAGTATTAAATTCCAAAAGAAATTATAGCAGAAATATCAAGATTTTACCTTGAGAAGTAAGACTTTTCCGTCTAACATATATAAACTTTTACTAAGCAAAATGTTTAGCATCGAACCACACTTCTTACCTGTACATCTGTAATAAAAGAAAATGGCTGCGTTAGCTCGAAAGCTAAGTAAGCCCAGCCCTCTACGACAAACCATCTTTTGTCATAAACAGAAAAATATAATCAATAGCTACATTGAAAATGTTCCTCAAAGTGCAGATTATTGAAATAACCATTTTAGTGACAAATTTAAATAGCATTGACTAATCATCCAGTTAACAACTGCTTTTAATTTGATTATTATGTTATTTTAAAAAGTTTTAAATTTTTTCGAAATTTTGGGGTTGTGACATAAACTCCTTATCATTGTACTTTACGTTCTTATCATAAGCAGTAACCAAATCCATCATGACGTAAATGGTATAGTGCACAATTTAAATTAGACCCTTGACATAATAACTTTGTTATTCTTAATCTGCTTGCAAAGAAAGATTTAAGGCATTTTTACACTTGATGACTATGATAGACATCGAAGAGTTTAGTACGCAATAAGAACTATAAATTACATTTACTAGAAAGAAAGCAGCTGTCGCTAATACTTATAGGACTAAATCTCATTTCCATAGCGTCTAAAAAGGAATGACGATTTAATGGTTTTACCTCATAAAGCACTTGAATTTGAATAACATTTATATTCTTTTACTGAGCTATTATTTTTGCGACGAAAATATATCTGAATGCTTTAGGATTATTGACAAGCAACACTCAAACTTCTTACCTGTAAGTCTGTAAGAGCAGGAAAACTTTATGCGTTAGCTCGAAAGCTAAGTAAGCCCAGAATATCACGGCAGTTCCACCTTGTGGTCACAAAGAAAAACAAGTCATTAAACTAAAAAAGAATTGTTCTATAAGTTAAACATAATCAAGTATATAATTCAGATAATGAATTCATTAACATATAACTAATTAAACAATTAGTTGACAACATTTATGAAAATTATCTGTATTTTAAAAAATTTAAATTTTTCGGAAAATTTGGGGTTTTGACAATATAAGGAATCATCTCATCTCCTAAACAATAAGAACACATCCAAAGCCACTCATTGGAAAGAACTCCAATCCTGCAATAACAGTGGATCAAATTTTTTAATGTGAATAAAATAATATCATCATGCTAAAATTCAGAATACTACGGACTTTATAGAACTTGGAATACATTTCCTCATATGCATATGTATCATCCCCTACACACCCTTGCAATTGCAACATGTAGAATTATTTCTAACAATTCCACATCCTCACCAAAATTTTATATTTTTCTTCATTTGGAAGGCCTTCAATAGCCAGTGAGCACAACATTTCATTATACATGATTAGCTAATTAATTTTCTATTAAAATTGCATAAAAATGAGAGGCAATTTCACTCTTATGCCATCATAAAATCATTGCTTATTGTTAGTTAAGACCCATATTAAAAATATTGGATATGCTAACATAATTATTAAACCTTTAAAAATCCCTCATATTGAATGAGGATCTTGTCTGATGCCAATCCATATGATCACCCATAGTTAAGATCATAGTACTCTTGGATTTTATGATAATATGGTTCCCCAGGCTTACATGAAACCCCAATTTTCTCCATCTCATCCCAAATTTGGACAAATTTAGTTTTCTCAATCCCTCTAGTTGTATGAACCTTGTCATAATCTTCCAATTCTTTGAATTTCACGAAACATCTTTAAAACCGTTGTAATTCAAGCATAGAGAGCACAATATACAAGCTTGGACATTGAGCCAAAAGTCAATTGTTATTGGTATCACATGTTTCACTAGGTACAAGTTATTTAAATAATAAGAATTTTCATTTATAGTAAAGAATTAATTACAAAAGCATCTACCTTTTGATCATTTAATCTATTCATGGGATAATTCTTCATAATATTCAATTGTCTACTGCATAATGCCGGTTGAATGCCTGTAAGACACTCATATAGATTTTCTTCCCATCCTTTGATGTGTACCAAAGCATGATTCAACTCCTAATGTTTTAAAACAAAGTAAGATTAAGAAAATAATGGAAAGATATAAACAAAAATGTAAACTTTTAATAAATCTGTATAGCTTACTAGAGGCAATTTTGGTGACATTGCATAGCACTTGTAAATACTTTGAATAGTATCCCCATCTTGGTTTTCGATTTCATCTATAACCATGTATATATATATTTTGATGGCACATGCACCAAGGGAAAAAAATATTCCCCATTGGAGAAACATTATTATTGCATAATAAATTGCATATGGCCACTAGATCATGACACTAAAAAAAATTCACTCTCACTTCCCTTCCATCTACTATTCGGATCCCATATTGTGAAATCATGTTTAATTATTTCATTAATTTCTCCTCATTTACAGGATCAACACCATGTGCTAAAACCTGTTTATATTCCTACTTTCCATCCCATTTTCCAAGGCTTACACAAGACATCAAGCCACGATCTTCTAGTAACTCAAATAATATCCCAGATACCTTCCCATCTCGATCATAATTTACACGAGAATCAATACCAAGTTTGAATGAGACTTTAGTGACTATACTTCCAGTCCTTCTTTCATATGACTCGACCATAAAGGAAACATTGCATTTACTCACTTCACTCTAATTCTATATGCGAAACCATCGGTTTTTTCCCAATCCATATCAATATCCTCAACTTCTTTGCTCCACTTTTTTATTTCCTTGGAAATTGAAGTTGTACTAACCCCCTTTTACACACCACGATGGTCAATCCACTTCAAACAATGCAAAGCTTTATGGCTCATTCTTGATTCAATAAATATCAAAGTCATATTCCTAGGCATAAAATCATTAGGTATCTCTCGCATAACTATTGCTCGAAGTTTATCAAACATTCCCTATGTGTTCAAGAACATCATCAAGTTTAGACTCTTCACTATAGTTTTTGCTCATGAAGTACAATTTCTAGAAATAATGTCATTTTCATTTACATCTTTAAGTGACTTCCCGGAGAACCATTTACCAATTTCATTAAATTTTTTCTTCCCCTCCTTTATTCTATGGTTAAATCATCCAGACCTATTCTTAAGACTCAATAAGGAATTCCTTAAGAAGTTTCCTAAATACCTTTTGGTAGTATGTGTAGTTTGATTTGCTGAACACCCTTCAGGAATTTTCACTGAAGCTTATAAATATGCATAATTTTGGTTTCCTATAGGTACTTCTATCCATTTCTTCATGAAAGTTAGTTCTTTCAACCATTTCATGAATTCTAGTTGCATCCAAATTCTCAAGGGATGCATGTTCAAATTTTTTTCCACTAGGTATGGCTACACTTTCATTCCCTTCAATCATAATTGGAGACAAAGGCTACCTAGGTTGTTGAGCAATGCAACCTTCTATATTTTGATGAAAGTTATTTGTAATGGAAACAACAAAAAAATATGATCTTTGAGGGACCTCTGGGAGGAAATTCTATGAAACAAAGTTAATTTTCCGGTAAAGTGTTCTATCTTGTACATTACCATTCCCCTCAACTGTAATTGGATACAAATACCGCCTAGTTTGTTGTGAAAAACAACCTTCTATACTTTGATAAGAATTTTTTGTAATGGCAATAACATCAAGATATTATCTTTAAGGTACATTTGGGACCACATTCGGTGAAACATAGTTCATTTTTGGGTAAAGTGTTCTATCTTATACATTACCATTCCGTAATTGGAGACAAAGGTTGCCTAGGTTGTTGACCAATGAAACCTTCTATACTTTGATGAAAGTTATTTGTAATGGTAGCAACATCAGAAGTTGATCTTTGAGGGAAATCCGGGATGAAATTCTGTGAAACCAAGTTCATTTTCTGGTAAAGTGTTCTATGTTGCACATTACTATTCCCCTCATTTGTAATTGGATACAAAGATTTCCTAGTTTGTTGAGAAAAACAACATTATATACTTTGATAAAAAAATATTTGTAATGGCAACAGCATCAAAAGTTGATCTTTAAGGGATATATGGGACCACATTAAGTGAAACAAAGTTCATTTTGTGTTAAAGAGCTCTATATTGTACATTACCATTCCCCTCAAATGTAAATGGATACAAAGGTTTCGTTATAGGTTGTTGAGCAACAATATTGTTTGTCACACATTGCCTCGATATAGAACATTGATTTTCAATAGTTGTTGCATGGTTGTATGTTGTTTAAGGGAAATTCATAGTGTTATTTTGTGGTATAGAGTTCTGATATGTAAATTCTTGACATTGTTGATGAGTAGCACAAATAACAACCTTTTTACCTCTAGAAGGAGTGAATTGAATGACAATGTTATGTGATCCCAAATTTGGAACATAATTCAATTCAATTTCCTTGTGTTGACATTTTTTTCGAGGAATATTATCTTGAGATGACTGGTTTGAAGGATCCATTGATGAATTATTCTAAAAAATCAACCAAATAATCAACATTAATAGATAATATTTTTTTTCTATATAAAAAAATAATTTTCACAACTCAAAAAGAAAATGCCAACTTATATGAAGACATGTGAAGAAGAAACATAACTTCCCCAACTGCAACAACTTACAAATACCCAAGGATGGAACCAAGGTTTTCATTTTACTGAACCAAGCGGGCATTTCACATTTACAAGGCAACAATGTAGTGTTTTTTCACAACATGAATGTTTTTAGCCAAAATTGGGAAACTAGAAGTACAATAAGGGTTAAAGATATACTACAGACAACTTAAAGATAATTTCAGAATTATGAAGGAGGTTTATGTCAATAGTAGATATATTTTCAAGTATATGGTATTAGTTTTTAAAAATTTCCTCTATAAACATTATGGCATGCATTTTTCTAAGCCAATTTTTACATATTTACACTTTGCTTTTACATAAAAGATTAAGATTTTAGCCATTGTTTTCAAATATGACCTAGCTGCTTATAAATTATGCATAAGTCACATATCTATAATACATGTAGTATGATATAACTTTAACCACTTAAAAATACCCAAGGATGGAACCGAAGCTTGTATTTTACTGAACTAAGCGAGCATGTCACCGTTACAAGGCAACCTTGTAGTGTTTTTTCCCAGCATGAATGTTTTTAGCCAAAATTAGAAAACTAAAAGTACTATAAGGTGTAAAATAATAAAAAGAACCATATCCAACTTATATAACTAAAAAATACTCAAAACATTCCTGCTGTGCAAAAACACTTAATGGTTGTCTTGTATTTACGAAATGTCCACCTACATTAATAAAAACACAAGCCAAACCCTCCTATTAAATGCTTATAGTTAATGGAATTGTAAATACAATAGATATATATTATGAGAAAAATACCCTATTGAATGTTTATAGGATACCTAGATTCATGTCCCTATGGTACACAAGTGAAGTTTCCAATCTGGATATCGTTAACTCGATACATTGTTTGTATGATTTTTGTCGAGTACATCAACAAACTGAAGGATGCACATACGATGAATTTATTATGGTAAATATTATAATACTATAAGTATCAAACATATTCTTATGCATAATTTGTCGATAACTTGGTCAAGATAAAAAATTAGGACAAAAACCCCAAATTGTTATGTAAAAGACTAAAATACTAAGAGTAAATATTCAAAATCGGATCTAGAAAAATGCACGCCATGACCCGTACAAATGTCAATAATTGAAAGTAAGACCATGGGGTTGAAGTTAGATATTTTGTTAACAAAAACCTCTTTCGTATTCCCAATATCCCGTTTCGTTTTCCCATAGTTAATCTCACAAACTGGCTACTTTTCTGTTCTGAACCCAATTTAACCCAGTTCACAAAAATGCCCACCTAGCCCTCATTATTGGGTATTTTTTAGTGATTTCAGTTGGAAATGGTGTGTTTTACTATTTCCCAGCTTCTTGTACATACGTTTCTTCCATTTGGGTTCAAAACATTCCTGCTATGCAAAACAAATTCATTGTTGTCTTGTATTTATGAAATGTCCACCTACATTAATAAAAATGCAAGCCAAACCCTCTTATTAAATGTTTATAGTTAATGGATTTGGAAATAGGATAGCTAGATATTGTGAGAACAATACCCTATTGAATTTTTATAGGATACCTAGATTCATGTGCCTATTGTACACAAGAGAAGTTTCCAATCGGGATATTGTTAACTTTGTACATTGTTTTGTATGATTTTTGTTGAGTACATCAACAAAATTAAGAATGCACATATGATGGATTTATTATGGTTAAGATAGCATACTATAAGTATCAAACATATTGTTATGCATAATTTGTCAATAACTTGGTAAAAATAAAAAAAATAGGACTAACTTCGATCAAATATTTGTTTTTTCTTACTTTGATGACTGTGATGTCAAAATATCCTACAGACACTATATAGAGAGATTTACCATAACAAGCAAGTGCAATCTCAATTTTTTTACAAACGTGTGTAATATTATCCACATATGACATGATAATATTTATGTTTTAAGCATTAAACGATAACGAGAAAGTGCAATTTTAACGGTAAATCATAACAAGCAACTGCAATCTACACATTTTTTGAGAGGAAAGTGCAATCTACATATTTTTTTACAGACGAGTGCACGATTATATGCTAGCTACTCACAACATGAAAGTGCAATCTACGTATTTTTTTACAGAAAAGTGAAAGATTATATGTTGGCTACTGAAAACAGGAAAGCGCAATCTATTTCCTGTTAAGATTACAAAGAGAAAGCTATCATGGCCTATCTTTAGTGCTGAGAGGGAAATTTCATGTGGTTGAATACACTTCACTTGATGTGATGCGTCATGATGCTAGATTTCAATGGTAGAGAAAAAACCATGTTTTCAAAAAACACTCTCCTTTCAATTTCAATATCCATCATGAAAAATAATTTGCTTATAGTTACCCACCATGCTTAATTAATCAATCGACACTCAATCGATTTCATTGCTCCATGTAGATCTCAGGAAACTGTTATCATAACTGCACCACCCTCATGTTATTTACTTACGAACACAAAATGAATTTACCTGCAGGTTTAATTTTTGGAAGATGATTCTAAATGGTGGTTATTAAATCCAATTTAGAATCCTTAGATGGTTGACCTACATTAAACTCACCGTTGGTTCAAAATTTTGGCTAGTTAACTCTGCTGGGTTTAAGAAAACGACTACGCAACTCCTATTTTTGATCAAAAATTGTCTCGATTTCACTTTTACAGGATAAATTATTTTGGGTGTGTTGACTTAACTACCTTATTTACAATAAAAAAAAATAATATTTTCAAAATCATGTGGGAAATTCTAGCAAATAATAAAATACATCTTTTGACAAAAGAAAGCATGTTTGATATTCCTTTATTAGTGTTCTTAATGAATTAGGATACATGCTAGTGTTAGGTAGTTTTTTATGAAGGTATGATATCTTTGCAACGGGGGGAGGTGGAGGAAAGGCCTGAAATCTAGTAGTCATGGGGGCCTTACAGAAGAGGCCAGGTACTATGGCATAGGGCAAAGGGATGGATGCATTGTTAATGGAATGGTTAACCATGGGGCGAATGTTTTCAGGGGTGGCTGGTCCATTGGGCTCATAATAGGTGCACTAGTTGATCTTGATAACCTTCCCTTCATGAGGGAACATGAAAAGTCGAAAGACTTATGAAGCTATAAATTTCATGGCATACATGCAACTACGTCCTAGGAGAAGATTGTAATCTAGCTGAGCGTTGACCACTTCAATATCAATCAAGATAATCTTTCTGGATAACTCGATAGGTACATTGGGGAGAAGTATCCAAGGTAGAAAAGGTGGTGGGGGAATATGTTGATGTATTTGTAACTTCAGAATGTATTCACTTGTATATCTTATATATTGTACCCCAATGTTTATTCCAGGAAGTATCTATAATGTAATTGAGTCATGTCATGCCCCGATGTTCAGATCGGGATATTCAATAATGTAAACAAGTCATTGAGGTTAACCCTCCATTGTAAGTCAGGGCAATAGTCCCCTCGATTGTGTCAAGGTTAACCCTCCTTGTTGATCGGAGGGCAAAGTCCCCACAATTGTGGGGCACTAGGGTTATTAGACTCTCCTAGAGATGTCAGCTCTAGTAAGTAATTGTTAAGTGGGGCCGACATGTTGAAGTGGACATTAAGTGAATGAAATAATATAAATAGAGAGTGGGTCTCTCTATTTAACACACACACACTCACTCATTGGGGCGCATGAGTGAGAGAGGAGAATCTCTCTCAAGTGTGAGAGAGAGAAAAAGTTGTGGAGATCATCTTTTCTATTTTCAGGTTTTACTATTGCCATTGGTGCTCATTCTATCTCTGAGGAAGTTATGGGGTTTTCTCCTTTATGGTTTCCCCAAGGAAAATTCTTTGTCTCTTGTCTCTTGTGTTTATTGCTGTGCATGTTATTCTGTCAGACAAGATCCTAAGATCATATTACTTAAATGATAAAAATCTAACATGGTATCAGAGCTAACCTGAGAAGAAGACATTGTGCAGCTGCAGAAGCTAGGGCTTCTTACTTTTTGGGTCTCTCTCCACAATCCATCAACAAAATTATGCTAGGATGCCTCTCCATTGATAGGCGCATCTTTATGTCGAAGCAGAATTCAATTCTGAGCATTTTCAGTTTTTGGTGCGGGAAATTAGGGCTTCTTACAGAAGAGGAATTTTTGAGTGAGCTCGGCATAGGATTTCTCTCGTCATCAAAATTAAATTTTAGAGACCTGGGTCTAGATTTTTGGTTGGGTATAACTCTGGGAAAGTCAAACCCTAGTTTGACCCAGGCCGAAAAAATCCTAAAATACTAAAACTGATAAGTTTTGGTACATTCACTATATCTCAGGATTGGAGAAGGCTTAGGAGCGAAAACTATTACAAGCCGAAGATAAAGTCTTGATTTACACTGTGTCCAACGTTCAGCCTCAGATTCTCTATATTCTAGGAGATATGATCCCTTCAAGATAGGGTTCCAGCCTCTTCCAGGATTCATCCCTAAATAGGACACCTGGGGAGAATTGCTATATCTCTGGATACAAAGGTTCAAGATGTTCTAGAAAGGGCACAGATGGTTCTTTTTGTGGTAGAAGTTTCAGACCCACAAGAGGAAACATTGACATGTGAAAGTCCATACAACTTCGCTAGGTGGAACAGTCTTGAAACATGTCACCTTGGGAAAACGATCATAAGTCCCAATTGGTGAAATCAATTCTGATGAAACCTATGGTGTTGGAATAGGGACAGATGAGGCTACCTCAGTGAGAAGTTTTAGACATAGAGGAGCATTAATTTTGGATATATCGCATAAACAGTATTAGGAATTTCTGCAGAAGAGATTGGAAAACTAGGGCTTCCTATTCCAGGAGCTTCCCTCCACTATTTTCAGAAAAGGAGTACATTGGACAACTCAACTTGAATAGGTCTATATTTATAGAAAATAATATCTAAAAGATTCCAAGTTTTGAAAATTAGGGTTTCTATGACAAACCCTAGATCAGCTAGCTTCGGAACTAGGATGGACACCTCAAATCGGTAAGATCTAATCTTTTGCTATTTACATGTGAGGTTCTTATTTCAAAGTGATCTATCACATCAGCTTGATGATAAGCTTGGTGAAGTTGAAAACTTCCAAGCATGGAAGTATATGATCTCTCTGAAGAAAATGGATTGGACATCTACACAAGTAGAGAGGTTCCAGTTCCAGAGGGAGATGAGGCTAAAAGCCTTACATAAGAATAACTTGGTCAAGGGCAAGAAGATCATTGCTGATTCAATCATGGATCACCTTATACCACAAGTGTTTTCCCTAAAGACACTAAAAGAGATGTTTGATTCCTTGACCAAGCTATTTGAAGGGAAGAACATAAATCATAATATGACTTTGAGAAAACAGTTGAAGAATGTGAAGATCCAGAATGCAGAGACCATACAGTCATACTTTACAAGGGTCTCTCAAATCAAAGGAAAACTTGAAGCGGTAGAAGAAGAAGTGGAGAATACAGAAGTTGTGATAACCACCTTGAATGGCCTCCCATTATCATGGGATTCATTCATTCTAGGAATGTGTGCCAGAAGGAAGTGATTAATTTCAGCAGACTTTGGGAAGAGCACACACAAGAAGAAGCTCGACTCATAATAAGAGAAAAGAAGATGGGAGCAACTGAAGATCAAGCTCTCACCATCCAAAGAAGATCCCTCAAGCGATGAGGAATATGAAGAACTCAACTCTTGAGGAATCTCTTATCCATGTTAGCATTTGGATAAGAAATGATGCTATTATGACTGAAGAAGTTGATGAAGCTGAAGGCTCAAGAAGGAGTCTACCCATGAAACAAATAAAGATAAGTATTCAATTGTCATTTCATGATATTGTTTTTTATGCATTTGTTTATATTTAGTTGATGTATTATGCATGATAGAATGTTTGCATTAATGACAATATACTGCTAATATGCATGTCGTGGGTAAGTAGCTCATGGTGCTATACAAATCTCCATTGCTACTTATCTAGAATGAAACCTCTTTGCTGACATATTGGATTAGTGCACAATCTCAATGCTGTCCTGGTAGAGATGGAAGGAATCTAGAAAGTTTTTGTGAGATATGGATGTATGTTGTATTGGCTAAAATAGTTGCATAATCATATATCTTGACGCAAACGAATTTTTCATTATGAATATACCTTATGAAATGTTTCTAACCATACCACTAATGCATTTGACTTGTAGGAAATATCGTGTAAAATCGCCTACAAGCAAAGAAGGATGAGACTTGTTCTGAGGAACAAGTGACGACAGTTCAAGATGAAGAATAATATGATGAATGCAGCGACATCATTGATGCAGAACCTTCCAGCTATGAAGAAGTAACCAAGAAGAAAGAGAAGACCAGTTCAAGAAGAATGATGTCTAGGATGCAGTATCGATACATGAAGGGAAGTTCGGAGTTCCATCATGCAGTAGATGGAAACATCGTGGGATACAAGCAAAGATTCGTAGCATGAGGCTTCTCACGAAAAGAAGGCATAGACTACGAAGAAACATTTGTAGCCAGTGGGAGGCAAAATTATGTGTGCAAAGGAAAGAAGGCCTTGTACGAGCTTAGAAGACACCCATGGGATAATACATACATGAGGAGCTTGAAAAAGATGACAAGCTCACAGATGGGTGCGAGAATAAATTTTGAAAAAGTTCAAGATAGAGGATCTTGGTATCTAGTGATACTAGATGGATACATAGAATATTAGTAGCAGAGGAAGCTACTTGTCACTCCGGTATAGGATGTTTTAGTGCATAGAGTACGAAAGACAAAGGGAGTATGATACTCTGCTTCAGAGGGAGTGACTGTAGAAGATCCCGAGGTTCGACCTGGTATGATAGGATGGATAGCTTACTGATGACTCCTGAGGCTTTACTGAGAGTAAAGTGGATTCCAACCTTTGCTTCAAGGTTGAAGGCAGAAGACCAGTAATGCTCCTGTTATATGTCGATGACTTGTTCCTGAACGAAAAGAGGAATGCATTAAAGTTGCAAAAAGGAGACTTGTTTTCGAGTTCGAGATGAAGAACTTGGGGATGATGCACTAGGTTAGGCATGGATGTGTGGATAAGGGAATTATGCAGTAGAGATCCTGAATAGGTTCAGGATGATGGACTGTAAGACCATGGCCACACCTATGGCATCGAACCTGAAGCTATTGAGTGTTGCTTCATTAGATTCGGTTGATGCCATGATGTATCGTTAGATGATTTGTTCCTTAATGTACCTAATGAATACGAGACCATATATCTGATTTGCTGTGAACACATTGAGACATGTACCTGAAGGGTACAGTTGAGTATGGGCTCAAGTATGATACGAATCAGAATATTAACCTGGAGGGTTATGTGGATTCATATTAGGCAGGTAGTTCCATTGATAGGAAGAGCACTTCGAGGTGCTATTTCAGTATGAGATCAGGTGTGATCTCTTGGTTTGGCAGGATGGAGTCCTGGATGGTGCTGAGTACAGCCGAGGCAAAAGATATTGCCACTTGTAATTTGGGAGGTAGTATGTTTCTTTTGAAAACTACTATTTGATTTGATTGATCTGACTTGCATTTTGGTATGATGTAGAGAGGAGCAGTGAAGCTCTAGTTTGTGATCCAGATCGAGATCTCTCAAAAGAGGGAGTTCTAGCATAGCTGGTAAGACAAATTGTCTGAGCATAAATCCTGGTGAATCTCATAGGTTGCTCAGATGTAAATGGTCCTGTAGGTTGTCCTCGGATGTAATCGGTCCTAACGAAGCTCGTAGGTTATCCTTGGATGTAATCAGCCCTGATGTGATTCTATGCTAGTAACGTCCTCGACCCTCCAACCGACGAAGAGGACGCTACGATACATCAATCTTTCAGGCATCTAGCCCCATGAACAAGAACATACATACATATAATGCTGAAGCATGATACTTAAAAACATAAAACATATTACGATGCATTAATCATTCATATACATAGAGGAAGCAAACAACATGCATTCATATATGATTCAGCATTATACATGCACACCATCATTCATCAATGGAAAATATAGTTGCAGACACAAGTTAGGCAAGAATACTTATCTTATAGCGAACTTGTCCCGCAACCAGCTACGTCGCTGCAACGTTCCACCCAACCATAGGCCCGCACGCTCCTTAATCTCTCAGCAACGCTTCCACCCCTGAGCCGGGCATGATTCCCCAAGGAATAAGGAACTAGCAGGCTTACACATAGCCAAGGATAACAACACCACAGGGATACACAGTTCAACCAAGCCAACACAGTTGGGTTTATCAGGCGAACAACATATCAGCCAAGCCAACAAAGTTGGGTTTATCAGGCCATCAAGGAGCTAGGAAAGGCTAAATGCTAAGCCGATGAACTCATTGAAGAGCCAAGGATACCTACACCAGAACTAGCCTGGCTTCTAGGACACCCACAAACACCCAACACAAGGATATCAGTCCTTTATCTGCAACGCAGTCCCTTAGACCCTGATCTCCCTTCCAATGCTATTCAGGGGTTGTGGAGAAGAAAGCTAGCCACTAGATTTGTCTATGTGGTTCCCAAACCACCAGGTTTATCAAGCACATCAGTCCCTCATTCACCACTCCAATGCAGTCCGAGGACAAAACCACTGCATGCATGTAGCAAAACAACTATTCAAGCTTTAACAAGGGAAAACAACTCCCTGGATCTTTCTTGGCCCTATTCTGGCCAAAACGATTCCACACCAATCTACAGCAACCAAAATACAACGAAAAGACACAGTCCAACAATCGTGGAAAACAACAGCCCACGAACAACTATGAGCCCACAGCACACAATCCCCACTGCAATCACTGGAGACTTACCCAGATCAAAATGGGAAAAAGAACAGACTCCCAATCTCTACACGAGGGAGAAAGACACAACCAACACACTGTGGATGATATCACGGTCACAATTCAACAATGGAGTAACAGAGTGGTACACAGTCTGACAATGGTGAACGAGAAAACGATCTCCTACGTGAATGGAAAAATAACACAACCACGGACTGGCAAACGGTGTGAGGGAGGAAAAAGCGAACCCCCACCCAAGGATTGTAATCCCTTTTAACTCCGCTCTATATGAGGAAAATGAACAGTCACCAGTGGGGAGAGTGGACAGAATGATCGGTAATCCAGATCGCATTGTGGAGAGAGTGCAGGCATGTGGGCGTAGTGGTTTTCCTGCCAGCAAAATAGAAGCCGCAACTAACAATAGAATAATTAAGGTGGTGGTGACACATGGCTTTTCCCGCATGGCTCAAGGTTCAGCATTCCCCCTCCTTATCCTTAGGAATCATGCCCCTTCTCAATTTGGTTGTAGTGAACATAGCTGGTTGGGTTATTTAATTAAAGATGCATAATTACATGATGCCACAACTTAATATGTATGCTGGATGTCCCGATATACCATCGGTGACAATTTCTATCCGAAACATAACATAACCAAATCCATGGTGGGGCCTTTGCCTTTAGCTCCACACCATGATTATTTACAATATATGTATAATGCAAACGGGGTCAAAACCGAGGTGTTACATTTGAGTAATTCAGGGAGAATCTTGGTGTTCTCCAAATCGAGGTTCCTTTCAAAGGGAAGTGATGATTTTGTGAGCCCTTCTGACATGGTGAGAGGATTGGTTCCTTCCATGGTCAGATATAAGTGTTGTTACTTTTTGACATGGTGAGAGGATTGGTTCCTTCCATGGTCAGATGTAAGAGCTGTGACATAGTGAGAGGATTGGTTCCTTCCATTTTCAGATGTATGTGATGATGCCACATCCAGCATGAAAAAGGGCTGGCTCTGTGATGACACATCTAGTATGAAAAAGGACTAGCTCTGTGTAGATCCCACATCCAACATGAAAAATGGATGGCTCTGTGATGACACATCTAGTATGAAAAAGGACTAGCTCTATGTAAATCCCACATCCAACATGAAAAAGGGCTGGTTCTGTGATGACACATCTAGTATGAAAAAGGACTAGCTCTGTGTAGATCCCACATCCAACATGAAAAAGGGCTGGCTTTGTGATCACACATCTAGTATGAAAAAGGACTAACTCTGCGTAGATCCCACATCTAGCATGAAAAAGGGCCTGCTCTGTTATGACACATCCAGTATGAAAAATGACTAGCTCTATGTAGATGCCACATCTAGTATGAAAAAGGACTAGCTCTGTGATGACACTTCTAGTATGAAAAAAGGACTAGCTCTGTGTAGATGCCACATCTAGTATGAAAAAGGATTAGTTCTGTGATGACACATCCAATATGAAAAAGGACTATCTTTGTAGATGTGCATCCAGCATGAAAAAGGGCTGGCTCTGTCGACAAAGTCCTACATGGAGGCTAGGCCTACAACCAGCATGAAAAAGGGCTGGCTCTGTAGAACTTCCTGTGATGAGAAGAATGAAGAGATAACACCATTTGATTGAGATAGCGGAAGCAGTGATGATAATGATGATCCAGTGATGATCTAGCTTTAATGATGATCCATACTTGATGATGATCCAGTGATGATCCAGACTTGATGATGATCCATTGATGCTCCAGATCAAGTGATGATCCAGGCTTGATGAAGATGACTTGACGATGAAGATGACTTGAAGATGAATATGACTTGATGATGATCCAGATGATAGAGAGAAGAAGACTTGCGCTGATAAATTGTGTCGAGAGAATACCTTCCTAGTTAAGAGGGAGTGTTGATGTATTTGTAACTTTGGAATGTATTCACTTTTATATCTTATATATTGTACCCCGATGTTTATTTCGGGAAGTATCTATAATGTAATTGAGTCATGTCATGCCTCGATGTTCCGATCGGGAGATTCAATAATGTAAACAAGTCATTGAGGTTAACCCTCCATTGTAAGTCAGTGCAATAGTCCCCTCAATTGTGTCAAGGTTAACCCTCCTTGTTGATCGGAGGGCAAAGTATCCATAGTTGGTGGGCACTAGGATTATTAGACTCTCTTAGAGATGTTGTCTCTAGTAAGTAATTGTTAAGTGGGGCCGACATGTTGAAGTGGACATTAAGTGAACGAAATAATATAAATAGAGAGTGCGTCTCTCTATTTAACACACACACACTCACTCATTGGGGCGCATGAGTGAGAGAGGAGAATCTCTCTCAAGTGTGAGAGAGAGAACAAGCTGTGGAGATCATCTTTTCTATTTTCAGGTTTTACTACTGCCATTGGTGCTCATTCTATCTCTGAGGAAGTTGTGGGGTTTTATCCTTTATGGTTTACCCGAGGAAAATTATTTGTGTCTCTTGTCTCTTGTGTTTATTGCTGTGCATGTTATTCTCTCAGATAAGATCCTAAGATCATATTGCTTAAATGATAAAAATCTAACAGACTAGGACAAGTCATCCACGATGTTATAGTTGGGTGCAGTGTGGGAATTGGCATTGTTCGTGAAACGACGCAAAGGAAACTTGGGAAATTTAGGCTTTTCATTGGTCGGAGGTTAAAGTAGTTGCAAGGACTGATGCTTTTGAGAGGAGTCTCCATGAGGGGCGTTAGGAAGGATGGTATAAAGGTTATATGACTATGAATAAATTAGGTGAAATGACTAGGATTTAAGGATATCCTCCTCCTCAATCCATGGGAACTCAAAAACCGCATATTTGGAAATGACAGGGATGAGGGACTTCAGGAACCAGTCCAGGAAGATTCAGTTATCTAATTTAATCTTGCATAAGTTACGTTGCCTATACCACTCATGAATGTTGTTCGTGATGGGGGTAGCAATCGTCTATCTATAAGAAAGGAGGATCTCTACAATGACATCATATCGAATGAGAAACTGGAAGAATCGGAGGAAGGTGGACTCTAGAGATGAAAAGGTGGGATAATCACCATGTGGATGGTTAATGTACCAATTAGTTGCAGCTCTTGTAAAGGTTCTCTAGAGTAGGCATAATCTGATCAAATCATCCATGATGGAGTTGGAGGAACACCATAAGTAGAAGGATAGTACATAGTTCTAGGGTTCTTCCCACTCTTCCCTTCAAACTTGTGAATGTATGAGAGTATTTTGGTGGGAATCAGAGCCCCCCTAGGGTCGTGGAGGAACATATCAGGTCAATCGTGCCTAATTAGAGAGGTTAAGACCAACCATGAATGGAAGAATCATAGATGTGGGTGCTCCAAGTGGAGGCAAAGTTAAGGGAAGGTTCCCCATAGGAGGGTTCTTGACAGTGGGGTTTCCCAAAGGAAGGTTTATAGTAAGAGGTATCCCAAGTTGGGTTCCCGGTGGAGGGATTCTCTATGGATGTGTGTCCTATGGATGTGTTTCTTATGGAGGGGTTTCCTATAAGTGGAGTCTTACTGGTTGGATTCTTGATAGAAGGGTTTTCAGATGGTAAAGGTTCTCTTCTAAATACATCTTTAACTAATCTGCTAGAAAAGGGGTTGGGGCTACTACCATTGGATGAAGGAATGCGGTCGACTATTGGGATGTGTGTTGGTGAGTATATAAGTGATTCAAACTAAGAATATTTAGAATCAAACTCTAATCCCTTGAAGAAATGTTCGATATATAATTAACAATACCAAACCAGGGTCTAATGAGTGCGGTCAAAATAATTAAACTGAGGGGACTGCCCTCAAAGTATTTGAGAATACCTTGGAGGAGCAATAATGACAATCACTAAATGCTAAATGAGGGCTGAGAGTACACAAAAAATCCCAATGCAACCGAGTGTGTAGAAGGAGGGCTCTCAACAAAAGGGTCGCTCAAGTTGAAAGCAAGCTCGAAAAACCTATTACCACGGTGTGTTATAGTAGGTGAGCAACAACAAAGTGGTCATAAAACTAACAAGAAACTCTACCTAGAAATGAAAAATACCGACTAAGCTATGAGATATAAGAGCATGCAAACACCTAACTAACAAATGAAATCCCTCACAAATCGTATCCCCTTTAGGGTGATGAAATTCGCAGTCATAATATACGAAATGAAAGACTAATAACGGCAATGGATATCTCCTACTGAGAGGATTTTGGGTAAAATAGCTCTATAATAATGACCACTAAGCTACCTCGTTCAAGAGATGTTTGGAAAGGTTACCCATGGCTTCAATACTTTGGTAATTGCACAACTGGTATGGTGGCTAATATGTACAATGGGGACAACGAGTAGGTGTCCTTTAGTACAGAGCGGAGAGCAACACTTCACCTAGAATTTCCAAACCAGTCTTGCCACTTACCCTCCTAAGGGAGAGCCCCCTTGACAAATCAGTCACACTGCTATGCCAATAAATACAAGAGGATTTTGGATCCCTAATTGACAATTGCTATGTCTCATATGTAAGTGACAAAGGGAAATTCTTTGGATGTGTATCCCTAGTGTCCTAACCTAACTACCGAATTCTTTTGATCCTCAAGTGATGTGAAACGTTGGTTTAGTTAAGGTTAATTTTAAAGGCTCTACTTGGGGATGTCTTAGTAACAAACTGAATTGGAAATATGAATTACTACAGTAAAGTATAGTAAATAATAGTGAGAAACTAAACTTTAAGTAAAGCAAATGAAAATAAAACAAACTAAGCTAATATTGTTTATCTTTCACATACAAAAGGAGCATGGAAAGAATGTTTTTGATTTTTTATTTCATAAAGAAAAATAGTACAATTGGTTTAGTATTAACTCAATGAGTGTGCACAAGGGACCTTTGTAGATGGTTGAGTAGTTATTCCTTTCTCTCCAAGCCCCTTAGGGTGTTCTCCACAAAATGGTCACAAAAGGGTAACCTATAACACAACTAGAACTGAAAAATAAATATTTTTATTTATTTCAGAAAACATTATGTTAAATTTATTGTAAAGTTTTTATGACCAAGTTGGTCAAGGATGACTGTAATTGAAGAATTATTTATTTTAATAATTAAATAGAAGAGACACCTATCCAAAGGATATTGTTGAATGAGTGTTCACTGACTCACTAGGAGGAATGTGCAACTATAGAAGGCTGGTTGATAAGTGGCAGCACTAGCATTTCACTTTCTAGCTGTTGCAGGAAGCATAATCCCTAAAATTGTGGTCATGTTCCTTGAGAGGGGGAACTGAGCAGGTGGCTCATTTAATTCCAAAACTGACCAAAAGACCTAGGTAATCTTATAAATACCATCAAATTGAGCAGGATTCTAACTGCATTCTATTTTCGAAGTGAATGAACCTTGTGACTGCTGCAAACTAAAAAGTCAGGCACACAAGGATTTTGATGAGGGGATAGCTAAAGTGGAATTGCTGAGTTAAGTCTGCTACTGAGTGCTAAGTTACAACAAGTTGTTGTGTGTGCTATTATCCAGTGATCTTCGTCCTAGTGGTTCAATGAACAAGCTCAGGGGTCCTAAGCAAGTAATCTTTGCTGCTTCAGGAGACGATTGGGTGGAATAGTCTCCTTTGGGTGTTTGTCCCCCTTCTGCAAATTATCTAGGTTCTAATTGTTTATATTTATCTATGTTTAAATTCTATATCTGTATTTTGATTGTTGAAATATGTTCAGTATCTATAGAGTTTAAATGGTAACTATTAGTAATATAATTTCTTTGTAAGAAAAGTTGTGTTTAATTTTCCATATTTATTCTAATAAGTTTTTGGATGTTTACTACTTTCTTAGTTTAAAGTCAATCATTCTAGTCATGGTTAGGATAAATCACTAGTGTATAATCTGTACTCTTTTCTTCTCGTCAAGTACTATTTATGGTATACCAATTAGTAGTATTAAGTTTATGTACATAAGTTAAATTCAGTTTAGAGTTCAAGGAAAGATATTTTCGAATCAATATAACTACACACACACACACACATGCACGCGTGCGCATGCACGCGCGCACACACACACACACACACACACACACACACACACACACACACACACACACACACACATGCGCGTGTGCGCATGCATGCACACACACACACGCACACACACACGCACACATACTACTTTAAAAACTAATCCATCAAATTACATTTAAACTTCTACAAGAATTATAAAATCATTAAGTGATGTACCTCAACGAAACAAAAAATCTCTTAAATGGCCTTACGACCACACTTATTTTATCAAAGGTGTTTAAAACGAATTTTGAAAATAGAGCTAATATTTCCTGAGGCAGCATGACCTAAAACCTTGATTACAGATAGGGTAAACAAAGATTCTAGAATAAATTAATAAACTGGGATTAGAGATCAAATTTGTTTAAGAATTTCAGTTAACATGGTTACATTTTTTTAAAGTCTTTATGCCCAGTCCTTTGAAAAACCGTTATTAAAAATACAAAATCAAGATTATCGACATGCCACATCGCTGGTTACAGGATGTAGGCCATTTTAGTATTATCATATGCAATCTAATGTTTACAGAAGAAAATCGCAGCAGCCTTAGGGATTAACTCAATCACTATAAAATAAAACAGTTTCACCTTTTTAAAAATTTGAAAATGATTTGGAAGTGGCCTCACGACCCAAACTATTCTCCTAGTAACAGAATAGTGGCCTCATGGCCTAAAATATTTAACATAACTTTCACAAAGAGTATCCACGGCTTTACATCCTGCCAACTAACTCATTAAAGAAAAACAACATTGGAAAACCAAGATAGTATTCATGACTGCAACAACAAAGGCCTCATGGGCTATTTAGTTTATAAAAACCTTTCAATGAAATAGTAAACAACAATTGGGTGAAAACATGAAGTTGGGAAACACTTTTGCTTGTTTTTTAACAAAAAAAATTGCAAAATTTTATGTTTTTCAACTTCAACTCCTTCAAACCGATATCTCCTTTAGGAATTTCACCTTGAAGTAAACAAAAAATGTTTTAGATAATTGAATTAGCTACGTACTCATATTTTAAAAAAAAAATTATCGACATATAGTGGGGCAAATTTGGTGGGCACCAACGACATATACTTTAAAATTTAAGTATGAATAATGAGTGACCTTTGTGGCCTCCTTTTTTCTTAGAGATAGTTATTTATTTTAGGGAAACGAAATGTATAATCATAATCTACACTCATTGTAGTTGTGCATGGACTATATGTTTAGGATTTTCAGACTTATACGCTAATTGTTATTATTTATCGAAATAACATATGTACCAAAAACGGTGCCTTATTGGCATATGTTTTTGTTGTCTCATTTTCTTTCAAATGCGACTCTTATGAAAAAAACTAAAATCACTTTTGAAGAGGACACTGCAAGGAACAACCTTGTGATTTAAAAAAAAAAATTGGCCTCGTCTGCATGACGATATTGAATTTTTATTGTCACTGATTTTTAAGTCACTAGTTTTTTTAATGATAAAGTTTAGAAAAAAAATCGTAAAAAATAGAAATCCTAAATGAAACTGAAAACAAATATATGATGAGAAAGTAGATTGAATGATGAATCTACTGGTATAAACTCTGACAAGTAATTCTCATTTTTTGCCGTGTTTCAACCTTGGTAAAGTGAGACATTTATGAAAACTGCAGAAACGATGCTGGAAATGTTGACTAATAATTTTCGGGTGAGAGTTATTTTCGCTCGAAATATGAACCATAGTTAAGCAAATCTCTTGGTTGAAAGTTGTTTTAAACTCTCAGACGAAAACATAAAATATATCTTAGCCGAGAGTCTTGTCACATAATGCATCGAGAATCTTTTAGGGGCCGACATATTAAACTCCCGTGATTCCAAAACTTCTTGGTCGAGAGGTGTATAAATAGGCTCTCATCCGAGATATTTTTTATCAATATCTCAATCGAGAAGTTTTAATCTATTTTTTCCGCTGAGAGTTTGCAGATATTTTTTCCACCGAGAGTTTGCAGATATTGTTTCCGCTGAGAGTTTGCAGAGCATTTTTCAGCCGAGAGTTTTTATATCCATATTGTATCTAGGAGTTCACATATCGAAGTTTGCAGATTTGCTGAGATTTTGCATTATCGAAGTTCTTTTAGCCACATTTTTTTATCAAGGTATTTTCTTTAACCCCTATTTTGGCAGGCTATTAATTTTGTCATCAAACACATTCTGTGAAAACTAAGACTATAGAGAGATATCCTTCTTGACAAGCTAGAGCATGGTAGTTTCATATTATTTTAATCATTCACCCATTAGGTACGACAAGCATTTTATCAAGGCTACCTGAGCTAGTTTTCCAACACTTAGTCATTTTCAGGACTTTCTCCAAAGTTTATCCTGAAATCCTATTTTGGCAGATCCATAACTTCTTCCTCGAAAACTTTCAAGTCGATCTGAAGATGTGGATAGGCAGACAAAACACCCATCTACACAATGACCATATTGTGCGATAATTTTCTTCAACCCACAAGCTATGGCAGGCATTTCCCTGAGACCACTTAGGCAGATTTGTTACTTTGGTTTAAAAGCAACTTGAACCCCTATTTTGGTAGGCTGTTAATTTTGTCATCAAACACCTTCTGTGAAAACTAAAACTATGGAGAGATATCCTTCGTAACAAGCTAGAGCATGGTAGTTTCAAATTATTTTTATCATTCACCCATTAGGTATGGCGGGCATTTTCCCAAGGCCACCTAAGCCAATTTTCCAACACCTAGTCATTTTCAGAACTTTCTCAAAAATTTATCCTGAAACCCTATTTTGGCAGATCCATAATTTTTTCATCAGACATGCTTAATGCAAATTGAGATCATGTTTAGGTAGAAATATCAATAGAGTATAGCTTGACCATATGCTGCGGGCATTTACTCTAACCTATGATTTATATGTCGAGCATTTTCTTGAGACTACTTCTAGGTAATTTTACTTTCTCTGGTGCAAAACCTTGTTTTGGCAGACCTATAAGTTTTTCGTACAATAGTGCTTAGCATATTACTCTTGTTGGGTATTGTTGTTGTCTTTTTTTCAATGTATGTATTTAACTCTCAATTCTCATATCTTTTCATGCATTGGATTTTAGGTTTTAATTCCTTCAACATGGGAAATCGAAGGAATTGTGGAAAAAAATATGATCGCACCAAAACTAATGAAGAGCCAAGGAAAGAGAAAAATAATGAAAATATGAGAAAGTTAAGAGAAAAAAGAGCAATGGAAAGAAATGTGGAGGCACTTGGTGGTGCCTAAGAAATTCAAAATGTGAACCTCGCACATGTGATGAAGGAATGCAGATTGTCAAGGAACACGTTGATGAAAGAAATGAAGAGCATGGAGGTGACGAGGAAATGACAAATGTGGAGCAAACTATGGGTAGCGTTGATATTGAGACCATGATTGGTGAGTAAATAAATCAAAATATATATATATGATTTGAAAGAACTCACAATTAGATAAATTTATATATTTATTTTTATGCATGGTCGACATCCAACATAAAACATCCTACCACACTTACCAATTCACAGAGATTAATTAGAAGCTGGAACAATATCGTCATTAATGATACATTTTTGGAGAATATGGATTCAAGTAAAATTGAAGAAATGGGACCTCCGATGCCTGATCATACAGCTCGTTATAGAGTAAAAAAGATAGTCAAAGAATATTTTGAAGGTATTTCTGTCATAGAACAAGCTCAATTGTTAAATATGTTGTTAAAGAGAAAATGTCTAAGAAATGCAATGACATTATTGGGCATTAAAAATGTCAAAGAGGCTAAATCAAATGAGATTGTATCACAAAATTTGACATCGGTCCTTGCATCACTTGCAAAAAAGCGATCTCATAATTACATGGTTGTTCGTAAATCTATTCAAACATGGGTTGTGGCAAAAAACATTGTAAATAGTCGTTTGTTGTCTACTACTGCAAGATTGTTAAAAACACTAAGAAAACTTTTATGGAAGCATAAAAATGTTAGGGTTCAATTAGATGAGGATGATGAAGTTGCATGTTGGGATGTTATCTGTAGGCAACCTTATCAAGATAGACTTCTAGATAATGTGGGAGACAGGGTGAAAGAGTTTTGGCATTTAAACTCTCGTGTCTTACCAAATGAAAATGATGTTGTGCGACGTCATATATCGAAAGGAAACTATGAAACTCATGCCAAACACATAACAGAGATCACTCATTGGAAATGTTCAAAACTTTTATGGATAGTAATGTTGATGCGAATATTTCCCTTAGCACATTTGTGAAGCTTAAACCATGGTATGTCAGGCCCATCGTTGTTCGTGAAACATGTTGTTGTCGATACCATGTAGAATTCAGATTATATTATGAGACATTTCTAGATTTTGGCATGTAGTGTTGGCCAAATAACCCCCCTCCTGCGAGTGTTCGTGAATTTGTATCTAAAATACTATGTGCACGAGAGAATAATCAAGTATTCTATAAGAAACAATGCGTTGGGGGTAAAAAATGTGAGGAATGTTCTGATTTGGCCCTTTTTAATGCTAACTACCACATTGATGCAAATGATCCTCAAATATCAAATCGCATTGTGAAATGGAAGATATATGAATATGCTGATTATACTCCTGTTACAGATTCAACATCAACATCAAGAAAGATTAATTTAGTTGAAAGTGATATCTCTTTGACAGATTTTATGAATTTATTCAGGGATCAAATATATAAATATATCAAGCACTCTCACTCAGTATGATGGTAGGTCTTACAGTTCAAGCAATCACGAGATGTATTTGAAAAAGGAACAATATTATCCATTGTTGATTTTTCTGAAAATTACACTTTCATTCAGCAAAAGGAGATACAGAGTGACTATTATCAATCAGATCAGGTATCTATACTTGTTCATATTATGTATAGACATGCATAGCTTGATGTCTATGGTTTTGATAGCCATAAAAATAATAGTGAAGTGATTAAGGAGTATAATTTCTACATCAGTGATGATTGTACACATGATACATGTTTTGTCTAGCATTGTTTTGGTATGCTTTATAAAGAATTATCAAGACGAAAGGTCACTTTTAAAGAACATTGGGTGTGGTCAATTGGTTGTGTTGGTCAATTTAAATCAGCGCGCTCATTCTTATGGTTGTCTCGCCTTCATAGAAACACAAATGTTCACCACACATGGGGTTTTTTGAAACAGGACATGGAAAAGGAGAACACGATGGTGCTGGGACCTACATGAAAGGTGCAATCAGGAGATATCAAATGAATCACTGTGCTTCTTGCCTTGCAAATTCAAATGATGTTGTTAATTGGTGCAAACAAAATTTTAGCCATGAATTCAATGAAAGGATGGGTAATGTGAGAATATTTTTTTGGAATATTGCAATGGGTGATGTTGACAGATCAATGCCACATAATTGTACTGCAATCCTGAAAATAAGGGGCTTACACTCCATTAGGAGTAAGAAAATGACAAATATACACGTAATCAAGAAACAAAAGTACACTTGCTTTTTTCTTACCTGTATTGATGATGTAGAGTCCTTGGATGAGTGTCAAAACCAAACTAACAAATTTGTGAAACCATGGAGACACCAAGAATTGACACCATTTCCCCCATTTGAAAATATCCGCGATGTAGAGCACGGCAATGAAGTGCTTGTGATTGACAACGATTATGATCATGTTTCTGATTTGGTTAGAGAAGGTGATGCATTTTCTGTCATTGCACTAGTAGATAATCCAGAAAAAGATCATTATTATTTATTGAGATGCACTAGGTCAAAAAGCATGTTGATGCAAGAATTTAAAGACCCGTCAAATTATATGTATGGTGTGGGTTCAATGGTTATAATGGGACATTTCTTTGCAGAAGTAAGGAAATGTAAAGACCATATTCTTTTTCAAGACTATGAGTCAGATGTTATATGTGCTCAATACAGTCATTTGGTCATAGCAGCCCAGTTACAGTTGAAGGTAGTGAAGAGTAGGAAAAATTCCAAGCATTGGCAATGGAAATTGTCGATAGAAGATCATAATGCCATTCTTGATAATATGCCACTGGCACATTTCATATGAATAAAAAACACATCAAGGTTGACAAATTTTTTTTCTTTGATTCTAGGGTGGGTGGGTGGGAGGGGCCAAATGAGCTTCCACCTTCACGTGGTTGGCCTCGTCAGTAGAGAATATATATATAATTCTCGAAACTAAGAGAAGCTCTTTCTAACAATATTAATTTAAATATATATTATTGGTTTTGATAAAGCTAGATTCATATATATGTTCCTGATGTTGCTGATGTTTTAATGGCTTTAAATATAAATATTGAGTTTGAACATAACGGAACAACATTTCTATTTCTAACTTGTTACATATTTTTAAAACATAAGAAGGCACAATCTCATGATTTTGTATTACTAATTTAAAGATAACTAATGAAGATATAGTTCAACCTCAAGTTATCTCAAAGTTGAATTGAAATTCAACTACCACTAAACTGAAATGTGAATGTCTATATCATTGCTTTCAATTGCGAAATTCATTTAGGTATAAAACATTTAATTCTTTATTAAATATTTATTTTAAGTTAAGAAATCAATTATATTATATCCAACATTTTCATATGTTTTTATTTATAATTAATTTATTAAATTTTGGTTTTCTATGCTTAGAACATTTTTCTCATTCTTATTGAACATATAGAGGGAAAAACTTAAAGCAAAGGAGTATAATATATTGAAACATTCTTTTCAACTTTATGTGAAGACACCTTTTGTAATGTAGAAGCAGAGGGCATTTACATGTAATGAAAATAAGTTGGATTGAGAACAAAATGAAAGAACATTAAGGATTACACCTCCATTGCATCTGGTGTCATTTTCATTAATACTTTTTTTCTACAAATAGAATTGTTACATACAAT
This sequence comes from Pseudotsuga menziesii, assembly GCA_001517045.1. Taxonomy (NCBI): domain Eukaryota; kingdom Viridiplantae; phylum Streptophyta; class Pinopsida; order Pinales; family Pinaceae; genus Pseudotsuga; species Pseudotsuga menziesii. The sequence continues at coordinate 251,035 of LPNX010693239.1, forward strand.
GATATCAATTTTAGCAACCTCCCTCTTAGACCTTCCTCAAAATTACTTAAGTTTTGTGTGCTCAAAGTGCTGATATATTCAATAGAAAAATCCATTACCATAACCTTATTTTACGAGCATTAAAACCAATAGTCTATTTATCTTTTCAATAGTTCTTGATTATAAGTTTTGTGTGCTCAAAGTGCTGATAAATTCAATAGAAAAATGCATTACCATAACCTTATTTTATGAGCATTAAAACCAATAGTCTATTTTCCTTTTCAATAGTTCTTGATTATAGATGATCAACTCATAGTATTGATGGGCCTATTCTTCCACCATGCTAGATATAAATTATAATGAACTACATTTCCTTATTTGAAAATATCATTTCCCTTTCTTTGTATTTATCATGTCTAAAGGGTTTCCATGACATTTAAATGATTAGTTCCTTTTGAAAAGTGTGTTCTATTGTAGGAATGGAACCAATTATTTGCTCTAAAAATAAACCATAGTTTAGCTAGTAAAACAATAATAACCTATGGACAATGGCATTTTCAATATTTAAACGGGGATAAGGTCTCACCCAAAAATGATAAGAATTGCAAAAAATGTTTACTTATACAGCTCATGAAAATAGATAATAATCATAAACCATGCAAACCGTTAATATTAAATCACAAACAAGATTCATCCATGTAATATTCACAAATGTTTTACAATGGAAAACTTGTCATAGTCATAAGATAGGTTCATGCAATCTCCTTATATTATGTGCACTAAAGAAGATATTCAAACCCTAAATCTAATCTATTTCATCATGCTCATACATGCCAACCATAAACTCATCTTACATTCCTATATATGAGTTTCAAAAAGACAATAAAGTAGTTTTGAATAATTACAACTATTTATAATATGGACACATGACTTAGCATGATACATTTTGATGCATTGATTATCTTGGTATGTTGGTCTTTTTGGTGCACTGAAAAAATAACTCATGCACATATTGGTATGTTGGTATTTTTGGTGTGCTGTAAAAATAACGCATGCACATACTTAAAACTTTGAAAATAGGGTTATGAAAAACAAGAACATTATGTTGCATGAATAGTGATGGTGATAAAATACAACAATTTTAGCTTCACAAATGTGTCAAGGATGATCTTATCCCCATTATTTATGTCATGAAGATTCTAAAACAATTCCACTAACTTAGCATTAGTTTCATACTAATCTCTTCATATATGAAAGTGCACCATGCAGCCTTTTCATTCAATGAAACATGAGAATGAAGATGGAAAAACACCTTTCACCTTATCCCTCATAGTATATGGAGGTCTATCTTCATATGGAAGCTTAAAAAATTAACCCAACAACAAAGTTCATCATCTACATCTAATTGAACCATAAATATTTTATGCTTACACAATAAGAACACACTCATTGACATTAAATTCTTGTAACATTTACCTTGTTTTATTATTTGTATCCCTTGAAAATGAGTTTTGATCATAGCATTTACATTTCTGTATTGTCTTAAATTTTATTTGCAACCATGTTCTCAAATAAAACAAGGAGTGGTTCAAAATTCTACATGAATTATGTGTGAAAACCATACCAAAAAAATACATCTAAAATCATCATGATACAAATAAAAATGTTTTAATTACGATCATTTATCATTTTGCTATTAAAAAAGGGTCACATTTACAAATACAGATTACCATTCAAATGTAACTATTAAGATTCAACAAGCGGATAATTACATATATGATCAAGTGTAGCCGTCATTCTGGATACCGCAGTGCAGCCCTCATTCTGGATGATAACCGCAGTAAAGATGATTATAAGCTGTTGTACATGGTGCCAAAAAACCTGGATAGTACACTGCATAAAGATGATCATCAATATTACATGGCACTAAAAAGTTTCTAAACACTAAGACGGTAAAACAATGTCAACAAAGTAAACACTGCACACATAACAAGAGGACCCTAAACCCAAAATTCGACAAACCTAAACTATTGCAATGTATGAAAGGAATAAAAACAACTTCAAAAGTGAAAACAAATAGAAAAGAAACTCAAAAAAGTTCAGTTTGATCATCTCCGAATCACTGGTTTTTGCTGAAATAATCAACAATCTGCAATAAATCAGAAATACAAAAAACACACAGGCAGAATGTCAATAGTAGTAGAGGATGACAGTCAGCTCTGGAAGCTCAGCTTTGTATGTATTAATGTAAGCCTATGGGCATGAAAAAGGGGGGACCAGGCCAAACAAAGAATATGATGCCAATATGATGCCATAGGAGAAGTTAGTCAAGGTTTTCTTGTTGTATTTACAATTTTATTATTGACTAAGAAAGGGAAGATTCATCAATTGCTATGTGCTTTTCTCTTATACAGTCTGTGTGTAATATATTTGATGTTTTTGGAATCATCCCACTTGAGCTTCAATATACCTTTAGTATTTGTGATCCTGGCCATATACCTTTGTTTGAAGAGCAGACAGGTCTGAAAAAGGTATTGGTTGAATATATCTTCAGAAGGTTTTGATGGCATTTAGAGGACATTTGAGTGGTAGTAACATCTCCTACCATCATATACCATTTCCCAGGGATATATCATAGCAACAATTAGAAGAGGTTGTTCTTAAATATTATAAACCCGTAGTAGTCAGGGCACAAACTTTGAAGAACACTGATAAAGTCTCACACCAGTAGATCTGTAGGTAATAATACTTGAAGTAATTTGAATAGTGATGGCCACCACCAGAGAAGGTGAATAGGAAATTCTTAATGGAAATTCAAATACTAATTAAAAAAAGATAAAAAAGTTAAACTTGAAAGTCTAATTAAACAACATAATTATCCATGCAACTTGCAACTTATTTAAGAAACAGAAGGGCCTGCTATAATTCCTACAAGGTTCGAACTTTTTCCTGAAAGAAAGAATATCAATCTCTTTGAAGGAATGGGTAACAGCTCTGGAAACATCAACTCAAAGGAAATTTGTTATCATAAAGTGATTAGCCTGTGTAGAGACTTGAATTATAGCAGAAGGGCCTGCTATAATTCCTACAATGTTCTAACTTTTTCCTAAAAGCAAGAATATCACTTTCCTTAAAGGCATGGATGACAGCTCTGGAAACTTTGACTCATAAGAAATGTGTTATCATAGAGTCGTTAGCTTGTGCTTAGAGCCTAAGGGGTGATTTTCAAATCTCACAATAGTTAGGATCATTTGGGAGTCTGCTAAAGTCAAGTTGAGGAAAACCAACAAGGAATATATGAATAGCATTGTCACATAGATTTTCAAATATTGACTAAGCATGGTAATAACAATGTATTGAAAATTACCAAGTACGCAAGTGTGTTGCAGTAATATAAGACATAATGAAATTGAGTAACTTAAGTTCAAGGGCTATAACAATACTTGTTGTACAGGATTAAGCACCCTTGTAACCTAGGGTCTGGAGTTACCAACTTACTACTAACCTTGCAGACAATCAACTTTACCAGAGAATAAAAAGGGAATAGGAAGAAAGTCTCAACTTACCCGATTACCGATGATTGATCCAAGCTTGATATTCTCCCGCTCCTCTTCTCTCCAAAGCTTCCAGGGATGCACCTCTTTCACCTGTAAAGAGAAAATTCTCCAAGTAATATCTCATGCATGTATATATAAGAGGTTAGATAAACAAAATGTCCAATACATAATCAAATATATTCATTAACCATGATACATGAAAGAGACTCAACACAATGTTGGAAGAAGAATTCTCTTTATTAACAATCAGTGAATGAGATAAGAATACAACCCAACTTCTGAGACAAGGACTCCTCTGCAACCAAAGGACTCTGAGTTCTGCTACTCCAAGACTTCTGAAGATATAACACCAGCATCAATTTTCTCTCCAATCTTGATTGATTAATGCCCTCCCCAAGGCCTCTATTTATACTTTGGGAAATAGAGTAATTTCGAAGGTTGGGGTGGTTGAAACAGTTAGGATAGTTAATGATTAGGGCCCAACTAATCTCTATTAATCATGTTATATATTTTTAAGGTCGAAATGAGGTGTACGTGACTATGAATATAGGCAACACGCGTATGACATGCAAGTTGCTTAAAGGAAACCCGCGTATGCTAATGTACATGGGTTGCAATGCAGATAGTCGCGTACAGTATGCGAGTCACAATGGAGATAGTTGCGTATAGTACGCGGGTTGCAATGGAGATAGTCACGTACGCAACTCAACACTTAGAAAAATTATGTAGCAAGATGATTTAGAGGTAAATGCATCCCAATTGATGCCCATCTATAGTGTTTTGGCAAACTTTAATCCTAAAATGTCCTTTTGTGTACCACCAAAAGGAATGTCGGCACTTGAACAGAGAAGTGCCATTTGGGTTGATAACAGATGCCCCCTAATGTGTGAGGTCAGAGGGAAACGATGGCCGAAATACATTATAATCATTATCTTGGAGAACTCAGAAGTCCAATGGAGCAGAGGAAGTACCTGAAACAAATACATAGTAATGTCATATACAAATTAATATTTGAAGATGCCATGTTCAATATACTGGAACACTAGCTCCTTTACAATATTTGAGTACATCATATACAACGGGTTCAAGACCACGTATATTACAAAGGTGGATTGAAGCCACAATATACAATAATGATGAGTATTCAAAGATCTAGAAGCTATGTAAGTGATCACAACATAAGCTTGCACGATTTAGGGCCATAGACATGAACCTAAGGTCTTCGTCAAAAACCAAAAGAACCAGTACAATCTAGGCCATGTGAATAGATGTTATTGAAGTCGAACATGGATAGGATTCAACAGATTGTCAACCAATAGGTGATAATTGACAACTGAAGCAAAGGAATTCACCAATAATGAAAGTGAATCCTAAAGTACGATCGTCAAAAACTCTAGGTCTTCATCGTCAGGAAGTGTTGATGGGAAACCATACTGTGATGAGGAAGGCAATAGATCCTCCAACAGATCACAAGAGTGACTAGGAACTGGGTAAAGGAAGGGATACGCAAGTAATAATAGATAGGACAATGATGGAATCAGGATATAGATTAGATGCAGGTCTAAATCCTTGAACAGTGAGCACGACACAAAGATGAGCCAAGGTAGCTTTTAACTTTGAAGATAGTACAACTAGACCTATCTGTCATGTAGGAGACATGATCATATTCCCCAGGTATAACTAACAAGAGGAGGAGTAAGAAACTCGAAGTAATAGTTGAACTAAAAGTGAACACTGAGAAATGAGTATCAGAAAAAATAGGGAGTTCTATGTTCAAGGACGACATGCTGCCACCAACTGAGAACCAAAAGAAAACTTCTTCCTTATCTTTCCTATTAAATTTTAACGAGTCGAGGAAAGTCAACTCAAGTCTCTCTTCATTTTTTGACAAGATTGAAGAGAAGAGGGAATAATGCTTGATAGTGTCACTGATTCGTGGATTGAAGGAGCCCAAACTAGTACATGCTCACTTGGAGTTTTCATGTTTAGAGAGTCTGAAAACTCTGAAGAAAACTCCAGGGGGTCCTTTTTTGTCCAATTTAGTCTCCTGAGGCCAACAAAGTATAAAACATACCACAGAAGAACTCTTTTAACTTCCATAGAAGAAAAGGTGAACCTTTTTGTACTTAGTCAGGGAGGTCCGAAAAAGGTTAAATTACCACTTACCCAACGCTCCTTCGAGAGCAGCATATAGCTTGAGTTTTATGAGTGTGAAGGAAATCAAGATCACTCGAAAAGATCCATTTGAGTACGAGAAATGGGGCTTACACCAGTAAACTCGATGTTTTGTTCTTAGTGTTTAATGAGCATGACAAAGACATGAAGTACACTCATAATCTTTTTCATGTTTAGGTCCAGAGCACAAAAAAGAGAAAACTAAGCTCATACGGGGTGTTCCTTTTCCCTAAATTTAGTCCCTTAGGTCTGGAAAAGTGATAAACCTATACTTGAGAATACTCTTCTCAATTCTGCCGAAAAGAGAGTGATCCTTTCTCATATTATTCCACATGGTCCGAGAAAGAGATAACCTACCACCAATGTGGATGACCATTCACATATTCTTAACGAGATTGAATGGACAAGTTTATTTGGCAGTCAAGTCTATTTTGAGGATTTAGACTTGGGCCTAAAGAAACTCCATAAGGGTGGGGAGTCTTATAAAGGGATAGCTTGTAAAAAGAGACCAAAATGAGGCTCAATTTGGCGTGAAAAATAGCTAAGAAGAATCCCCTAAACCTATGACAACTGCAGCATGAGTATCAAAAGACAATAAGTGGGTTCTAAACAAGGATACTCATGTGAGGAAAGTCCTATCCATGGAAGAACAATGACATAAACAAGGTACTAATGGTTAAAAATACCATAGTCCATGGTCAAAGTGGTAATGCTAGGATTAAGATGGATTAGGTATGAATGAAAAATGCATATGAATGACCAAACACCATCCTATATGAGTGAAAAAACAACTTTAAATGACCATAGACCTGTCACATTGAAGAAAAAAGATATGTATTAGTTTGATTTTTATATAAAAATATGAACTATAGAAAAAAAACCCACTTTTAAAATAATATTTCTATAAATAGTTAAAAATAGAAATCAAAACTCACCATTTGATTTTTTACCCAAAATAGACAAGTTTTACCTCTACCTTTGATTGCTCATTATGGACAACTCGGTGGACAATTCTCAAAACCGCAAGTGCCAGGTAAAACTACAGTCCATGCTCTTTCATTTGATCCAAGCAAATTTCAATTTTTGGCAAAATTTTCATGTTTTCCAATGTCCTCAAAGCAAGAACGTTGTGTACGTAGGTATGGTATATCACCAGTTGCGTACACGCATTCTATACACAGGTTACTCGAAGGCAAGTCGCGTACAATACACGACTTGCCTAAAGGATAGTCACGTACACTACGCGAGGTGAAAAAATGCTATGTAGGGGCAAAAGATAAAATTTATATATGAATTTAATAGTTGATAAATGGCTTGTTATCATATTGAATTATGGTGCTTGAGTGGAGGGAGAGGGAACATGAAGACATGGACCAAGAAGCTCGACAAGATGCCCCCATGGTAAATGCTTTGCGGCAAAGTGGGTTACTAAAATTATTCTATACCTCACCTATGCGATCAAATTTCCACCTACTAGAGTTTTTGATAAACTATTGGGATCATGATCTTGGTATGTTTGACCTTCAAGGTGAGTTTGTAGAGGTTACCTTGGAGGATGTCTACTTTATTTCCGATTTATCATGACGGGGAGCTCTGGTTAACTTGGAAGGTACCGACAGAGGCAGTGACCTTCTAAGTGTACAGAACTACATAGCTATATTCTATGAGCCTGGTACTCAAAAGAGGGGTAGCTGCATCCCTATTGTTCATATTCGTAGCTTGCCATTACAGGTGTCAGCGAGTACTATAGTGAGGGTTACAGGGTCATCATCACTTCACCTTGCAACTCAGAACCAAATGAGACTTGCAGTGGACTGTTTACATGGAGCTTTATATGACTGGTGTTTGGGAGTAATCCTGATAATGAGGAAGCAGCTCTCTGACTGTAAAAGAGGCAGACGAAAAAAAATTAGTTATTCTAGCATATGGGTGGCCTTTTTCTTTGAGAGGGTGCCCGGTTTGAGTCCTGTAGTACCACTACTAGTTCGTTCTCCCCGTCAGCCTAGACTGAGTAGGTGGGGAGAAATATTCCTCCGCCAAGGAGGCGGTGGATCAGTTCAAAGTGTATATGACAACAACTTCTACTTTTGGTGGGAGCGACAGTTACTAGCACTAGAGTAGTTTCCATATGCTGGACTAGATTTTCGAGGTGACACCGACCTTGTCCTCCCTCCAGGAGGAGCATGGGGAGAGTCAGGTATTTTTTTTTCAAGTTTTAAATTTTTTATGAATTTTAATTATAAAGATATATACATATGTATAAGAGTTTTAAATCCTTTTAAAATGTCAAAATGCAGATATTGGACCAGTCCTCCCTGCTGGGCATCCATGCATGTATGTGTGTCCTGTGGTGGGAGAGGACCAGGGTTTGATTAGGGTTCTTGAGGGAAAGCTGGCCAGGCTGACCCAAAGAGTACCTACATTATGCATTGAGCATATCCCTGCCACCATGCAGGAGCTAGTGGTTGGTGTACCAGCTGTCTGGATACACCTTATGAGGCGGGTAGCTAGAGCAATACTTGTATATATTGATGTCGTTGAGGCTGTTGTAGCCAAGGAGGCTGAAGAAGCTCGAGAGCAGGGTGATCGGGATGATCAGGGGGACCAGGGCGGTCCAAGTGACCAAGGTGGTCAAGCTTAGACCTAGGAGCATTTTATGGACTTTGATCCATTTTTTGTATAGTATATAGTTATGACTGGATCTGAGGATCAGAAACTTGACCTATCTATATGGACAGAAATTCACACACACACACACACATATATATTTTACTGGTTTTATTTACATGTGTTTTGTAATGTGTTTGCTGTATATTTTTATGCAAAATGTGTTAAGTGCCAATCCAAGATATAATTAGCATATGCATCAGTTAATGAATTTTGATTTCTTGGAATATGATTGAATATAATAGACTCAAAATTTCTTTCCAATAACCTAACTTGAATAAACTGACATACTAAAATAGGGTTCTGCACCTGATAAGCACGATTGAGCTGGGAAACCACCAGTTGAGAGTCAAGTCAGACTTCCAACTATGTGATACCACATGACAAAGCATCCCATAAAAGCTCAATGACAGCCCTGTATTCGACCACATGATTGGTAGCAGGACCTAAGCAAGCGCCTCTGGAGGCAACTAGTTGTCCTGAGGGCGAGTAAATGACCCATGCGGCTAAAGCCAGGTTACAAGTGTGGTGACTGGCGCCATGAGAAAAAACTACGAACCACTTAGAAGACATATGTAACAACCAATAGATGGTATAAAAACACAAACCGACAAACTATTGTACATAAAATACATACAATAAAAATACAAGAAAAAGTGCTACGCCTAAGCATAGTACTTTTTCAAGTAGAGCCCATTTTTAGGCTTAGGCAGCTTATTCCCTTTGAAATATGTCAATTCATATACTTCTTTCTTCAACACCTTGGACACAACATAAGGCCCTAACCACATCGGCCTGAATTTTCCTACCCCCATGGGTTCTTTGTCTTGATCCCAGAGCAAGACAAGCTCCCCTTCAGAAAAAATCCGAGGCTTGACTGATTTATCGTATTGGATTTTTACCTTATTTTTATGAGCCTCGTTTGCTGTCAGCGCATCTCTACACTGCTCATCTAGATGTTCTAAATGTAATAAATGTTCTTCCAGCTCAGTCGTATCAGGGAACACATGAATAGCAATCTTTAAGGACGGGATTTTGCGTTCGACCGGGGTGACTGCTTCCACTCCATGAACGAGTTGGAAAGGAGAAAATCCCATAGCAGTTTTCACATTGGTCCGATATGCCCAAAGTGCAGGATAGAGCATGATGTGCCAATTGGAACGGGCTGCATTAATAATACGTTTGAGAATAGTCTTCAAAGTTTTATTTACAGCCTCGACCTGACCGTTCGCTTGAGGATAGAACGAAGATGAATGCTCTTGTCTAAACCCTAGCATAGTGGTCAATTTAGTCATCATACTATTTTGGAAGTGATTGATATGGTCAGTGACAATCTCTTTAGGGATACCGAATCGTGTGATAATTTGGTTGAAAACGAAAAAAATCTGCAGTTTCCCCGTCAGCTTTAAAGGTGGGCATTGCCTCTGCCCACTTTGTGAAATAATCTACAGTGAAAATGATATGCTTGTGCCCCCCAGCCAAGACTGGGTTTCACGTCACATAATCTATCCCCCAATTCATGAAGGGGCCCTTTAAGATGACGGGAAATAATGAAGCAGGATGCGACCGTATCTTTCTGGTGTAAAGATGACAAGGATGACAGTGCTTCACGACTTAAAAGACAATCTTTAAAGATTGTGGGCCAGAAATAACCGACACGTAAGATCTTCTGGGTCGTTGCTAACCCAGATAAATGACCCCCACACATCCACTATGGGCATCATTTAGGACAGTCTCTGCTTCTTTGTGGGTAAGACATCGACGCAAAATGAAATCTACCCCCCTACAATATAAAGTATCTCCAATAATGAGGTAGTTCTTGGCATGTACGTGTAGTTTACACCGTTCTTCCCGCGAGAAGGTTGTAGGGTAATTCAAAGTCTAGATATAGACAAGTATATCTCTGTACCAGGGGTCAGAGGTGGAAATAAAAAATATATGCTCATCTGGGAATGAGTCTTCTTCAATGGCTACATCTTCCTCTACCGGAAATTCTGCAATGAGTTCAACAAAAACTAAGGATTTCTTGGATTTAGTAGATTGGAAATCTAAGTCAAACTCTTGAAGAATGACTATCCATTTATTGAATTTTCCTCCAACTATCTGTTGGGAAAAAAAATATTGGAAAGGATTAACATCTGCGACTACCATCGTGGTCCTCAGTAAGATGTAGTGACGCAACCTCTGAACATCATACATAGCTGTCAAGGCCAACTTTTTGACGTGGGAATACCTAAGTTCAGGGCCAACTAAAGCACGAATAAGATAGTAGACGACATGCTCTTGGAGCTTATCATCCTCCTGGACTAGTAATACCCCTATGGTCGACTCAGATGCGGCTAGATACAATATAAAATCCCGAGAGTAATCCGTCGGGCGTAATAACGATGTCGACAACAAAGCTTTTTTTAATGCCTCGAATACAAGTTGTGCGATTTCATCCCATACAAATGGGGTGTCTTGTTTCAACAGGCACATGAAACCTTTAGTAATCTTGGCAAAATTTACAATAAAATGTTGAAGTTGGACTTCCTCTATAGGCTTTGAAGCTGCCTGATAGAATGAGGAGGAGGCAAATTTACGATGGCCTCAACTTTCAAAGGATCCACATGAATGCCTTTGTTGGAAACAATGAATCTGAGCAGTCTGCCTGACTCGACACAGAAAATGTACGTGTGGGGATTCAAGCGAATTTTGTAGTATCTGCCTCGTTCAAAAATCAAACGCAAGTGATCGATCCTCTTATGAGAATGTGCTGGCAGATCATCAAGGTGGGGTTCGAAAATGGCTTTAATGTCGTGAAAGGCAAAATTCATTTCCCACTGAAAGGTTGCCCCTGCATTTTTCAATCCAAAGGGCATTTTCTTGTACGTGAAGGTACCCCAAGGACAAATAAAAGCTGTTTTATGTTGGTCTTTCGGTTTAATTTGGATTTGATTATACCCAGAGAAACCATCCATAAACGAAAAGACTTCACTTCCTGCACATGCATCAATAATTTGATCTATAAATGGCGTGGGTTAGTTGTCCTTGGGACAGGATTTGTTTAGATCTTGAATGTCAGTACAAACACGTATAGTCCCTTGCTTTTTGTCAATAATAACAGGGTTGGATACCCATTATGGCAAAGCTATGGGGTAAATGAAACCGGCTTTCAACAGTTTCTCAACTTCAGCCTTAACGGCTGCCACTTTACGCGGGTTGATAGGTCTCAAATTTTGTCGAACGGGTCTAGCATTAGGGTAAGTTTGGATTTCATGCTCGACTATTGATGGATCAATGCTTGGCATCTCCTCATATGACCAGGAAAATATGTCATGAAATTCCTTAAACAAGGCTGTATAGATCGCAATTTCCTCTGGAGAGTAGTTCGCGCCGATTTGTACATTTTCCACAACGTTTGGTTTTGCAGAGATGTTGATAGGAATCGTAGATAGGTGTATCAACATCACCTGCCAGTCTCATATGGAACTCTTGGTTCTCGATCCTGCTTAACTCTGGAAGAAAATAGGATCGATGGTGAATATCTTCGCAGATCTTATTTCGTCCGCACATGGCTGCTAGAATGTCTTCATTCGAAGGTAAAACCATATCTAAGCAATCTCTAGAATGCAAAGAGTTTTCTGCCCAAGCAGGCAGATAGGATTCTTCCAGCTCCTCTGAGACTGTGAGAGGGACCAGAATGGTATCAACAGTGGTATGAATGATAGTTTGATAAACTACTTCCACTGCCAATAAGGGCACTTCAGGTTCATGGTGGGAAGGAAGAACCCAAGGATATGTTCTATCAACAATCGTTTCTATCGACTTCCCTACACTAGTAGAACCTAGATAATTAATCAAAGCTGGAATATCAAATGTTCCCATCAATGATGCATGCATTCCAACCCCTCAGCTCTCTGAGGTAGGTCTAACCTAATCAACCAATGCTGCGGTGGACTCGTTAGTTTCCATGCGGCCATTTCGAGTAAAACTAGGTTGGTCAATAGTAACCAACGTCCCTTCATGTGGAAACACTACCACCCGAAATACAGCCGATGCAATAGTTGACATGGCGTAACTCCAACTTATCCCCAAGAGCAAGTTATAATCCAAAGGTGCATCAATCACCTCTACCTCAACAGACACTGCTTTCCCTGCCAACTTAATTTAAAAAGTCGGTAGGATACCATGTGGACGAAATGAACTTTCGTCGAAAGCAGTAAGTAGGGTGTTCGATGGAACCAGCTCTGGAGATCCAAGATCTTTCCAACAAGACAAGGACATGACATGTGTAGAATCACCATCATTGACAACTTCCATTACAATGGTCTTTCCACCATGGATGACATCTATCAATAAGGCTACATGATATGGCAGGTGAATTTTGACATCAGACAAATTAAACTTCGCCAAGAGGCTCGACGAGTCCATACTGCCTAAGGCTGCTAAGAGTGCATCTCGCTGTGTGGGAAAACTCTGTAACACCTCTAAGACTGACATCGCACAAGGAGTCTAGGCTAAATATTCAACTACAGAGTAGTTTTCTACAGCCCTAGCATTAGGACTATGCAAGGTTTTCTTGAAGACACCTTTCGATATCTTGGGCATAGGTTCGACAAGCTTCTCAATCGTGAGAGGGTTGGAAGTTTCACCTATTGACTTACCCTTCTCCGAGGCCTTTGTTTAATAGTTCTTGTTCCTAGTCTGAAGTAAAGTCTAGGATTGAACCATGTTGATATAATTGGGGTCAGGAGCTTTTGGGGTGCCCCTTGCTGCATTTGAAGCTGAAGCAGAATTTTGTCCTTGGGGAAAAGGATCCTTCAGGACAGCCGATTGTTGGACTTTTAACAACTTCTGAGCTTGTTCCATAAGGGGACATAGATGGGTCAGGTGATATTCATGGCACAACTTACATGGGAATTTCACCTTCTTTTTTTCTTTTTTGCCCCCCATCATCATTGTTTGTGGGTTTTTTCTTGTTTTGGTTTCCCTCACCCTTTTTCCCTTTCTTGTTTTTCCCACCGGGTTGTTGATTTCCCTTCTGAGAAGATTGTGAAAAAAAAATTGCATTATGGGGTGAGGGGGCAGCCTTTGCTGCCTCCGCCATAGAATGTTTGATAGATATCTCATGGAGATGTTTAGCCAAAGACTCTATAGTGGGATATTTCACAGAACCAACCACACCATCGGCATGGGGTCCAGGCTTAGGTTTCTCTACATTGTGCATTGGCCTTGGTGCTTCAGGGATAATTTCATATAAAATCCTAGACTAAGAATATATCAAATCTAGCTGCTGGGCCCTGGGGATAGCTTCTTCTTCATTGGTCACTCTTGAAGTAGATACATCCTTAGATATATATGGCAATAGGGATTTAAGGAACCATTCTAATAAGAACTTGGGAGGAATAGTGGCTTTGATAAGGTTCTTCCATCTTCTCCACTATTGGATGTGATTTGAAATATGAGTGGACTTGTCCTGCCGAAAGGTAGACAACAAGTTTGTCCTGAAATCATATCAGACAAGAAGTTGGAAGTGACTAAGGAATACATTAGCCAAGTCCCAAAAACTATTAAACGCAACATAAGGCAATTCAATATACCATTTTGCTGCAGTACTTGTTAAATTTCTTTGGAACAGCCTCAGCTGAACTGGATCTTCGTTTAGTGAGTTGGAAGAGCACCACAAATGGAAAGTGGTGACATGAGCTCCTGGATCATCACCAAATTTTCCTTCGAATTTTGGGATATCTAAGGGCAGCTTGGTAGGAATGAGTGGCCAGGAGGAGTTATGTCTCATCGGGTCATTCATTAGTTTCGACAAATCTGACAAATTTAACATTGCCAGGAAAGGGAGCTTGGGTCTAACCAGAGCACTAAAAGTACCAGCTTGGGGATTAGAGGGACTTACCCCCATATTCCCATATGTGAAGGTCAGGTTTCCCCTGGCTGCCGATTGTGAAGTGGTTGGGCCACTTTGGAAAGGATTCCATCCATAAGCCAATGGATTGTTTATGTGCAGTGCAGTGTATGAGGTCCTAGCTGTCCTAGTCAAAGCTGGGGTTTGGAACACAGGAGCAGGTATCCCTCCATTGAAAAGAGAAAAAGGAGAGCTTGTGAAAGGAGATAAAACTAGAGTTTGAAAACCTTGACCATAAGGATTAGGGTTTCTGAACTGCACCCCTACATATGCGGGTGTTGGGCCTACGTATGGAGTGGATGGGGGAATGTGCCACCCATTCTAAGGAAAACCCTGGACAAAAGCTAAGGATCCTATAGGACCACTCTAAGTAGTGTGTGCGAAGGAAGTAGGAACTGTAGGTACTCTAGGAATCCCAAAGACCATACCACCAGAAGTACCTGCTGAACTTGTGGGAGCCGGTGGTTGAACCACCCGGCTAGCTGGAGTTAACGGTGTAGTAGGTATAATTGTTCTAAGGGCACCTACCATGGGAGGTGGTACCCCTTCAGCCGGAGTGGCTGAGGTGGAAGTAGAAGAACTTTCTCTTGCAGTAGACATTAGTCTACCCAAAGTGACACCAATCACAAGTGGATTGAAAGGATGAACCTGAACGATCATAGGATCGTTTAAGTCAGTTAGAGGTGAATTAAAGTTCCTTGCAAACTCATAATCCTGAAAGTCTTCTATCTCAACTATGTTTAAATTAAAATGGTTTTCCCTAATTCTGGTTCACCTGGAACTTCACTAACCCCTATCAGTTCGAAAGAACCGTCCGTGTCCAATCTTCACCTTTGAGGGGGAGGTGAAGGTTCCAATGTGATAAGCAAAGGAAGGTTTTGCAACCTTTGTGACCTTCTGATAGATTGGTCCTCCACGATTGTAAATTTGACTCTTCACACCCTAAGGTCGGCTAAAACACAGACAAACCATAGAGAAATCACTACAAAATTTCCTAAAGTCTCAACAATCACAGGGGGTATAATATACGCTTTCTTGAAGAAAGCTGAGAGACAATTTCTTGGCGTCCTTGAAGAGGTTCTTAGGCACAAGCGGAGGAATCACCCACCTCCCTCCTACACTTTCAACAAGGGTTACCTTCCAAGCCTGTCCAAGGTGAACCATAAATAGCCTTCCAGTTTACCTGTGTATAAACCCTAGATGTCCGTGACCTTAACTATATCAATAGTCTGGGGGGGCAGTCGCAATCCTGATTCGTACGCATGGGCAGGGTAGCAAAGCCCAAAAATCTATCTAGGACAAAATCCCCAGTGTGTAATAACCTTGGTCTATGTTTTGACAAGGAATCAGAGGGTTATCTCCTCAGTCCAAGCCTCCACACGGCCTCGTGCTTAACTCTCGTTTGAGAGGATTTTCCCATACACTATCAACATAGAGAAGGATTTACCTATCGATTGGCCAACTGCGTCTGAATTTAAGTACTTGTGGGCATTTTACACTTCCTATCCCATAAGTCTAGCCTAATCTAGTAGGTGTATGACCCTATAAAACAAAAACTTACTAATAAATTTTAAATTATAGCATTCATTTTAAGGGTTGTTCTTAGTCAGAGGGTAAGTGGCGTGAATGACTATGATATTATAGACTCAATAAGAAAAGTAAAAGGTGTATAAAATGAATTCCAAAGAAAATTATAACTAATTAAAGCAAGCTTCTTTTTCATTTTGTAGATATGAACTAATGAAATTACAACTAAGTAAGAGAAAGCTAAGACTTATTTTTTGTAATTTTTGAGTTTTTATTCAAAAACTGAAAATAAAACTACAATATGCAATTCAAATGCAAATGTTTCCAATGTTTTTTTTCACTTTTCAAATTCTTCAAAAATTACTATGCACCTAAATGCAAAAAATTCTTAAGTATGCTTGAATAATCAGGCTATAAAGCAAGCAAAATGAAGTATAGAAGACTTATAAGAACCAAAAATCAACCACCTAAGGAAGAGATGTGGCAAACACCTAGCTTGGGAAGAAACAATGAATGAAATCAATAAAAGGCAAGTGACCAACTGAAACTACTTGGAAATAGTATAGGGTACAAGGTATCTAAAATCTTGATCACTGAGTCAGATACATAGAACTGAACCTATCACCCAAACAGGATAATCCACCTCAGATTGCTAAAAGAAAGAATAATCAAATATCAAAAACCCAAGGGCTTACTGAAAAGCACAAAGTATGGTGCACAGGGCTTTCAAACCCATAGTAAAGTGCCAGCACTAGAAGACCCCAAAGCAAAGAAAAAATCAAAATAAGACAAGGACAAGCAACCCTACCTAAAAAATATGCTACTAAGAGATGTACGCAATTGTCTAATAGAACAACCCATGTACTGTACACAATTGTTCAGTATAGAAACTCGTGTATACATGTTTCTATACGCGACTGTATAGCACAACAACCCGTGTACAGGACAAAAAATTTTCAAAAAAGAAAAAATTATGAAGGTATCTAAAACACTACTGCAAGTCAAAACCAAGATATAAAACCATACACTGAATCAGAGCAAAGAATGGGAAAGTATCTATAGGACTAACCCACAGCAGGCTGGATTCCCCAGCGGAGTCACAAGTTCTATTGTTTAGGATTAAGTACCCTTGTAACCTAGGGTCTGGAGTTACCAACTTACTACTAACCTTCCAGACAATCAGCTTTACCAGAGAATAAGAAGGGAATAGGAAGAAAGTCTCGACTTACCCGATTACTGACAGTTTATCCAAGCTTGATCTTCTCCTGCTCCTCTTCTCTCCAAAGCTTCCAGGGATGCACCTCTTTCACCTATAAAGAGAAAATTCTCCAAGTAATATCTCATGCATGTATATATAATAGGTTAGATAAACAATATGTCCAATACATAATCAAATATATTCATTAACCATGATACATGAAAGAGACTCAACACAATGTTGGAAGAAGAATTCTCTTTATTAACAATCAGTGAATAAGATAAGATTACAACCCAGCTTCTGAGACAAGGATTCCTCTGCAACCAAAGGACTCTGATTTCTGCTACTCCAGGACTTCTGAAGATATACCACCAGCATAACTTTGCTCTCCAATATTGATTGATTAATGCCCTCCCCAATGCCTCTATTTATACTTTGGGAAATAGAGTAATTTCAAAGGTTGGGGTGGTTGAAATAGTTAGGATAGTTAATGATTAGGGCCCAACTAATCTCCATTAATCATGTTTTATATTTTTAAGTTCGAAATGAGGTGTACGGGACTATGGATATAGGAAACCTGTGTATGACACACGAGTTGCTTAAAGGAAACCTGCGTATGCTGATGTACGTGGGTTGCAATGTAGATAGTCGAGTACAGTACACGAGTTGCAATGGAGATAGTTGCGTATAGTACGTGGGTTGCAATGGAGATAGTCACATACGCAACTCAACACTTAGAAAAATTATGTAGCAAGCTGATTT
Source organism: Pseudotsuga menziesii (assembly GCA_001517045.1). Classification (NCBI taxonomy): domain Eukaryota; kingdom Viridiplantae; phylum Streptophyta; class Pinopsida; order Pinales; family Pinaceae; genus Pseudotsuga; species Pseudotsuga menziesii. Next base: position 268,799 of record LPNX010693239.1, read on the forward strand.
AGAGGTAAATGCATCCCAAGTCATGCCCACCTATAGTGTTTTGGCAAACTTCAATCCTAAAATGTCCTTTTGTGTACCAACATAAGGAATTTCGGCACTCGAATAGAGAAGTGCCATTTGGGTTGATAATAGTACCGAGTAAAACATATTAGTGAACAAGCATACATGAAAAATGGAAAATGCTTGTAGTGGTCTGAGAAAATGGCAAATCTTGGTCACGATGCTGAGATGCTCACAACACTACTCACAGGACTAAGATGCCTCAAGGTAAATAGAAACTTTCCAATGACCATCGAACTGAGGTCTGAACTCTGAGTACCAAGATGCCTCTCTCCAAGAAACTCACAATGCTCTCTAAATTCTCACAAACTCTCCAATATTAAATGCAAATCCCAAAGTGGGGTGTATTCTACACCAGGGGGTGTATAAATTAGTGTTTGATAGGCGTTTCTGGGTTTGGGAGACACCCTAATTAGTTGGGGGCCAAAACAACATAGAAAATAGTGAGGATTTCTACTTCTTTTGGGGACCACGAGTTTGGGGAGATTTTTGTGAAAATTTCATGCACTCAAACAATTAATGAAAAACTGAAATTTTACCTTCTTCTAAGAAGGTTTCTTGAATATTAGCGCTAGAATTTTCAGCCTTTACAACTACTGTAAATTAGTGCATAAAACAACAGATGAAAGATCACAATAATTCACTCCTAACTGACGCAAACTTCACGGCAATTCAAGGAAAAAGATACCCAGCCAAGACAAAAGTTTTCAACCGTTCTAGGGAAAATTTATAAAATTGGAGGCACAACAATCTATGAATCAAGACAAAACTCACAATAGATCTCACAAAACAATTTTACTCAGAAAATTATATGAAACAGTGCAATAAGGAGTTGCAGCTGTATAATTGCTTTCATTAATCAAAAGTAATATAGATAATTGTTACAATGCAATACAATGACATTAATAGCCTGACAATTTGAATCCATGAGAGGTAATTCGAGTTGATGTTTCCAGAACTATTACCCATTCCTTCAAAGAGAGTGATATTATTGCTTTCAGGAAAAGTTCGCATAATTGATGAAACACAGTTGTGTAGAATCTTCTTGGAACATTACAGTTCGCATAGCTGGGTAGAATCTCTATAAGAGGTTCCAGTTGATATGAAGTTGGATAGAACCTCTATAGGTTCCAATTTCTGCAGAAGTATGTCGAAGTCTTAATAGAGTCCTATAAAGGACCTGCCAAATATGTGACTATGTGATAAGGGTCGAGTGCTCATGTACAAATCTATCTCGCAGAATGGAAGAACGAGATAGGGAAGGTGAAGTTCCTATGAACTTCATGAGATGAGATAAATTTTTGTGTTATTGTAATAGAGCCGAGAATCTAGAGGCGTCATAGACTGAATGTGTAAATATGGTAGAGATGAAGCGAATTGATTGTACACAGTCAATTATAGGGTCTGTGTCTTTGAAGTTCAGATGAATGATAGCTGTGCATTATCCACGGTGATCAAAAACAATATTTGAATTAGATACTGGTTTGAAAACAACATTTGAATTAGAATCCATTAGTGGCAAGCCTATCCTAGAAATTAACAAGGCTATATTAGATGAGAAGTTGTTGCACTCCCTGAGAGGGCCAATTATACCATGGTTGAAAAAGATGTTTCTCTCACTTATCCAAGAGAGAAATTATCCATTCACAAGAGGACAATAACATATGACTCTTTTATTGTTTCTAAATAACATACTGATATGGAATTATCTTGTACAGATTCAAAAAGGGGTGAAAGGGTTGATGACGAGCAAAAGATTGCTGAGAACAATGATCAACTGTACAGACAACAATGTTATGTCCAATGCCTAGTGGATGATTCGTTCATGGTCCCAACCAGATCTACAGTGCATGAGCATGTCAATTTATAACTTCACTGAGCGAACTACTTAGATTTGCAATCGCACATGGGTTGAAATTCTTGGGTTTCCCATGGAATTCTAGTCAATTATGGATCATATTTCCAAGCCCACTTATATTTTATCTGCCACAAGCCTGAGTGTTTCTTTAATCCCCATCCTCATAAGAGAATATGTTTGAAGATGTCCAAGGACCAAGTAATAGGTTTACATGTGTGGATAACAAGACTTCTAGACATGCAGTGTGTCTACATAATACTTGATTTAGATGTGCGACTCCAAAAGACAAATCCAGGACTCTCCCTTGATGTCTGGCCCTAAATCTCCCTAGCATCAACACCCCCAAGCCCCACAAGATCATTCATTTCTTCTGCTGCCTAGCCTAACCTTGAAGTTAAAGTCTCAGACTCAAAAGACTTGGGAAATCGAACCCCCTGATCCTTATCAACAACCCAATGGTATGCCACAGGTCTATCGACAGAAATCTAAGGAAAATGGCCACTCCTCTTTAGGAGTCCCATGTAAAGGATCCAATAGAAGGGCATAGTCCACTGCACCTTTTTGGAATTCTAAGGGGCTCTCCATCTCCAAGGAATGGAAAGATTAATATTGTTGAAGGGCATAGTGTTGATCAACTACAGTTATTATGGTAAGAAACTCCACCTTCAAATGTACTTTATATTCCAGGTTTGAACAAGACTATTCATTCCATTAGTAAGAATGGTTAATGGTTTGTCTTCAATATTAGAGGAAAAAAATGTTTGCACAACCTACGTAAGGTGGTAAGCAACACAATAATTTCATTAATGTAGAGCATGCAATAGAAAAGGTGTTTCACAACTTGTGCATAGTGAATAATACAGCACCATGAAGACACTTTGCTTGATGACAAGTATTTGTTCCCCCTTTTGTTAATGAAAAATGGGTGTTTACATTTTAAAGAGGAAATATGATAACCACAATCATGCAAAATAGTACACTTGAAGAAGCTTGGTGTGGGAAAATCCAAGGTGAATCATCTTAAACTTTTAGGTTTTGTTGCATATACTTTGATTCTAAAAGACCAATGGAGTAAACTGGATGCAAAATTTTAGCCCAGTATGCAAAACAATACACTTCAAGAAGCTTGGTGTGGGAAATATGATCACCACAATCATGCAAAATAGTGCACTTGAAGAAGCTTGGTGTGGGAAATCCCAAGGTGAATAATCTCATACTTTTTTCTTTTGTTGCATATACTTTAACTCTAAAAGAACAGTGGAGTAAACTGGATGCAAAATTTTAGCCCAGAATGCAAAACAGTACACTTGAAGAAGCTTGGTGTGTGAAAAACCAAGGTGAAAAATCTCAAACTTTTTGGTTTTGTTGCATATACTTTGATTCTAAAATAATAGTGGAGTAAACTTGATGCAAAATTTTAGCCCTGTAGGGTAGCTCGAGTGGTTGAGCACTTTGAGCTTTAGAAGGGATCATGGTTAATCCCATAGGCTAGCTACCTCTGTTGCATTCCTCACTCAATGTTTCTACCAGGTCATGTGCCATAATTTGCACCAACACATTTACATCGGGTACCATCTATGAAATGCAGGGAAACCCATGTGGTTTTACTTAGAAAACAAATTAGATGCAAAACTTGGGAATTTGACTAGTTCCCCTGTGTGCTTTTTGATTTTGCTATTGTGGCAGAGATCATTCAAAAAATCATTACTTGCAAAGGTCTAAGAGAATTTTCCATCCAGTCCCATGACCAAAACAACAAGAAACTGAACACAATAAAAATTAGTATTATCCAGAATTTCAAGCAAACTTCCATGAATGCACTAGATAAAACTTGAATCCATGCGCTTTTAGGTTTCAAGGATTGGCCAAAATAGACAAGAAAGAAATGAGGATTGAAGTCTCAACCTTGTAAAATGCTACATAACATAACCATGACATTAAAACCAATGGTTAAGGGTTTTAATATGGATTTAACTTTACATGAGAAATAACACATGAATAAACCAAAGACTTGATAAAAAGTTCTATACTCAAATATTTTTTTTTTGAAAAGAATAAAGCCCTTTAACAAAAATAGCAAATATATGAGAACAAAGATAGAATCTGTAGCTCAAAATTTATGTTGGACTCCAATTTCAAAACAAGTTCCACTACATGAAATTATAGATAGAACTCTTACCTCACAAATTTTGCATATGTCTATGAAAAATATATCAGAAATATATATTTGATGTGGCTTGGGACAATGCAAGTCCTGGATTATTAGTGATTAGTTCACCAACCAAAATAATAATTTCCAATTTTCATATAGCAAAAAATAAAATATTTAACAAGATAAATCATTAAACAAAGTCCCGGATTAACAAAGATTTGTGCACTAACCCAAAAAAAATTACAAATTTTCATCTCTTTCAACTTAACGCTCTGCTGGTCACTATGTTAATTTTAGCACTCTACTGGTCACTGCATTAAGGTTGGTCATTGAGATGTCATACCATATTTCATGTACAAGAATGAATAAATAAAGTGCAGGAGATACAACATTAAGGAATCACAACTATTATTTGAATTCGCCTTATACTCAGATAATTCTGAGTTTGATCTTGTCATAGAAGGGACAAGTCAAACAGGAAAAACCATATACATACATTAAGAGAGGGTTGAAGCTGAATGAAACTAACCTTAGACTCTTAGTCAACATAAAGAGAGGTTTCAATCAAAAGCACAGGCTTGAGTAATTCAGTCATGTCCAAAATAGTCATGCTAAGGACACACAGTCACTTAGCATAAGAGACACTCAGTGATATTGATACCCTATGACAGTTAGGTTGAGTAACTCACAGTCCACACTTGAAGAGTAACCTCACGGTCACTCCAGGGATAGAACCAAGCACACAGGAAAAACCCATAAGAACTAACGCTGAGAAAATCGTGAGGTAAGCGACTTAGAAAAACCCAGATACTCACACTGAGAAAAATCGTGAGGTAAGCGGCTGAGAAAGACACAAAGACTCACTTTACAAGATGAGACATAAATAAAGAAAATGCAGAGATCAAGCTCAACCCATGAACAAAGAATAAATTGTAGAGGTAAAACTCAGAGCGTGAATGAACAAATCATAGATCGTGAATGAACAATTCACAGAGGTAAAACTCAACCCGTGAAATGAACAAGACACTGAGGTAAAATAGTGGAGTGAAATCACAGAGGCAAACCCAGGAGACAAACTCGCAAGAAAGAGGATAAAATTAGATCGTAGAGGAGATAACCCCTGCTGGAGAAATCGATGATAGTAGAGATCCCAGTGAGATAACATGCTAAGAATACGGTGAGATAACCCTAGGACCAAGTAAGAATAGGACCGTGAGTCAACAACCACATGAGAAAAGTGAACCGTAAAGGTGGACAAACATTCAATTAGGACCAAAAAGACCAATGAATTTTCTCTATCTCAAGGTACATAGTTTAATATATACTTTTGTCATCACTATATAAGGGGAACATCCAAATGGATGGTACGATCCTTTTGTCCTCAACCAACTTTTACAAGATAGATCATCCATACATGTCTACTTAGGAAACATAAAGAGCCCAGTTCAATATATCCAAGGAATTGCTCGGGGAAGTGTCCTAATATCAATACCCTCAAAGGAGAAATAGTGTCATCCTCAAGACATCCAATATGATGCTAAAAGAATCAATCATCCATACTCGAAAATAAAGCAACCAAAAGGTTGAAGAGTAGGACGTACAAGGTCTGCTCTAGAAGAGCTGTAGCTTGTCTTCCCCAATAGCTATTTCCTCATAATTTTCAGTGAAGGAAAGTAGGCCCACAAACATGGGGAGCACTTCCTTGGATATACTATCTGCCCTCTTATTGTGTTCTCTAAAGACATTGTGAAAGTCTAAAGTGTGAAAGAAGGCCTTCAACTCCATAATGTTGTCACACCAACCATCTAGATGGAGGGAAGAGAGAGTTTCCTTATCATCTAAGGCCAATAAATATGCTAACAACCAACTGTCATAAAATAGTGCATACCAGCTCAAAGTGCCTTTGTGTGTGGGTTCAAAATATTATCCAATTCTATCACCTGAGTGAAGAAGACTACGAGCAAAACCCCCATAAGTAAGAAATACTGGGAATAGGTCAAATCACCAACTAACTACATGAATATGCGTTCCCAAGATACCAAGTGTGAAGGACATGAAAAAAATGAAATTCTAACTACTCAATACAATGAAAAGTACATACAATTAATGTGGAGCACTATTGATTTTCAACTAGAGCAGATCAATCTAAACCTTCGGATCGAAACACCAATGGATCCTGGTTTTCTGTGGGATAAAAATTCAAAATGAAAGTCAATATATATATAAACAAGTTTAGGGACAAAATATACCAAAAGTAATTAAATATTAACAAAAATAAATATCCATACCTGTGTCACCGGTGGAAATTGTGAAACTAGAATTTCCTCAACATCTATATTTGTGCCACTAGCCTCTATTTCTTCTGGGTCAAACAAATTCGTATCATCAACATCGTCATCATTCATGAATTTGGTATACTGCATAAATTTCATATATTAAAAACATTAGATTTCATATAATAAATTTCATATATTATAGCATACTTACGTACCATGCCCCTATTTTCATTTTGTCGAGAAACGACTCGCTTATAATTGTCTCTACAGTATGCTACATACTGCTCAAGCTCTAATCGACTCATACTTTTCAAGAGATCATCAGAATAATCATCAAATGGGATTGCATCGATACTGGATGCAGTTGAAATACTATGTAGGTCAATTTCCACCCCCTCCAATGCAGCCCCAACACGGTCTCGTATCTCTTCCCTCACCCCTCGTGCTATTTGGGATGTTGTTTCCAAATCCTCTGGTAAAGCTACGACTCTAGGATGTGGTTGTACTAACCGAGGCATCAGAAACCTATAATGAACATCTTGTTGTGCATCAGGTCGTTCATATGTATAACCTTTTCCAGCACCATAGAAACTGGATCCCGTATATGTATAGTCGGGGTCCATGTTAAACCAAAACTCTGTAATCAACATCTTAACAAAATACTGAGGAACCTCGTCATTATTTGGGAACTTCCCATATGCACACAGGAACCTCAAACAAATATGTGGTGCAATCAATGGATCATTGAATCTTGCGATCTTTAGACACTTTTTGTCTTCAGGCCGCAAGTCAAAACATGAAAATACAATTTCTTTTGTGACAAATTTCTTTACTTCTTCAAACTTGTGGCGACCCATCACTGAAAATCATCTCCTACGCATCATATCATGAAAAATATAGGTTGATGGTCCAATCCCAAGATATGTCTTGATCAAACTATTCAAATTGTGTAAAACAATATGGAGACATTGTTGAGTACCAAAAGAGAGATTTGAAGAATCAAGTTCTACCTTCAATCTCGAGGAATGCTCCTTCATCTCTTCCACAGTCAACATAGTGATGTTGTCTTCCCAAGGAGTCTCCTAAAAAACATCTCTAGGATGACTATAGAGAGGATCATATCTTTCATTTTGAGCATATTGATGCACCCGATGATGTCTCCTTGTCTTGGGAGGTGGATTAGGATCAGGAGCAACAAACCCTGTAACAAGTAAAATGCGCATGCAAGTATTAAAATATACATATATAATTTTTCAATCAAATTATACACATTTAAATAAAATGTGTTCATTAGAAATACCCGATGCATCATCTTGTGCCCCATCGTTATTGTTAGAATGTCTAGAAGCCCCTGGCGATGGCGTATCTGAGGAATACGACACTAAGTGTGTCCTATGTGTTTGTCCATTAATGACCCCTATATACCCCTCATACATACGACTGTCATGCTTAGAGCCACCACCTGTGCATGTAACAAGATCTTAGAAAGACCAGGTAAAATAATATTTATGTTTATATAGACTTCAACATGAAATGAATAACATTTGAATTTACCTAACGATGACCTTAGGTACTGTGGTTGCATAGTAGCCAAAATTGCTTCAGGCTAAAGCTGTTTAGCTATGCATGATAACAATTTTCCACATTAAAAAACATGCCAAACAAGAATTCCAGTTAGAATGTATGAAAACAATATCTACCTGGCAATGGCATCCTATGTGTTTTTCCACCAACCCCTGTAGACCCCTTCGACAGACGTCTGTCATGCTGAGAGCCACCACCCGGGCACACCAAGATCTTAGATTTAGATGTGTAAAATAAGATTTAATTCGATATATACTTGACTATGAATTGAATAACAATGAAATTTACCTAACCTTTGGGTCTGTCGTTGCATAGTATCCAAGCTTGCTTCACCCTGAAGCTGTGCATGATAAGAATTTTCCACAGATTAAAAAACATGACAGACAAGAATTCTAGTGATAATGTACATGTAAAAAATTTCTCTACCTAGCAATGGCATATCTGAAGAATAAGATAGTAAATGTGTCCTCTGTGTTTGTCCACCGGCCCCTATTTTCCCCTCAGACAGACGTCTGTCATGTTGAGAGCCACCACCTGGGCACAACAACATCTTAGATTTAGATGCGTAAAAGAAGATTTATTTTTATATATACTTGAATATGAATTGAATAACAATGAAATTTACCTGATGACGACCTCTGGGTCTGTCACTGCATAGTAGCCAAGCTTGCTTCACCCTGAAGCTGTGAAGCCGTGCATGATAAGAATTTCCCACAGATTAAAAAACATGTCAAATTTAAATTTACCAAATTTAAAATTGTGCACCTGTGCATGATGAGAAATTCTCACATTAAAAGAATGTTAAAACATGTCAAAGAAGATAAATATATTTCAGATTAACAATCGAAAAGGTAAAATATGATCCCTTAAAGGTTGTGGCTCAAGTATTCCCAAATTCGGAACACCCCTAGTTAGAAAGAACGACAATCTCTCAACCTTCACCCCCTATCCCTTATCTCTTATCAATTTGGTCAAATAATTCAAGGCGTGCCTCATCCATTTCAAGCCTCATAGAGCAAATAATAAGTACACGACAATTTTCCCCTTGGTTTAGAATATGGGACCTTAGTTCTTACAACTAGTACAGGGAAAAGTAAACAACTGCACAACAAATATAGGAAACCTAGAAGATATTTTGGTGTACATGGTTCATGAGGAGGAATAAGCACCACTATAACAAGAACAAATAATTGATTGAATATGAATTTTTGAATACAATGATTCCTCGAGTGACATATTTAATGGGGCTGCAAGATACACATTTAATGGTAGACCTCACCAAATGAACATCATGACACAAAATTCAGTCCCCAAGGATGGTTATGCATCCCAAACTAGAGTGAAACACATTACGTGGTCTTCATTTGGCAGCCCTATAAAATTATGTTGTTGATTAAGAAACACATCTTACTTGGGATAAGAGAGGATTTCTTGGACATCTCTTTTCCTTCTTTGCAAAAATGAGCACAAAACCAGAATGTGAAATCATTGGACATTTTGTTAGATACATGCCCCTATTCTTTAAAATTATAGGACAAAAGTGGTGTCCGAAAAAGTTGTTACCCTCCCCACCGGAGTTCAAATCCCACTTTCTGACATGTTTCCTCTTAGTGAGTTGAATGTTGATTAGCTATACATAATCTATTCACGAGTTCTTAACATGGCCTTGTGCCCTCAAAAATATAGGGTTCACCCTGGGTACCATCCTTGGATTTAGAGGAACCACCCAGGAGGTTCCCTCCCAAATATGTTACCTGGAAAAGAAAAATGACAAACATTTAGGGGACAAATTACCTAATATCACAAAAAACACCTAAATTCCTTTAAATATTAAATTAGATAAATTGGTCAGCTACCAAAAACATGATCTTCAAGAGTATTTATTTCTACTCATCTTGCCAATGTGGCTTACACCCAAGATTACTATTTTCTACTTGAGTTTCAAGAGTATTTTTTTTCTATTTGTCTTGCCACTATCTTTGAAATGTTCCTAAAAGTGACATGCATGCAAACCCTAAAAATGACATTCATGCAAACCCTAAAAGTGACATGCATGCAAAACCTAAAGTGACATGCATACCCTAAAAGTGACATGCATGCAAACCCTAAAAGTGGCATGCCCACAAACCCTAAAACTAACATGAAAACCCTAAAATCTATATAAGAAGGTTAATTGAACCAAAAGGGTATCATTGTTATTATTGATCTTTTGGAAACACGTTTTGGGAGCTCAGTGAGCTACTTAGGGTTTAGGGCAAATTGCCTTGACCTAATTGGATTCGATGACGAAATCTATACAACCTAACCAATTGCTAGGGTGAATCATCCAGATTCACCATTGTGTACCTCATTGATTGAATAGGAATTTTTGAATACAATGATTCCTTGAGTGACATATTTAATGGGGCACCAAGATACACATCTAATGATAGACCTTGCCAAATGAACATCATAACACAAAATTCAGTCCCCAAGGATGGTTATGCATCCCAAACTAGAGTGAAAAACATCACATGGTCTTCATTTGGCAGCCCTATAAAATTATGTTGTTGATTGAGAAACACATCTTACTTGGGATAAGAGAGGCTTTCTTGGACATCTCTTTTCCTTCTTTGAAAAAATGAGCACAAAACCAGATTGTGAAATCATTGGAAATTTTGTTATATACATTCCCCTATTCTTCAAAATTATAGGACAAAAGTGGTGTCGGAAAAAGTTGTTACCCTCCCCACCGGAGTTCAAATCCCATTTTCTTACATGTTTCCTCTTAGTGAGTTGAATGTTGATTATCTATACATAATCTATTCATGAGTTGTTAACATGGCCTTGTGCCTTGAACAATCTAGGGTTTACCCTGGGTACAATCCTCCGGGAATGAGAGGAACCACCCAGGAGGTTCCCTCCCAAATATGTTACCTAGAAAAGAAAAATTACAAACATTTAGGGGAAAAATTACTTAATATCACAAAAAATACCTAAATTCCTTTAAATATTAAATTAGATAAATTGGTCAGCTACCAAAAACATGAGCTTCAAGAGTATTTATATCTACTCATCTTGCCATTGTGGCTTACACCCAAGATTACTATTTTCTTCTTGAGTTTCAAGAGTATTTTTTTCTACTAGTCTTGCCACTATCTTTGAAATGTTCCTAAAATTGACATGCATGCAAACCTTAAAAATGACATGCATGCAAACCCTAAAAGTGACATGCATGCAAACCCTAAAGTGACATGCATACCCTAAAAGTGACATGCCTGCAAACCCTAAAACTGACATGCAAACCCTAAAAGCTATATAAGAAGGTCAGTTGAACCAAAAGGGTATCATTGTTATTATTCATCTTTTGGAAACACGTTTTGGGAGCTCGGTGAGCTACTTAGGGTTTAGGGTGGATTTCCTTAACCTAATTGGATTTGGTGGCAAAATCTATTCAACCTAACCAATTTCTAGGGTGAATCATCTAGATTCGCCATTGTGTACTTCATTGCATCAGAGATTCATTGTGTTTAGGGCATTGTTGGAGCTTCCTTAAAGTTTATAGTTGGGTGTATTCATTCATTAATCATGGCAGAAATCCTATCATTGTTGAGAAAGGGGGGTCTCCACCAAGTTCTGGGCAACAATCTTCCTCTATACTGCTACTGCTGAATTGTATACCGAAGTCATGGTTATCTCCATCCATTCCTCCTCAAAGCACATGGCAACAAATTAACATGGGAAAGGGTTCATTCTTTTAGCAACAAGTTACCAGTGAGCAGAGGATTATCACAAGGGAACTCAACCTGTTTAATAAGCATGATCTCTATAGGAAGGCAATAACGCAATGAAGGCTCACCTAAATTTCACTGGATAAGAGGGATGGAGTACTAAAGAGATCGTGTTCACATATTTAAGGGTTGCATACACTCAAGAGAGGTGTCATTAGTCTATATGGATGCCCTTCCTCTAATCTGGGCATAGCTCTTAAGTAAGCCCACTTCCATTGGGGCCTATTAATCATCTGCGTTTCTACATCAAACTGCTACAGCCCTCAAATATTGAATTTCCATTATTATTTGAGATCTACATGCACATAAGAAGGAAGGGATCAACACATGGAAGGTGCTCCTAGCTGAGCGTGGTACTCAAAGATTCCATTTCGTTGAAGCATATTCATAAATCTGCGTGTTTATATCAGGTTACTACAACCATCAAGCAATCCACCCTTATCACTATTTGAGATGGCATGAACCATCAATCTGGGAAATTAATTATTTGCATAGATGGGACATTCTTAAGCATTCATTATCTTCAAACTTTGGGCATCACCTTGATCACTAAAAGCATTTGTACAGTCATCTACAATTCAACTCTGTTAAGGCTTAAAAGACTGTCATCTCAGTTATTGTTGTCTAAGGTACTTCTAAGATCAGATCTGGTAATTTCCTGAATTTACATTATTTCTACGTTGTTGTTATTTATCGATATATATTGCAATTTTTATGAATCTCTGGGTTAAGTCTGATATTGGATACAAATAAAGATCATTACTCAGTATAGATATCAGCAAGTCTACTATGATAAGGAACCCTGAATTGTGTTGTGAACGTTCCTAATAATAAACCCTATTCAAACATTACACCCTCATTTACAAACAAAATAGAGGTTAAGGAATGTATTGATCAGAGAAGTGTCAAGAGTCATTAACCAAAACACAAGAACAATCACAATAATCTATACCGGATTCAGTTTGGGATATTACAGTCTTCCACCTAGGATTGTTATTTTCGGTATTACTGAGTAGTTCTAGTAAGCATCTAATATTGGATATGGTCCGGAACAGCCTCAAAAATTTGGTGCACATGAAGGGACATACCTAGTCCAGATAAACCTCTAAAATATGGTGGACACGAAGGGACATACCTAGTCCGGATAAGCCTCAAAAACTATACTTTGTATTTTTTATAAGAACTTACATAGAATACTGATATAACTAGCGTTCTCCTAGTAAAGTTATTTAGATCACTGTACAATATGCTCATACATTATGGATATTACGTAGCTAATACATTTACTGTAAGTATTATTAGTAAGATCTGTACTCATTACTTAGCTTGATGCTTCTTCTTATTCCCAATAATTTATGGTGTTCATGTTCTCCTTATTGAAATAGCGTGTTTACAATAGTTCTTACTCGTGCTTATCTATGATGTTGTAGATAGAGATAGTTAACCTCAAAGACAAATTCCTAAAATAAGAGTCACCATATTCAGTTATGACCTCCCAACATAGTTTTATTTACTTCATAGTTCAATGATCTATGAAGAATTTAAAATACCCACCTAACAAATAATGCTCAAACATATGGAGCATGTATACCGTGGCTAGGCCTTCCACTTTAGTACTGGCATAGTTTCACTTGGATCGAGTCAACACAATTGTATTAAAGCAAACTTTATGAAATAAGATTGATTCTCTAGGTTGTGCATGGATACCTATCCAAATGATAATTGAAACATTGGCATGTACATGGAATTCAACCATCCATTTAGGGAAAACTAAAATTCCCATCATTACCAGTTTATTTTTTAGGATGTTAAGGATGCTTCACACTCCTTGTAAAAATACATTCTTTGTTTTTATCTATTTCATTCTTCAATTACTCCATAGTCTTCTTAATAGTAGCATTTCCATTGATGAACTGTCAAGAATACCCAATTTACCCAAGATTTAGTTGCAAGATATGGACATTAGTGGGTGGATTAAGTTACTAGTGACAATGATCTTAGCGGGATCAACCAATACACTTTCATGAAGACAACATGTTCTATCATAATTCCAACATGGGTGTACAAGATGCGCATTTTCAGGTCTAAGAATATTCATTGCTACCGACACCTCCAAAAACTCAAGTGAAGAATCAAAATATGATCTTTCAATAGGTTGTGCATCATCCAATCATTCAAGTATACCTTAAAAAAATTATATATATATTCAAAAAATGCTGCAAGGGAAATCTAAGAGAACATTGTAAGGGCACTGGAATGTAATGACATTGTACACATCAGATCCCCATTTAGTTGTGAAGGCCATATTATTTATATTCTTTGGTAATACATACTTATTTGTACTGCAAGAATCCAACTATAAGTAGTAAGTGTTATTTTTGTCTTCCAACATGATCTAGCACCTTGTCACTAAAGGGTGTTGGAATCTAATCATGGGCATAAGTGGGGTGGGAACTAATCATGGTCATAATTGGGGTTGAGGTCTACAAATCAACAGATACTGAAATTTATAGGGATCATGTCTTCTTCTCTTGAATCATAATTGGACTATTCAAATATGATTCAGGAAGATGAGACTAATAACCAATATTAATTTATTTCTTCTTTTACCCTCTATCTGATTCTAGGATTCAATATGTAGGTCTCTTTCCATCTGTTTCGCCACCACCACAGGTTCTAGCATTCATGGGTTGGGGTGGGGAAACAACTCTTGATTTCGACCAGCTGATTCGGTTTGGAAAAGCCCTTGCTTGGTTTCTCTCCTACCCAACAAGTGGATAGGTTCCCACTGCCCCTAAACGTAAAATATTCCATACCTAATAACATAGAGAAACTTTTTGAAATGCAAAATGCAATTATTATTAAATAATAAATGATTTCAATACCCCAATTGGACCATTGACATTCCCTAAATAAACAACCCTTGAATCCATGTTTGTTTTGTTGTTTGTTTGTTGGGATAGCCGAGCGTTAAAGGTCATTCACAGTGGTTATAAATCATTGCCAATAAGTAAGTAAGTCAGTGAGTTCCCAGGTGGTTCCATTGTGAGGCGAACAAAAGTTCGCTCACACAAAGATTACCAAAATATTTGGAATATCGAATAAGCCATAATAAATAATGTATTTGTATTGATGATAGGATAAGAGATAAGATGAGATAAAGGATAATTACAATGGTTGATAACCCGCCTATTAAATAGGGCTTGGGAATCATGAATGAAAGGTCATGTCCTTTCATCTTAAGTATAATTAATTATGTTTATTGTTAATTATTTAATTATTATATTTATTTTATGTTCATTACATTGCCTTCCCCTTAAGGGAATATTTGTACTCAAAGATGTATTGACATTAATGTATGATTTACTTTAATCTTGTCGTCTCGAGATCCTTTCCCTTTTTGTATATGCAACATTTGAGGAAATGAGCCGATACGAATTACGGATTCCCCAGAAGAGTTGTCGCATCATATCTGTTGTGGTCCATCCCAGATCTATTTTTATCGAAGCTCTGAGATCTTTTTGTGGGACGATTCGTCTTAATTGTTGCTTAGTATGTCGATATTTTCGCATGTCCACATAAGTCTTTTGTGAATATTCATTTTGACCCTGTCGTTGGTCAAAATGACGATTATAATTAGGATGTCTGTAAGGTGTAGGTGTTGTTTGTTCTTCTTTCTTTTGGATTGTGGCGAGGACTCTCTTCACTTCCTCGATTTGATTTTTGGATGCATTTTCATGGATTTGTGCTTCTTGGTTCTCCAGTAGATTGTTGTGATTATGCATCTTTTCGATTCTTTCATTTTGCAACTTTTTTTCAATTTCTAACTCCTTGATTTGATTTTGTAGCTCCTTATTACGATTATTTATACACTGGTTTTCTTCTTGCTTTTCCAGTATTTTTCTTTTGAGATCTTCACTGGTGTGTTCCCTCTTGCTATTGTTTTTCAATTTTTTGATTTTTGTAATCAGGGTTTTGTTATGATTTCTTAATCTGAAAATTTCTTCAGAATTGTTGGATATTGTTTTATTACTCTTTGCGATCTCCAACTCGTGTTCCTTTTTAGAGTCACTATTTTCTTGTTGAAGAACTTTTATCTGTTGTCGATACTGGTCAACCACTCATTCTTGATCTTCTAATTTCGGTCGTATGTGCTTCAGTTCTTCATCTTTTCCATTAACGATTTTGTTCAAGCGTATCATTTCTGCTTCGTAATCACTTATTTCTTTCTTTATCTCTTGATTTTTTTGTCTCCGATTTAACTCACTTTCGTCTTTTAATTTCTCAATCTAGGCAGACAAATTTTCTATATGATTTTTCTAGTCGGAAATTTTGCATCTTATGTAATTTAATCAATACTTCCGATTTCGCATTCAAGTCTTGTAACTCTTCATTGTCTCTTCGATAACGTTTTAAATTGGCTTCTAATTTCTCTATTTGTAGTCGCAACCTAGATTCCATGATCTTTGATTATTTTTGACACTAGATGGTCGTATGGACTATAGCTAGTCATTGATTTTTTTTTCTTCCTTTGGCTACTTTTTCAACGATAATTGGTCTTCTTCTCATTAGGTTAATAACTTTTTTTTCCAAAAATAATAATTATTTTAATAAATAATAATAATAATAATAATTATTATTATTATTATATTTTTTTTGAACTATTTTTTTCTTTCAAAAATAATAATTTTTTTAAAAATTATTTTAAAAAAATAATAAAATTATTATTATTATTATTTTTGATTTATGACCTCCTTTTACTTTTATTTTTTTATTTGTTTTAATATAATAAAACAAAAATTGGGATTGTTATAATATATTATTTGAAATTAATATATTATATTATATTATAATATATAATTTTTTATGTTATTTTTTTTTGTAGGTCGTGGAGTTGGTGGCAGGTGAGGATGGACGCGGTGGGTGGTGGTGGAGGGTGGCAGCAGAATGAAGCATTTTGTGGCTGTAGTGGGAAACAGAGTGCACAGGTCGTCGAGTGGCAAGGAGGGAATGGAGGAATGGGGAGTAGGAGGTGTTAGTGCAGGAGCGAGAAGGGGCGAAGGGTGAGGGTAGCAGGTGGAGAGGGAGGAAGGTGGGAGAAGTGAAGAGTGCGGAGGTAAGGGCTGGAGGGAGTGAAACAAGGAGAGGCTGGGCGGAGGTGGACGTAGGCTGGAAATGGAAGGAGGTGTGAGGGAGCCAACAATTGGGGAGCTTAAGGTGGGAGGAAGAAGGAATGGGGAGTGGGGAGTGCAGTGTGGCTTGGAGTAGCACGGTGGAAGGATGAGGAGTGGGGAGTATGGTGGTGGAGAAGCATGTGGGAGGGGATGGGTAGTATGGTGTAGCAGTGCAGAATATTGGACCTGGTTGGTGGTGGAAGGATGGATGTATGAGATGGCACGACAAACTCAGAGAAAGTTTGAAATTACTCAGATAAAATCCAAGATTTTGGCTAAAATCCAAAATGAGCACAAGCTTGAGAAAGGGTTGGCTTTGATACCACATGAGGCGAACAAAAGTTTGCTCACACAAATATTACCAAAATATTTGGAATATCGAATAAGCCATAATAAATAATGTATTTGTATTGATGATAGGATAAGAGATAAGATAAGATAAAGGATGATTACAATGGTTGATAACCCGCCTATTAAATAGGGCTTGGGAATTGTGAATGAAAGGTCATGTCTTTTTATCTTAAGTATAATTAATTATGTTTATTATTATATTTATTTTATGTTCATTACACATTGGTTGCTAGTCAGGGAAGGATGTTTCATCGGAAGAGTTCTGTCTGGGAAATTTGAAAAACCTCTCCCAACCGTTCAATTTTTTATGGTGAATTCAACATAATGGAAAACCTGTATTTGTACAGGAAAATATATATGCAACTCCAAAAACGTTATTGTGTAATACTTCATTCATCTTTCGTATTAGGGTTTGAAATTATTATTAAAAATAATAAATGATTTCCAGTACCCCAAATGGCCCAACAATGGTGATTCTAGGATTCAATATGTAGGGTCTTCCCTTAACAGGATTGGAATCTAGATTTAGTTCGATTTTCATTTATCCTAACTCTCCTTTTATTCATTACATCTCAATTATTATTAGGAAAGAGGTCAATTATTCTTCGAGGCAACCTCTTATAATTCTTATGCATCCCAATAATTATTGAATGAGGTATTCCTACATAATACATTTTATATTAAGTATTAGTAGTAAGCTATGTATCTCTGCCTTTTCCTAAATCAATTATTTTCAATTCCCCACCACCCAGTAGGTAGTAGGACCAGCACAATAAGCTAGGGTTGCAGGAGTTGAGCCATAAGCATATCCAGTAGCATAGCTAGAAGTTTCTCTGGTTAATTAAGTTGTAGATTCCTCGTTCAAGATCCAACAACAATTGTTTAACTGACTGATCTAGATAATCCAGTTACAGTGTCAAAGGCTACTAGCATTGAAATATATAGGTCAATCGCATATATAATTCATCCGATTGGAGCAAGGGGGGAGGATAAAATACACATTGGGCAGGCAGAAGAAGAAACAACAATAGGTAGGAGGAAACACACAGTGGCAGGGAAAAGACACATGGATTTGTGGCTACATCAGAGACACGTGTACTACGTAATTAGATCCTTCAAATAACCTTGAGCTACTATATACATGAGTAGATAAGGAAAGAAAGGAGACTTACTTACCTACACAAAACAATGTTTCCTGGGGCTTGGGATTTAACCTATGCGCTTGTCCCAAGTATTAAAGTTGTTTGTTGTGTATGGTACTCGTATAATGAAGGGGCCTAAATAGCGGTATCATTACATGAGCTGGGTAAGGGTAAGCGATTGATAGGAGCGGTAATCGTAGAAAGAAGGGTCTCGATGTTAAGTTGGGAGTATCGTATTAAATTGAATGCATAGTGAAAGCATCATGGGTCTATTAACTGAGGTGGGTTTGTTGGACTTTACTAATTTCCTGGGCGGTTTCCTTAGGCAGACAGGAACACCTTTGTGTAGGTGAAATTGCTCGTTGGACTTGGATGTGGGTTTGGTGGAAATGTACTGTGTGGATTCCTTACGCGTACTGGGTTTACTGGGTGTACTTGGTTGGTGGACTAAGCGTGTACCTTCCTTACTCTGGGAAAGTAGATAAATGCAAGCCATCCACTTCCACTTCAATCTCCTTGCTAATTGCATAGTCAACTGACCAGAGCAACCCGTCTAGCGCCATGGTCTACTAGCACGGCTAGTTAATTCTTATCCATAGTTAAACTCTAGCCTCTCTCCAAATGATATATCCACCAAAGGTTCTAGCATTAACAAGTTGGCCCAGCTTTTCCAGGTGATTTCGTACCAGACCACCTCTTATACAAGCCCGGGTTCAACTAGATAAAGAAGGTGCTCAACAAAAAAGAAATCAATTCAATTCTACTTCTCATAGAGTAACATATTTAAATGTCATTTTTATCAAATAAGAAAGTGCTTTCTATACCCCAATGAGCCACCTTAACCTCCCCCCCCCCCCAACAAAAAAAATAAATCAATTTAGCAAGGAAGCGAGAGAATCCCGCTAGTAGCATCCCGCCTGCAATCAATCTAGCAAGCAAGCAAGAAGCATGTAAGTGATATTATCCCACCATTTCTTTCATTTCCCATCTCGATTTTATTCTCCTAGCCTAGCCAAGTTACAAAGCAAGCCAGGAAGGAAAGGACAAGTGCTTTCATTCACGAACTTACACTTCAGGACATGGAATTGAGTGCTGCCCAACAACCACTTACTTAAAGTCAGGAATCCAAATCGGAGGTACCACAATATAATAGGATATATTTACCCTCCCTAGTCACATTCTATGGAAGAGCTTCATAGTCACTAGACTTTAAAGTATTGGGGGTGGGCCAGTGGGATTCAACAACCTATACCCAGGCTTTATATCTTCAACCTAGGACGATGGGATGGATGGAGTGGTGTTATTACTTTCACCTAGGAACACCTATGTAGAGGGGGAGGGGGGAGCTATTAACAACCCACTATACCAGTAAACTTTATACAGGAATCCTATGAGCATGGAGGAAGTGAACAAGTTGTTAAAATATATGGTGAATGACCTGACCAAGGTAAAACAAGGGCTGGTTGCTCACTCCTTTGTAGGAAAGGTAAAAAATAAAACTCTTAGGAACCAGCCTCAGTTCATAAGACCTCCTCATAAGGCATTACTCATCCTAAATAAAGTATCCTTCGATGAAATAAAGTCAATTCCTCTCCTTCTCAGTTGAGCCTGCATGCACAAACTCGGTCGAAAGTGACTAGTTTTGAGGGGTAGAATTTATGGTGAAAGGAGGTAAGGTACCTCTGCTACTAGCTTTGTTTCCTACCAGCTATGCCTGAGACACCAAGCCCAGAACTCGCCCTCTCAACTGAATGATTTCTCGGTCATGGTTTATTTATATAAGTTAATTACAGGTTTGTTATCAAATCCCCAATCAATTCCTAGCAAGGCCTAAGAGATGGTAAATTCAATACATAAATGGTGGCATAACAAGAATATAGAGAGTCTGAACATGCCCTTATGAGAACTGATAATTTATGGAAAGAAATGTAGCATGTATCTTCGGATGCAAAGAATGAAAAAATGCATGTACCGGGATAGAAAATTCTGACCTTTTTGAGCGGAAACCCCTTTGTCTTGGCGTGAACCGGAACGATGATGATGGTTTACAGAAATGACACATGAAACTGGTGCCCAAACTCTATTTGCAAGCCTGAAAAGGCCTTACCAAGTGTGAAAAAATGGTTACCCTGCCTGATTGAAAAACCTGAAATGGTGCGATGGTGGACTAAGCGGAAGGCCAAAAACCTCTTACCTTGACCAAAAAACCTATCAAATGATGACGATGGACTAAGCGGAAGCCCGAAAAGCCAATGACCAAGGAAAAGCAACGGCTTGGTTTTCAGGGTGAAAGCCTCATAGCAAAAAACCAGGAAAATTATGACGATGGTCGGTTAGGCGGGGAGGAGGTTTGGATTTATATAGTTAAACATTTCTCGGCTGAGATTTAAAAAGGAATCTAATCTCTTAGCCAAGAAACATTTCCAAGAAATTAATGTAAAAATTATGGCAATACTCTCGGATGAGAAAGTTTAAAACTCTCGGCCGAAAACTTATCTAACTGTGGAATAACTCTCAGACGAGAGATTTTTAACCGTGGTTAATTCTGCGTTCGAGATATATTACAACTCTTGGCCAAAAAAATATGTTGACTTTTTTATTGGCCAAGAAACTGGAAATTATACAAAAAAAATGATTTGTCACGAAATTGTTTCCCAACTTTGTGTTTTCACCCTATCATCTTGACAGTGGCCCTACGACCCTTTTCTAAAAAGGAAACATGACAGGGTAAAGGCATCATAATTGAATTTTAGTTTTATAAAAACAACAACAAAATTGTAAAATCAAACAAGACTGAGTATATACATCACGAAATCCCTCACAGGGTTCTTAAAAAGGAAAGTGAATAATTACATTTGTGGAGAAACAACCTTAGGACTGTTCTTTTTACATAATAAGCCAAAATATAAACACTGTCACAAAGAAAAATATAACAAAGTCACATAGACTACACGGTCAAAGGATCTTTCCATTACGTTTTAAATCTAAGAGTCTCACGGCTATACCAAAGGAAAATTATGTAACACCCCAGTTTTGACCCCAAGGGTGAGGGGAATGTGTGCCCTGGTTTCGACCCCATGGTATTGAATTGCACATGATGTAAATATTTTATTTGATCATGGCCTAGAGCTCAAGGAAAAGGCCCCACCATATATTTAGCAGTTTATGTATCGGCAATTAAAATCGATGACGATGGTTTATGTGCTAGCCATGCACAATATATTTGGAGACATCATGTAAAAATGAAAATGATTAAAAATACCACAACTAGCTATGTGCCGAAACGTGAAAGAGATGGGGGCATGGTTTTACAAGGAATAGCGAGGGGCAAATATTCAAACCCTTTAGCCAATGGGGAAAAGCCAAATGCCAAAGGGTAAACCATAAAGCTGTCAACTACCCATTTTTCCTTTTTGTGTCAATCATTTATTTCTACCAAAAATTGGTTGAGGAAGTTATTTCCTTGGGATGGAAAAGGTATGGAGGTCAAATTCGAATTGGGAAGACCACCCATTTTGGAAAAACATGTTTTGGCTTATTGGGCAAGTAAGAGCCTAGAAATTCATTCCTCACCCATTCTCTCATTCACGTTTGTCTCTCTCACACAGCTGAAGGTGTTCGAGCCCTCTCCCTCATGTTTTCTTGCATTTTTCTTCATTCTTCAAGGGTTGGGAATCCATTTTGTGTTGGAGAGAGAATGAGAGAAGAGATCCATGATTTTGGGGGTTTAAGAGGATGTTTTTCCTTTCCTCATGCAAATGAGGTTACTAGGCATTTTCCCCTCACCATTTATGCTCTTTCCTCATTTTCCCATTCCCAGAAACCCATTTTTGCAGTGGTGAGTGGATGGGCAGAAGCGAACCATGATTTTTGGGGTTTATAATAGTCTTTTTTGCTCCAGGAATGTCCATAGGTGGTTTCTGAATTTATATTCATGATTTGGGTGTGGATGGGGATCGTTTTTCCCCTGTGAAGCCTAAGGACGTTTCTTGAAATCATTTTTCTCACCTGGGTTGTTTTTCCCCATCTGCCATTTATGTTTGTGGTTGCCAAACGTTTCTCTACAACCTAGAACTTGTATTTTTCTAGGAAGGGAATCCTTGTGTTGGCTTGGCTGAGTAATTCCAAGGAACCCATCTGTTAGATGCTTGACTATGTTTGGATGTGATTGTTGGCTTGGTTGAGTAAGTCCAACTAACCCATATGTTATTGGCTTGTTGCCTTAGTATCCTATGAAACCCAATTGTTTATTGGCTTGGTTGGAGAGTCTATGAAACCCAACTGTGTGTTGGCTTGACTGTGGGTGTATGGTCTTGCTGTGTGTAAGCCTGTTGTTCCCTATTTCCTTGTGGAAATCATGCCTAGCTCGGGGGTGGCAGTGATGCTGAGAGATTGATGAGCACACTATCCTATGGTTGGGTGGAACGTTGCAGCAACATAACTAGTTGCGAGGAAGCTTCTTCTCAAGATAAGTATTCTTGTGTGCTTAATCTTTGCAAACTATTTGTTTTATGAATTAATATGAACATGTTGAATGTTTGAAAGAATGTATTTTCTTCCACTGTGTATTTACATGTATAATACATTTGTGTATGTTTTTATTTCTAATGCATTTTTTAATGATTATGTTCATGGGGATAGAACCCTAGTTTGATAGACAGAGCAGCAGTGTGAGTCCCGTCCTCTCCATCATAGAGATGAGGGGAAGGGACATGACATTGTGGTATCAGAGTACTAATTGTAGAATTGGGCCTCAATGGTCCAAGTTGAGCAATTGATAGAGGCAAAATCAACCTCTGTGGTCAGTAGAAAAATTTGCAGACAGAAAAATTTGGAAGATTTTTTCTAAGGGTTGGAATATTTTCCATGTTAGCAGGAGTGGCCAAGTTGTGCCGATAACATGTCGGATAAATTGTCCGAGTTTTGGCGATACGTGTCGGTGTGAAAGGTCGAGCTTCTCCAATGACGAAAGAAAAGCATAAAAAGTTTCTAAATTCTTCTAAGTATGATTATGTAGGTTGATTTAGATGAGTTGAGCTGACGAAGCTTGCAGTGACCGTGTCGGCATGAAAGGCTAAGTTGAGCCAATACATTTCAGCCGGGTTAGCTGAGTTTCAGTGACAAGATTGCAGCGACCGTGTCGACATGAAAGGATAAGATGAGTTAACAAGAAATAGGAAGTGTCGACCGTGTCGAATTTGTAGTGTCGGATGAGTTTTTCGAGTTTCATTGATACACGTCGGTTGAGTTGGTTGAGTTGTGTCGATGAGTGTTGGGAAAACTCAGTGAGTTTCGTCGATACATCTCGGCAAGGGTTGCTGAGATCGCCTGTCGGAAGAAACTGGTAAGTTTTCCAAGGAAGGAAGAAAGAAAAATTTCCAAAGTTTTTCTAAGTATGGACATGTCGGAAAAACTTGGGGATTTTTTCCAATGCATGTCAGATGAACTCAGTGAGTTTCACCGATGCATGTTGCTCAAAAATGTTGAGTTTCGCCGATGTGTCTCGGGTGAAAAAAGTTGATTTTTCCCTGATAAAGAAAGTATGAAGAAAAAATTTCAAAATTTTCTTAGTGTTGAAATTTCCCCTGTCGGCAAGAAAAGATGAGTTTTGACGATACGTGTTGGGTGAACTCGGTGAGTTTGGCGAGTTTTGTCGGTGTGTCAGGAGAAAAATCAAGGTTTTGCCGACATGTTGGGAGCCAACTCGGATTTTTTATGATCGAAATAAAAGGGTGAGTTTTGCTGATACATGTTGGGGAAAACTCTACGATTTTTGTCAACACGTTGGGAGGAAAAGGTGAGTTTCGCTATTTGGAAGAAAAAGCTGAGTTCGCCAAAATAGAGAATTTCAGCAGTTTTTCAATGGGAATTACAGGTGCTAGAAAGATGAAAAATGGAAGTGAACTCATGCGTCGGATTGTGCGGAAATGAAAGATTTACAAAAAAGAAAAAAGTATATGAAAGAAAAGTATATGTTTTTTCAAGCTGTCAACATATGATTTTTCCAAATGCAGGAAAGTAAACTATAAATTCCTGAGAATGTTATGCAGCTAACAATGGTGTTCCTGAATATATTTTGCAGAGTGGCAGAGAGAAAAATAAAAGGATGATCAAGGTTGTGGAAGAGCAAAACCAATTGACTACATTCATGCTACAGAGTTTGGAAAAACTTCAAAGGCACATAAACTCCGGGCATCAGTTAACAGAGTTAGAAGGGAGTAGGAGAAATTCCCACAAGAAGGATGAGAATCTTAACCCAATGAAGAAATGTTTTAAACCTTCTCACCTCCTAAAGCAACAAAGAAAGTCATCATAAGCTATGATTGAACCAGCTAGAGTGATGAGGGAAAGGTAAAAGAAACCACTCAAATGTTGGGGATGTGAAGGACCCCATCTACGCAGGAGTTGTCCACTTGAGAATGGGAATGAAGGTCAAGTCCACATCACCCAAGAAGATGAAAATATGGGTCAAGAAGTAGGGACCATTCCTAAAATTTATGCAGTGTTAGAATACCACCGGGCATGTCATAACTCAACTGTGGTGGAAGTTAAGGGTAAGATATCTGAGCAGTCTATTTCTGTTTTGATTGAACCTGGATCTACTCATAGCTATAACACCCCTAGACTTGTTGAGATGTGCACTTTGAATAATTCAAAGCATAGAAGATCATGG
The DNA here is from genome assembly GCA_001517045.1 of Pseudotsuga menziesii. Classification (NCBI taxonomy): domain Eukaryota; kingdom Viridiplantae; phylum Streptophyta; class Pinopsida; order Pinales; family Pinaceae; genus Pseudotsuga; species Pseudotsuga menziesii. Next base: position 293,839 of record LPNX010693239.1, read on the forward strand.
TTAGTCCAACTAGCCACTGAAATCAAGAAGAAGGTCAGTGGGGTGGTAAGGAAATGTCCACTGGTCATGGATGGGTTAGTCACCTGTGCAGATCTGAATGTTCTGCCACTTGGATCCTATGATGTCCTCATTGGAATGGATTGGTTGGAAGCACATAGATCAAAGCTTGATTGTTAAAACAAGACTTTTGAGTGCTTGGATAAAGAAGGCAACCTAAAGGTTGTGAAGGGAATTCCAAAAGTGATCTCTAGCAGGTAGGTTTCAACAATGTAGCTGAAGAAGTTCCATGGGAAAAGTTACAGAGTGTATGCAATTCATGTTTTGGAGGCAACTGATAATGAAACCCCTAGGTTGGAGGACTTTCATGTGTTGCAGGAATCCAGGTATGTTTTTCCTGATGAATTTATAGGGCTTCCTCCAAAGAGGGACATTGATTTCACAATTGAACTTGTGCCAGGAGCAGTACCAATGTCCAAGACACCCTACAGGGTGAGCACACCATACTTGCTAGAGCTGATGATGCAACTGCAAGAGTTGTGGGAAAATAAGTATATCATACCAAGTGTGTCTCCTTGGGGAGCATCATTTCTATTTGTGAAAAAGAAAGATGGTACATGAAAGTTATGTATTGATTATGGATAGTTGAACAAAGTCTTCATGAAGAACAAATATCCTTTGCCTAGGATTGATGACCTCTTTGATCAAATCAGAGGAAGAAAATGTACTCTCCGAGATTGACTTGGGGTCTGGTTACCATCAGGTAAGAGTCAAGGATGAAGATATTCATAAGACAACGTTCAGAACAAGGTATGGACCTTATGAGTTTGTAGTGGTACCATTTGGTTTCACAAATGACCAGCTACATTCATGTGCCTCATGAATAATGTTTTTAGTAAGTTTCTAGACAGGTTAGTTCTTGTTCTCCTTGATGGCATTCTTATTTATTCTAAGAATGAGGAAGAACATGTGGAAAATTTGAGACTCACTTTGAAATTTCTCAGGAAGCATAAGTTGTATGCAAGGTTGAGAAAATGTGACTTCTATAAAGATATAATTCATTATTTGGGTCACAGTATATCAGATGAAGGAATACGTGTGGACCTTGAAAATATTGAGGCCATTATGAGTTGGCCTGCTCCAAGAAAGATGGCATATGTAAGATATTTTGTGGTACATGCAGGGTATTACAAGAAGTTCACTGAAGTATTTTCTGTAGGTAAAGTGGAGCCTATGTATAGGCTGAGGAGGCCTGCATGTGAACTTGTAGTTCCATGAGGGAATGACCCTTGTATGTATGTACAATCATATCATGATTTTTTGAGGACTGCAGGAAGAATGACTTGAACATAGCATTATGGTTGTGCCCAATGAAACCCAGGGTAGGAAGCTGCCATGAGCCATGAGAAGGATCTTATGACTGAAATCTTACCTTTGAACGGGATAGATCTTTAAATTTCAGATTTCAAATTTTTTCCGTTGATTGCTATTGACTGTTTGGCTGATATAAAATGGTGTCAAGATGACATGTTGTATGTGGATGTCCAAGTTTTGGGAAAACATGTGTAAGTAGGGGATAAGTGCTCCCACTTGCAAAAGCCAAACAATATGAGGATGGCCTCATGGTTGCAAAAATCTGATTTTATGTAGGAAGCAGAATTGTGAACTCAAATTTTTATTTGACTATCAATGTTATTGATCGTTTGATATTTAGGAAAATTATGTATGCATGAGATAGATTTGAAAATCTATGATTAAAATTGTATGATGACATCTCATGTAAATTGCATACTTGTATGTAACACATGTGAGATAATGAAAGTACGACCTTGGAGTACATAGCTTCTCAGAAGGATGTGTTTGGGATACATAACTCCTCGGAAGGATGTACTTGGGGAACATGGCTCCTCGGAAGGATGTACTTGGGTGCATAGCTTCTCGGAGGGATGTGTTTGGAATAGGTTTGAAATTCTATGATAGAAATTTTATGATGACATATCATATGAATTGCATGCTTGTATGTAATGCAGGTGAGATGATGGAAATATGTACTTGAGATACATAGCTCCTCGGAAGGATGTACTTGGGGTACATAGCTTCTCGAAGGGACGTGTTTGGAATATGTTTGAAAACCTATGATTGAAATTTTATGATGACATATGATGTGAACTGTATGTTTGTATGTAATGCAAGTGAGACAATGAAAATATGTACTTGGGTTACATGGCTCCTCTGGAAGGATGTACTTGGGTACATAGCTTCTCCCCCTTGCCAGCTAGGCATTGATATGCATCACTGGGGACTCCTAGCATCTAAGACATCTGGTTAGACTTCTTTCTACACCCATTCACACCGTAAGGGGATTGTCATGAGAGTGGGGGATCCGTGAAGAGAATAACCCCTAGGTATTATGGTGTCTGGAAAGGAAGCGCCTAAGCATTGGTGAGCACTCAAAGGAGGTGCTAGGAGCGCCAGTGGGAGGTGGGACCAAGCAGTGCTCTCACGTGTAGACTCTGTACAAAACTCTGTTTCAAACATCCTATTTAGAGGTAATTCCAAAGATGTGAAGGAGTTGCCACCTATTCCTTATGGTAGTATAATGAAGATGCATCATCATAGTAGTGTTATAAGTGGACATCATGGTAACATCGCTGAGTCATTTGGTAGCATGGGTATTGGTGGTGGATGGCAGTTGGCTTGGTGCTGGACAAGACCAGAAGGAATATAAGCAAGACCTGAGGAGGGAAGTTTCAAAAGAATGTATCTACATCAAGAAAGTGGCATCCAATCTCACCAGGCTTCTATGATGTCACTACCAAGTGTAAATGCTCCAGGTGAGATGGAACCCATCCAAGTAGCAGCCTTAGTTAGTCAACCAGAACTGTATGGCAAAGAGCTGTTGCAAGAACATCCGGTAGGACCTGTCATGGTACATCCTTCTGAAATGACCGTCAAAGGTCCTAATTGGACCGATCTCTTTGAAGGAGGGGTTAGGCGTGCTTTGATTGTGGGAATAGAAATCCAAATTCTTGAGCAGTTTGCTGGTATAAATGGAGTTCTATATTATACACCTCAAATTCTTGAAGAGGCAGGTGTAGAGGCCCTTCTGGCTAATATGGGCATATGGTCAGAGTCGGCATCACTTATTATCAGTGCAGTAACAAGTTTGTTGATGCTTCCAAGTATTGGAGTTGCCATGTGGCTTATGGATAAATCTATTTCATACATTTGCCTTTTCGTCATGGGCTTTGGACCAATACACGGTGAATGTGAAGCAAATCCTAGGGCATCACAAACAGTTCCTTTTGTCTCTAAGGCAATTGGTCATCCTTTAGCAAAGTATGCTGCCCTTCTTATGTCAAGAAAATCTCTTCAAGACATCGGTTTTACATAGTCATGTATCTGTCAAGGATGCAATCCTTCCATTTGAAAAGTTTCAAGGATGTGATATGGTTCTTGGTCCTGAAATGCGAAGCACTGGAGAAGTCATGGGCATAGACTTTAAATTTCCTAAGGCATTTGGTAAGGCACAAATTACAACAAATCAAAAACTCCCTCTTGTAGGCACATTGTTTTTAAGTTTAAATGATTTCACCAAACCAAGCCTCCCGGCAATTGCAAACGGATTCATTGAATTTGGTTTCACAATTGTTGCAACAACTAGCACGGCTAATTTGTTGAAAATGGAAGGAATTCCAGTGGAAAGAGTTCTAAAACTCCATGAAGGGCGCCCACATGCAGGTGACATGATGGCAAATGGTTAGATTTAGTTAATGGTGATCACAAATTCAGGAAATATTGGGATAGATGGAAAATATTGGTTCAGGAGTTTAAGCCAACAACTTAAGCAGATCGACATCTTCAAGGAGATAAATTAGTAATCATAGAAGTAACCCCATATTTTAGGCATCATTCGATCCTTCAAATACAAATGGAAAATGATCAATCCAACGCTTCAAGTTAGAGTGGTCAATCGAGAGGCGGTTTTAGATTTTTGTTCATGCACTATATCTTTAATTCCAATCTAGTACATCATGTGGCATTCAACGATTTGGTAAGAAGATCACTTCCATATTTCCAGGACACCTGGTATCAATAGTTGGCAGTTGAGTTATCAAATAGCTTTACTTCCAGATTTTCAAGCATAAAGTTAGTAGTCAGAAGAAGATTCAATGCACAAGTGGAAGGGGATTCATCAGTCAAAGATAATTCAGTGAGATCTGACTTCAACAACTCCATCAATTCGATATTTTTGACAGTTTTTCTAGATTTCTTCTAGAAAATAGAAATAGCTTATTCTTGGTATTTTTCTTTTATAAATAATGTAATCTGTAATATGGCAAGGGGTGGCAATTGGAGATGGGAATCCAATTTTGATGTATGTTGTATGACATGAAACTCTCTGCATCTTCAATACAGGTTCTGCTTTGATATGATTATGATTATGAGTTGATTTTGTATTTTATGAATTGTATTTTTTATGATTTATCCTGTATATGGTCAATTACATTCCATTACATGATTCTTATGATAAAATACAGTTATCTTTCAAATCTTTAGTGACAAAGTCAGTCTCATTCCATAAATTCGTGCTCGTAGTTCCCTTGATATTGAATTTTGTATTCCATTTTATGTCATACAGATCTTTAATGGTTATGCTATTTTCCTACATCTTTGATTATATACCAACCCAGTTTTTATTTTCATTTTATTGAATTATATTTTTTTAAAGATTTCTTTAAGCTTGAACCGCTGTAGTCTAGGTTCAACTTTAGGGATAACATCTTCTGGCACCGTTGCCGAGGACGGAGGAGTAAAGAAATCTTCCCCGAGAAAGAATGACAATCATTAGATCCAACTCTTGATGGTGGACAGGAGCATGACACTAGTTTGACTACAGATTTATTCACCAGGCAACTCCATGTTTGAAGAATCTAGAGGCGATTTTACAAATCCAAAATGTAATGGTTTTGGGACTATTTTGGCACAGAGATTTGCTCCGCTCAATTTCTCAGTTGTTCTTGGATTTCCAAATAAAGTACCTATCATGGATGAATGGGGATATTTTCTTCCGTGATTCAGAGAAAAGGAAGAGGACAATCCGACACATCATGTAATTAAATTTCATCAATGCATGGATCAGTTGAGTATACATCATGAAGATGTATTGATGAAAATGTTTATGTATTCATTAGATGGTTGTGCAAGACAATGGTACAAAAAGCTTCCTGCTTCTAGTATTTCCTCTTTGAAAGATTTTCATGATGCTTTTTATTCATATTTTAAGAGGATTTACCCAGCTGAGTGTCTTTTTGAGCATTGTTGTAGGGGATATGCATTATATATCCAGGGTTTAGTAGTAGATTCTTCCAGTAGTAAATATGAAGCGGGTGGTTATGCTATGAAGAAGGAAGAAGATCTATTATCTTCCTCTAATGTTGTTTTACAACAAGAAATTTTTCAAAATTTTGATATTAAAGTTGATGATAACATCATAGAACAGAAATCTTTATCTTTAGAAATCGATGAGAATGCCCCATTTTACGATGAAGACATTGAAGTTCTAGATTGGGATCAGCATCAACCGATTCACTCTGAAGATATGCCAATTTATGATGAGTATTCAGATAAAAAAGAGCAAATCCCTACATCACCTTTTGTTGATTTGAGGAGCAGCCAACATATGTATGACAACTATGAATCAAATTTTGATAAGGAACAACATTGTGTGGAAATCAACTATCCTGAATCCGTAGAAGACATTGAGCAGCCATATTTGCAATTCAGTAGGCCTACATTCATCGTGTTTCAAGCTAGATTTGCAGAAAATATCAAACAACCTATGATTAGCAAAAAACTCAATCTGCAGCCACGTTTAGATTTGCAGGTAGCTGAAATTCGTAGCCATTATGAGGAAGAGGATATACAGAGATATTTTGATCTTCAACTTAAACAACAGCAAGAGGTATTTCTTTATAGCTTCATTGATCCATTTGTTGATTATATGGAGTCTTTGAGCAGCTCAAATGTCAGATTGTTTTTGTCAAATGAAGGTTGGCTTTTCCCTTCTTTTGAAATGAATTTTGATATTCCATGGGCTCCTTTATTCATCATCTCCAGATCAGAAGTTTTACTAGTTAGTCAAATATTTGTATGGCTTCATTGGAAGCATGATTTTACCTAATCAAAAGAAAGCATATGAATAGAATGGGAGCTGTAAATAAATAAGCTTGATGCTTCAAGCATTTCCTTAAGTTTGTACAGTGTGATCAGATTGTTGTGAGAGGATTATTTCAATTTGCAGAGTAGTTTAAAGATTCAACCAGTAGTGTGTTTTCAAGCTTTTTAAGTAGCAGAGATTTGTGATGAAGACTCCAGCCCAATGAAATGGAAAGGCACTTGGTATACTTGTTCTTGGCAGCTCACATGGAGCATGCCATCCCTAGACAAAGCCAGATGTTGTCATCTGATCTGCTCCAACAAAATTTATAAATTTTTGGTAGCACACAGAATGGTTTCATCTAAGTTTCATCTACAAATGAAGAAATTCAAAATATGGCTTAAGAGTTCCTGGTCCAAATCGAATATATGCACTTTATGCAACCATGAAAAGAGGTTTGAGCACAAAAGAGATTCATGAGTTATGCTATATTGATAGATGGTTCCTTTTACAGTTGCGGGAGCTCCTAGACATTGAAGGTTTCCTATCTATTACAAAGCTGTCAGAACAACAAGATGATGGAAAGAGCGATCAGTGGGACGTAGAAAGTGTTCAAAGAGGTAATGCATGTGAGGGTATGCTGCAGCAGTGCAGGTGATCTTGATGAAAATCTCAAACAGTCCTCTACTTTCTAGACACGCCAGTGGGAGGTGGGACCAGGCAGCGCTCTCACGTGCAGAATCTGTACAAAACTCTGTTTCAAACATCCTATTTAGAGGTAATTCCAAAGATGTGAAGGAGTTACCACCTATTCCTCATGGTAGTACAATGAGCATGCATCATCATAGTAGTGTTATAAGTGGACATCATGGTAACATCGCTGAGTCATTTGGAAGCACAGGTATTGGTGGTGGATGGCAGTTGGCTTGGCGCTGGACAGGACCAGAGGGAAGAGAAGAAAAACCTGAGGAGGGAAGTTTCAAAAGAATGTATCTACATCAAGAAAGTGGCATCCAATCTCACCGGGCTTCTATGATGTCACTACCAAGTGTAAATGCTCCAGGTGAGATGGAACCCATCCAAGCAGCAGCCTTAGTTAGTCAACCGGCACTGTATGGCAAAGAGCTGTTGCAAGAACATCTGGTAGGACTTGCCATGGTACAACCTTCTGAAACGGCCATCAAAGGTCCTAATTGGACTGATCTCTTTGAAGGAGGGGTTAGGCATGCTTTGATTGTGGGAATAGGAATCCAAATTCTTGAGCAGTTTGCTGGTATAAATGGAGTTCTATATTATACACTTCAAATTCTTGAAGAGGCAGGTGTAGAGGTCCTTCTGGCTAATATGGGAATAGGGTCGGACTCGGCATCACTTCTGATCAGTGTAGTAACAAGTTTGTTGATGCTTCCATGTATTGGAGTTTCCATGTGGCTTATAGATAAATCTATTGCATACATTTGCCTTTTCGTCATGGGCTTCAAACCAATACACGGTGAATGTGAAGCAAATCCTAGGGCATCATGAATAGTTCCTTTTGTCTCTTAGGCAATTGGTCATCCTCTAGCAAAGTATGCTACCCTTCTTATGTCAGGAAAATCTCTTCAAGACATCAGTTTTACATAGTCATGTATCTGTCAAGGAAGCAGTCCTTCCATTTGAAAAGTTTCAAGGATGTGATATGGTTCTTGGTCTTGAAATGTGAAGCACTGGAGAAGTGATGGGCATAGACTTTAAATTTCCTAAGGCATTTGCTAAGGCACAAATTGTAGCAAATCAAAAATTGCCTCTTGCAGGCACATTGTTTTTAAGTTTAAATGATTTCACCAAACCAAGCCTCCCAGCAATTGCAAACAGATTCATTGAATTTGGTTTCACAATTGTTGCAACAACTGGGACAACTAATTTGTTGAAAATGGAAGGAATTCCAGTGGAAAGAGTTCTGAAAATCCATGAAGGGCGCCCACATTCAGGTGACATGATGGAAAATGGTCATATTTAGTTAATGGTGATCGCAAATTCAGGAAATATTGGGATACCTGGAAAATATTGGTTCAGGAGTTTAAGCCAACAACTTAAGCAGATCGACATCTTCAAGGAGATAAATTAGTAATCATAGAAGTAACCCCATATTTTAGGCATCATTCGATCCTTCAAATACAAATGGCAAAGGATCAATCCAACAACTTCAAGTTAGAGTGGTCAATCAAGAGGCGATTTTAGATTTTTGTTCATGCAATATATCTTTAATTCCAATCTAGTACATCATGTGGCATTCAAAGATTTGGTAAAAGGATCACTTCCAGATTTCCAGGACACCTGGTATCAATAGTTGGCAGTTGTGTTATCAAATAGCTTTATTTCCAGATTTTCAAGCATAAAGTTAGTAGTTAGAAGAAGATTCAATGCACAAGTGGAAGGGGATTCATCAGTCAAAGATAATTCAGTGAGATCTGACTTCAACAACTCCATCAATTTGATATTTTTGACAGTTTTTCCAGATTTCTTCTAGAAAATAGAAATAGCTTATTCTTGGTATTTTTCTTTTATAAATCATGTAATCTATAATATGGAAAGGGGTGGCAATTGGATATGGGAATCCAATTTTGATGTATGATGTATGACATGAAACTCTCTACATCTTCAATACAGGTTCTGCTTTGATATGATTATGATTATGAGTTGATTTTGTATTTTATGAATTGTATTTTTTATGATTTATCTTGTATATGGTCAATTACATTCCATTACATGATTCTTATGATAAAATATAGTTATCTTTCAAATCTTTAGTGACAGAGTCAGTCTCATTCCATAAATTCGTGCTCGTAGTTCCCTTGATATTGAATTTTGTATTCCATTTTATGTCATACAGATCTTTAATGATTATGTTATTTTCCTACATCTATGATTATATACCAACCTAGTTTTTATTTTGATTTTATTGAATTATATTTTTTAATATATTTCTTTAAGCTTGAACCCTTGTGGTCTAGGTTCAACTTTAGGGATAACAGTAACACCCCGGTTTTGACCCCAAAGGGGAGGGGAATGTGTGCCCCAGTTTCGACCCCATGGTATTGAATATCACATGATGTAAATATTTTTATTTGATCATGGTGTGGAGCTCAAGGAAAAGGCCCCACCATCGATTTAGCATTTTATGTATCGACGATTAAAATCAATGCCGATGATTTATGTGCTACCCAGACACAATATATTTGGAGACATCATGTAAAAATGCAAATTAATCAAAATACCACAACTAGCTATGCGCCAAAATGTGAAAGATATGGGGGCATGATTTCACAAGGAATAAGGAGGGGGGAATATTCAAAACCCTTGAGACAATGGGGAAAAGCCAAATGTCAAAGGGTAAACCATAAAGTTGTCAACTACCCATTTTGTCTTTTTGTGCCAGTCATTTATTTCTGCCAGAAATTGGTTGAGGAAGTTATTTCCTTGGGATGGGAAAGGTATGGAGGTCAAATTCGAATAGGGAAGACCACCCATTTTGGAAAAACGTGTTTTGGCTTATTGGGCGAGTAAGAGCCCATAAATTCATTCCTCACCCATTCTCTCATTCATGTTTAGCTCTCTCACGCAACTGAAGGTGGTCGATCCCTCTCCCTCAAGTTTTCCTGCATTTTTCTTCATTATTCAAGGGCTAGGAACGCATTTTTGTGTTGGGGAGTGAATGAGAGAAGAGATCCATGATTTTGGGGGTTTAAGAGGATGCTTTTCCTTTCCACATGAAGCTGAGCTTGCTGGGCATTATCCCCTCACAATTTATGCTGTTACCTCATTTTCCCATGCACAAAAACCTGTTTTTGTAGTGGTGAGCGGATGGGCAAAATAGAACCACAATTTTTGGGGTTTATAGCAGTCATTTTTTCTCCTGGAATGTCCATAGGTGGCTTCTGAATTCAGATTCACTATTTGGGTATGAATGGGGGTTGTTTTTCCCCTATGAATCCCAAGGGCATTTCTTGAAATCATTTTTCTCACCTTGGTTTTTTTTCCCCATCTTCCATTTTTGTTTGTGGTTTCCAAATGTTTCTCTACAACCCAAAACTTGTATTTTGCCAGGAAGGGAATCCTTGTGTTGGATTGGCTGAGTAAGTCCAAGGAATCCATCTGTTAGATGGTTGACTGTGTTTGGATGTGATTATTGGCTTGGCTGAGTAAGTCCAAGGAACCCATATGTTATTGGCTTGTTTCCTTAGTGGCCTGTGAAACCCAATTGTTTATTAGCTTGGCTAGACAGTCTGTGAAACCCAACTGTGTGTTGGCTTGACTGTGGATGTATGGTCTTGCTGTGTGTAATCCTATTGTTCCCTAGTTCCTTATGGAAATCATGCCCAGCTCAGGGATGGAATTGATGCTGAGAGATTGATGAGCACACTGACCTATGGTTTGGTGGAATGTTGCGGTGACATATCTAGTTGAGGGGAAGCTTCTTCTCAAGACAATTATTCTTTTGTGCGTAATCTCTGCAAACTATTTGTTTTACGAATTAATATGAACATGTTGAATGCTTGAAAGAATGTATTTTATTCCACTATGTATTTACATGTATAATGCATTTGTGTATGTTTCTATTTCCAATGCTTTTTTTTATGATTATGTTCATGGGGTTGGAACCCCAGTTCCATAGACAGAGCAACAGTGTGAGTCACATCCTCTCCATCGTCAAGATGAGGGGAGGGGGAGTGAAACATTACCACTTTCATAGAAAGACAACGCGGAGATGGAAATCCATACCATGCCATAAGAACTTAGGTCAAGCCACCAAGCCAAGAAGGACGAGGTAACAGGTCTTACCCGGACTTCCAATCCCTTTCAAAACAACGACCAACCAAGATTTTGTTTGTAGAGAATTATTCTGGAATTCCTCCTACACATACAAACTACAGGGGGGTCAAACAGTATTTTTATAAAACTGATTTATAAGACAAGAAAAACATTAAGTGTAGAGGAAGAGCTTACATGTCTTTGCGTATAAAACCGTAACTGGAACAAGTGTTTGAACACAAGCATCACCTTATCGAGAAAACATAATATCACCAACAAACTGTTCTCTCTTGGACAGCGTTAAAAGGTGACAAGAGTCGAGAAACTTGGCTCCTCCACCTTCGATTTTCACAGAGGAGCTAACCAGTTGAGTAGACAGAGATCAGATGGATCAAATAGAGAACAAATGAACCCAATACAAAACTTCATTGAAAATAAAAACACAATCAACGAGGTGCATTAAACCTCAGGTTTTATGAATTGACATAATAATTGATGTATAGCTAGATTATTTATGTCGTCACATGAAAAATAAATTCCATATGGTGTATGTTGCCTCCTAATTCGCACCTCGGGTCACGTGGCAAAAATATTCAATCCATTGGGTGCAACCTTGAGGGCAAGAAAGAGTCAAGTGCTGTCACTTGATCTTGACTCCTCCATCTAGGCTCTCTCCTAGGGAAGATAAGGGGGGTGGTCCCTAGACGGAGCACGTGAGCTCTACCTTCACTACAACTAATTTTTGAAGAAGAGGATTTCATCCCACCGGCAACACTCAGTGGATTCTTTCTTTCCTTTCCTTCTCTATCTTTCAAGCTTGGTGATACCCTTTCATAAAAAAAATTCAATTCTTTTGGTTACTAAGTTCTTTATTTTGCATATCTATATCTCATTGAAAAGTTGGAATATCTTAACTTTCTGATTTACATATGCAAGTTTTAAGTTTCAGATCTGATTATTAAAGTTATATTTACAAGATTTGATTACAAGCAAGTACTAGTTTAATTCCTAAAATTTGCTATCTTAAAAGTACTTGAAATTTTTTATCAAATTTTTATGTTTCAATATGATTTTCTATCATATTTAATAAAAATTTGTTTGCTATTTTGCAGCGGAGATTGGTCTGATAAAGAGGCACTCTGGCGAAATTTTGAAGATCCAAGTCAAACCGGAAGCCCCTCTTCTCATACTTCTTTCATTGGCCATTTCTCAAAGGCCCTTAATTATAAAAACTTGCTATTCCTATTCTACAAAGGAACACAAGTCCTTCTTTCTTATAATCATTTTAAAAAGAGAAGCAAGTGGGCAACCAAGTGCCCATACCCCATTCCCCCAGGAGGGATTCACACTGTTTCATTTTTTTTTAGTTTTTTAGTTTTTCTTTATTTTTTCCAGTTTATTTTAAGTTCCTAAAGTAAAATTAATCAATCTAGCTGTGTTCTCGGTAACAAGAGTATCAGCATCGATATTTTAAAAACTCACACTTAGCTTTAAAAAATTTAAAATATCCAAGACTTCAAGGCCCCGTATGCTTTACACCGTTGCAGCTTGTCTGATCAGTTAGCTGTATCAGAAAGGGATACAAGTTACTAGATTTAATAGGAAAATCCACACAAGTGATTTTCTCGAGAACTTAGGAGGTTGCAAAGGGTAACTACTACAGAGTCGGGGGGCTACTCCAAGCAGGTTCATCCTTGCCCCGTTGGACACTTGGTATTACCGCTTTAGCACTCAATTTGAAGGGACTTGACTTGTCGGGCCAAACCCACAATTAACTCATTCCCTTAATTACTCACTTAATAATCTTAAAATTGACCAACTGAGACAACTGAAATACTTCACGAGACTTCACTAGCAACCCTTACACAAGCACTCCAATAGCACTGGTCTATTTTGGAATCTTATTTATTTTTATGCTTAAGTTAATTTATGTGTGGTGTGGAATGTTATTTGATGTGCTAGTTATTTATATCATTTTTCAGTTCATCTTAGTTGTGATATTTTATCTCATCTCATCTCCTAGACTAATTGTTTTATTTCATAGATTAAACACCATATTTTATTTTACTAGGGACCACCCCCCTTGGCTTCACTAGGAGAGAGCCTAGATGGAGGAGTCAAGATCAAGTGACAACACTTGACTCTTGCTTTCCCCCAAGGTCGCACCCAGTGGCTTGAATATTTCTGCCACGTGACCCGAGGTGTGAATTATGCGGCAACAGTGTAAACAAAACTTCATAGTCCAAGACAAGTCCTTTGATCCCTTTTTTAGCGATGCCTTCATACCTTAGGTTATGCATGCACTCGTATATGTTTTCCCAAGGGTCGATTTTATCCACTGTGGTGTAAATAAAGACCCAAACTATAATGTTTTGTTAAGGATTGAATTACACCTTTAACGTCACCTCAATGCTTCTGTATTTTTTGTTTTTGGTCATGTGCTTTTTCTCCTAGCAAGAATAAGTTCCTTTGGTGTTGTCAAGAGCTAGACATTAATAAGTCTAGGTATTTAAGCCTTAGCTTAGAAATTTTTTATCTAGGCTTGTAGCTCTCCATCGTCAACCCTGCATAAGGGTCACATGCAGTTTTGCGTTAACTACTTGAGCTAAGTAATACCTGAATCCTCTTTCCCTAAGATTTTCTTTCAAAAGAGTTTACTAGCATGCAAAACCAAAGGGGAAACTTAAATAAAAAAACACCAACTATAGTTACCAGAGAATGATGGTATACTGCCATAACATGAAGAGGTATAATAACAACTTATTAATTAGTCACATAATAGTTGTTTAAAAAATGATATAAGGACAATGCACATCTTTTACAAGTTGTTTAGCACCTAGTAATACGTATTTGGTTATTATATGTTTGCCCTTAAGTTGGAACACCATATAAATATATCTATTCTATGAAATTACGCGCGCACACACACACACACACACACACACACACACACACACACATATATATATATTGCAATTTTTTTCTGTAAATTAGTTGATGTTACATGGTATCAGAGCGAGTTTCCAAACACAAGGCCTGATTGTTTTACTCACATACAAACAAATAATCAACCCTCAGAGTTACTTCAAACGGTGAAAGAATTAAAAGATAAACTACACACCGTGAAAGTAGACAATGAAAGAATTCTGGAACTAAATCATATTCTAATAGACAAAATACACAACAAAGGGAGAGATAAAAGGAATATGTATGAAACTGATTCTGAAACAGTATCATACAAATACATGGGTAAGAAATTAAAATTTTCTGATAGTGAATCTTCTTCAGGATTTAATGTAAGGTCACATAGAGGAAGATATAAATACACACGTGAAAGTAGTGAAAGCGACCATAAACCTAGAAAAAGGAAGTATAAACCTTATGAAGAAATCTTAGGAAAATTTAAAAAGATAAAAACTCCCATGTTTAATGGGGAAGTAGAAAAAGGTGAAGAAGCCGAGGTTTGGTTATCGAGAATGAATAAATACTTCTAGATTTACAAATACTATGATAGACTGAAATCCCGGATGGATATCTACAACCTAACCAGAAAAGCTGACATTTGGTGGCAGGACAAAAAAAGTCAAAAACCTTAAGGAGAAGTATCTAACCTGGAGAGTATTTAAAAATCATTTTAAAAGGAAGTTTTTATTTGAACAGTATTACGAACAAAGAGCTAAGGAATTTTATGAACTAAAACTGGCTTCAATGTCAATGAAAGAGTTAAGTAGAAAATTTCTAAGTCTGTTAAGATATGTACCATATATAATTGAAGAAAACCTTAAAATACAAATATTTTTAAGTTGTATTCCCACTAGCTTCAATGACAAAATTGAGTTTGATAATCCAAAGACCCTTGAAGAGGAAATGAGAAAAGATGACTTATGTTACGAATAAAGTAAAAAGAGAGAAATCACACCTAACTGGAAGAATAAGAGAACAAGTAACTTTGATCAAAAGAGAAAAGGTTTTAAGTCTAATACAAGTTTTGGAAATAATTCTTGAAATTTCTCCAAGAATAATTATCAAGGAGCAGATTTTAAAAATGAAACACAAAAAAATACTACAACACTAAAAGGCAGGGATATGCCAAACAATTATGTTAAAAATAATGAACATAAGGAACCTATAAAGTGTTGCAAATGTCAAGGACCACATTATGCCAAGTATTGTCTGAACAGAAAATGGAACTTCAGCAACGTGCATACCATTTAGGAAGAGGAAACAGTTGGAGATGTAGCAAATGAAATGCCCAGAATAAATTCTTCCTTGGAGAATCGACAGGCTGATCATCACACTTCCATGGTGGAAGTACAAGGTATGATACAAAACCAGTCTATTTCCATTGTGATTGACCCAGGTGCTAGTTTAAGTTATGTGTCACCTAGCATAGTGGAAAAATGCAATTTATCTTTGAAAATGTTTGAAAAGTCTTGGCTGGTCCTGTTAGCTACGTGAACTAAAAGGAAAGTAGTTAATTATGTTGAAAATTGTGATTTGTTTATGAGTCAGTTTAAAAATCAAATCAAGTTAAATGTGTTCCCATTAGGAGCTTATGATGTCCTAATAGGTATGGATTGGCTGGAAAAACATCAATTATTTTTAAATTGTTTTCAGAAAACATTTACTTGTTTAAATAATAAAGGAAAAAAGATTACAATCAAAGGAATACCTAGGCAAGTTTTTGTTAGACAAATCTCATCCTTACAAAAGAAAAGGGCTGTACATGTAATAAATAACGAACAAATGGATAAATAATGTAAGCTAAAATTCGATGATATTCCAATCCTACAATATTTTGTGGATGTTTTCCCAGAAGAAATTCTAGGATTACCTCCGAAGAGAGATCTGGATTTTACAATTGAATTAGTACAAGAAGTTGTACCTAATTCAAAGGCTCCTTATCGAATGACCAGTTTAGAACTGAATGAATTAAAATTACAATCGCAAGAACTAATAGACAAAAAATATGTAAGACCAAGTGTATCCCCTTGGGGAGCACCTGTTTTATTTGTTAAGAAGAAAGACGGTACATTACATCTATGTATAGACTACCGTCAATTGAATAAAATGACAATTAATAATACATATCCTCTACCCCACATCAATGATCTGTTTGATCAGATACCTGGAGCGATGATGTTTTCAAATATAAACTTGAGATCTCGATATCATTAAGTCAGAATTAAAAACAAATATATTTTCAAGACTTCTTTGAGAACTAGATACGAACACTATGAGTTTGTGGTCATGCCCTTTGGGATAACAAATGCTCCAACAACTTTTATGTGCTTAATGAACAATGTCCTAAGCAAATACTTAGATAAATTTGTAGTCGTCTTCATAGATGACATACTAATTTATTCTAAAACGAAAGAAGACCATAATGAACACTTGCAGATAATACTACGGGTTTTAAAAGAACATGTGAATGTATGCTAAATTCAGTAAATGCAAAATTTATAAAGATAAGATATGGTATCTAGGGCATGTGATATCCGAAGAAGGGATATCAATAGACCTAGATAAGATAAAAGCAATAATTGATTGGCTTATTCCTAAGGATGTGACTAATGTACGATCATTTATGGGAATACCAGGTTATTACAGGAAATTTATAGAAGGATTCTCGAAGATCGCGAATCCTATAACATCATTACGTAAAAAGGGAAAAAGATTCGTCTGGGATCAAAAGTGTGAAGAAGTTTTAATAAATTAAAATAACTATTAACTACTGCACCCATATTAAAAATAATAGATCTAGACAAAGATTTCGTTGTATGCATTGAAGGCTTGGGTGGAGTACTGACACAAGAAGGTCACGTAATTGCTTACGAATCAAGGAAGTTTAAAACACATGAAAAGAATTATGCAACTTATGACTTAGAGTTGACTGCCATAATCCATGCTCTAAAAATGTGGCACCATCATATAATAGGTAAAATATTTCTGCTAATGTTTGATAATATAAGCTTAAAGTATTTGTTTGATCAACAAAATCTGAACGAAAGGCAAGCTAGATGGTTAGCTTTCCTTAGCGAATATGATTTTGAAATAAAATATATCAAAGGAAAGGAAAATAAAGTGGTTGATTCCTTAGTAGAAATGCAATAATGAATTTTATAGCTTCCATTAGTAGTTATAAAACAAAACTCGATGATAAGCTAGAAGAAGGTGTAAAACTGGATAAAGAATACCAAAATTTAAGAGAAAAGGTAACTCATAATGTATCTGAAAATATAATTACATATTACAGTTTAAATGAAAAGGGATTAATGCTGTATAAAAACAGACTTTATGTGCCTAACATACCATAAATTGAAGTGCTAATTTTAAATGAATAACACAAAAGTCCTTATTCCAGACATCCGGGGTATCAAAAGATGATAACCATGTTGAGAAAAGAGTATTTCTTGCCTAATACAAAGAACAAAGTTATTGAATTTATAGCTAGGTGTATAGAATGTCAGCAAGTTAAAGTTGAGCATCAACACCCAATAGGTCTTTTACAACCATTACCAATTCCAAAGTGGAAGTGGGAAGTCATCAGTCTTGATTTTATATCTGGTTTGCCTAAAAATCAGAAACAAAATGATTCAATAATGGTAGTTGTGGAAAAACTAACCAAGGAAACACACTTTATGCCTGTTAAAACAACTCATAAAGATGCTAACATTGATGACATCTTTATGAAGGAAATCTTTCTTTGCATGAAATTCTGAAGGTAATAATTTCTGACAGAGATCCTAAGTTTATTGGTAATTTTTGGAAATCCTTGTTTAAAGGACTAGATACTAAATTGAATTTCAGTACTGCTTATCATCCAAAAATGAATGGACAAACAGAAATAGTCAATCAAGTACTAGAATACATGTTACGAATGTATGTTAGAGACTGTCCCAAGAAGTGGGGAGATTATTTACACTTAGTTGAATTTGCATATAATAATCATTATCAAGCTTCAGCTAAACTTAGTTCTTTTGAAATATTATATGGTAGGAAATGTAATGCTCATATTACATGGAGTAATACAGTTGACAGATTGATGTTAGGACCTGACTTATTAAAAGAACTAGAACTAACAGTGAAATAAGTACAAATCAATTTAGAAACTGCTCAGGACAAACAAAAGAGTCATGCAGACCTTAAAAGAACTCCGAAATAATTTCAAGTAGGTGGGCATGTATTTGTTAAGGTAAAACCCACAAAGAGCTCCTTTAAACTAGGGAGTTGTGCTAAATTAGCACCCAGGTATTGTGAACCATTCAAAATATTGGCAAGAGTGGGGTCAGTGTCATATCAGTTAGCTTTGCTACCAAATCTTAGAATATATAATGTCTTTCATATTTCCATATTGAAAAAGTATGTACACGATGTTACTCATGTGATCGACTGGAATGTTATTCAAGTAGAACCTGAAGGAGATTTTTAGGTGGAGCCTGACTGTATCCTCAACAAGAGGGAAATTTTTCTCCAGAATCACACCATTGGATAGGTAAAGGTGCAATGGAAACACCTCAGTCTAGATGAAGCAACTTGGGAATTGGAGAGTGATATGCAGGTGGCATATCCAACTCTGTTCCAGGAAGACTCGGAATAAACTTAAGCAACATCGAGGATGATGTTGAACTTAAGGGGAGGTGCTTGTAACACACATAGAACTAAAAAATAAAGATTTTTATTTATTTCAGAAAACATTATGTTAAATTTATTGTAAAGGTTTTATGACCAAGTTGGTTAAGGATGTCTATAATTGAATAATTATTTATTTTAAAAATTAAATAGAAGAGACACCTATCCAAAGAAGACTGTCGAATGAGTGTTCACTGACCCATCAGGAGGAATGAGTAGTTGTAGAAGGCTAGTTGACAAGTGGCAACACTAGCATTTCACTTTCTAGTTGTTGTAGGAAGCATAATCCCTAAAATTGTGGTCATGTTCCCTTAGGGGGGGGACTGAGTAGGTGGCTCCGTTTAATTCCAAAACTGACCCAAATACCTAGGTAATCTTATAAATATCATCAAATTGAGCAGGAGGATCACTGTATTCTATTTTCCAAGTGAATGAACCTTGTGACTGCTGCAAACTAAAAAGTCAGGCACACAAGGAATTTGATGAGGGGATAGCTAAAGTGAAATTGCTGAGTTAAGTCTGCTACTGAGTGCTAAGTTACTACAAGTTGTTGTGTGTGTTATCATCCAATGAACTTCGTCCTAGTGGTTCAGTGAATAGGCTCGGGGTCCTAAGCAAGTAATCTTGGCTGCTTGAGGAGACAGTTGGGTGGAATAGTCTCTTTTGGGTGTATGTCCCCCTTTTGCAAATTATCCAGGTTCTAATTGTTTATATTTATCTATTTTTTAATTCTATATCTGTATTTTGATTGTTGAAATATGTTCAGTATCTATAGAGTTTAAACGGTAACTGTTAGTAATATAATTTCTCTGTAAGAAAAGTTGTGTTTACTTTTCCATATTTCTTCTAATAAGTTTTCAGATGTTTACTACTTTCTTAGTTTAAAGTCAATCATTCCAGTCATGGTTAGGATAAATCACTAGTGTATAAACTGTACTCTTTTCTTCTCATCAAGTACTAGTTATGATATATCAATTAGTAGTATTAAGTTTCTGTACATAAGTTGAATTCGGGTTTAGAGTTTAAGCAAAGATATTTTCCAATCAATATAACTGCATAGAGATTATATATATATATATATNTAAATGGCCTTACGACCACACTTATTTTCAACAAAGGTGTTTAAAACGGATTTTCAAAATAGAGCTAATATTTCCTGAGGCTGCACGACCTAAAACCCTAATTACAAATAGGGTAAACAAAGCTTCTAGAATGAAATAATAAACCAGGTTTAGAGATCAAATATGTTTAAGAATTTCAGTTAACAGGGTTACATTTTTTTAAAGGCTTTATGCCTAGTCTTTTGTAAAACCGTTATTAAAAATACCAAATTGAGATTATCGACATGCCACATCGCTCGTTACAGGTTGTAGGCTGTATTAGTAGTATCATCTGTAATCTAATACTTACAAGAGAAAATCATAGCAACCTTAGGGCTTAACTCAATCACTATAAAATAAAACAATTTTATGTTTTTAAAAATTTGAAAACGATTTGACATTGGCCTCACGGCCCAAACTATTCTCCCAGTAACATAATAGTGGCCTCATGGCTTAAGATATTTAACATAACTTTCACAAAGAGTACCCACGGATTTACAGCCTTCTAACTAACTCATTAATGAAAACAATATTGGAAAACAAAGATAATATTAAGGATTGCAACAACAAATGCCTCATGAGCTAATTCAATTTATAAAAACCTTTTCATGAAATAGTAAACAACAGTATCATCTTGACAGTGGCCCTAGGACCCTTTTCTCAAAAGCAAATATTACAGGGTAAAGGCCTCACGATCGCATTTTACTTTTATAAAAACAATAACAAAACTGTAAAATCAAACATGACTAAGTATATACATCACAAAATCCCTCACAGGTTTCTTCAAAAGGAAAGAGAATAATTACATTTGTGGAGCGACAGTCTTAGGACTGTTCTTTTTACATCATAAGCCAAAATATAAACACTATCACTAAGCAAAATATAAAGAAGTCACTTCGACTCCACGATCGAATGATCTTTCCATTACATTTTAAATGTAAGGGCCTCGCGGCTATACCAAAGGGAAATTACCCCACTTTCACAGAAAGACAACGCATAGATGGACATCCAGACCATGCCATAAGAACTCAAGTCAAGCCATAGAGCCACGAAGGGCGAGGTAACAGGTATTACCTAGATTTCCAATCCCTTTCAGCACAACGACCAACCAAGATTTTGTTTGTAGATAATTGTTCTAGAATTCCTCCTACACATACAAACTACAAGGGGATCAAACAATAGTTTATAAAACTGATTTATAAGCCAAGAAAATCATTAATACAAATGTAGAGGAAGATCTTACCTTTCTCTACGTATAAAACTGTAACAGAAACAAGTGTTTGAACATAGGTGTCACCTTCTCGATGAAACAAAAAATCACCAACAAACTATTCTCTCTCGGACAGGGTTAAAAGGTGTCGAGTGCTGAGAACCTCGGCTCCTCCACCTTCGATTTGCATAGAGGAGCTAACCAGTCGAGTATGTAGAGACCAGATGGATAAAACAGAGAACAAATGAACCCAATACAGAACTTCATCGAAAATACAAACACAATCAATGAGGTGCATTAAACCTCAGGGGTTATAAATTGGCATAATAAGTGATGTACAACTGGATTATTTATGTCGTCACAAGAACAACAAATGCCATATGTCGTAAAAAAAACTTCATAGTCCAAGACAAATCCTTTGATCCCTTTTTGAATGATGCCTTCATACCTTAGGTTATGCATGCACTTGTATATGTTTTCCCAAGGGTCGATTTTATCCACTGTGGTGTAAATAAAGACCCAAACTATAATGTTTTGTTAATGGTCAAATTACACTTTAACCTCACCTCAATGCTTTTGTATTTTGCATTTTTGGTCATGTTCTTTTTCTCCTAGCAAGAATAGGTTCCTTTGGTGTTGTCACTAGCTAGACATTGACAAATATAGGTATTTAAGCCTTAGCTGAGAAACTTTTTATCTAGGCTTCTAGCTCTCCACCGTCAACCCTGCACAAGGATCACACGTAGTTTTATGTTAGCTACTTGAGCTAAGTAAGACTTGAATCCTCTTTCCCTAAGCTTTTCTTTCAAAAGAGTTTACCAGTATGAAAAACCAAAGGGGAAACTTAAATACCAAAAACACCAACTGTAGTTAATAGAGAATGATGGTATACTGCCATAACATGAAGATGTATAATAACAACTTATTAATTAGTCACATAATAGTTTTTTGAAAAATGATATAAGGACCAGGCACGTCTTTTACAAGTTGTTTAGCACCTAGTAATACGCATTTGGTTATCATATGTTTGCCCTTAAGTTGGAACACCATATAAAGCTATCTATTCTATGATATTACAAATAGATATATATATTGCAATTTGTTTTTAATTTCCTAAATTAGGAGATGTTACATAACCAAAACTCAAAGATAGAACAAATTAGACAACTTGACTAGAGCTCAACATTGTTCTAGTTTATTTTGTGGTCAATGTTAATAGTTATTTTTACCTTCATTTCAAAAAGTGTGTATACAAGTAGGACCATTTTTCATTTTGAGCCATTTTTTTGGGATTTTGAAATTTATTGGTCATAAAAAAACTATATTTTTTATTTACAAATGTTTTTTTTTTCAAATTTTAAAACTTTACAAAAAATATATACATTTATTAGCTAGTTATAATGGAAAAAAAATACATATTTTCAATTTTTTTTAACATTTAGAACCTACTTAGAATGAAAAATATATGCATTTTAGGATTTTTTTTCTTCAACTTGTCTCTTAAAAAAGTCATTTTTTTGAGGCAAATTTGTTAAAAAATTGAGAAAATAAAGATATTCCAAACCATTTTAAACTTATTTTCAACTGTTTTATGTATAAAAATGATACTAATTAACACTAGTTTCCATAAAGTGATGATTCACATAAATTCAACAAAAATATACCATATGTTTGTAAAAAACATATTAAAAGCATAATATTTATTCTGAAAATAAAATCTAAAAAAATATCTTATCAAAAATAAAATTTTACCAATATATCTTATTAAAAATTTGTGAAGTTTGATATTTTCTTCACCAACATAAAAGTATACAAATTATTAAAAATGCCTTTTAATAAAAAAATGTACTTAAAAAAATAAAATAAAAAATTTACAATAAACTATAAAACTTATATCAAAACATTTAAAAACCATAAACACACAAATACAAAACCTATATTATAAAATTAAATATAAAACAAATATAATGCATATAACATATAATTAAATTTCAAAACAATATAATATAAAACATGTAATATATATAAAATTTGAAAACAATATAATGAGAAAATGTTTAAGTTTTATGAAGTGTTAAGGGTATGTTTTGTAGTTTTTTTTTGTGTGTATAAGAGGAGACTCTTAAGGATGGCGTGATTCTGAGAATCACACCACCCCTTAAGCACTACTCCTAGTAGTGGTGGGGTAGTGCTTAAGGGGTGGGGTAATTATAGGAATCCCCCCACCTTAAGGCCTTCATTCTTAACCCATTAAACTTACCATTTACAAAATTTTGTGTATAAGAGGAGACTCTTAAGGATGGCGTGATTATGGGAATCGCACCACCCCTTAAGCACTACTCCTAGTAGTGGTGGAGTAGTGCTTAAGAGGCGGGGGAATTCTAGGAATCCCCCCACCTTAAGACCTTTATTCTTAACCCATTAAACTTACCATTTACATAATGAGATTTTGTGTTTTGATTTCTTTTTTCTTTTTTAANGGGTAATTCTAGGAATCCCCCCACCTTAAGACCTTTATTCTTAACCCATTAAACTTACCATTTACATAATGAGATTTTGTGTTTTGATTTCTTTTTTCTTTTTTAAATATATTGTATTTTAATAAACATTTTTAAGTGGTTGTGTTTTGTTTTTTTATATTGTTTTTTTAATATTTTGTCATAATTTTAATATTTATTTGGTGAGTATCTTTATATTGTTTTTTAATACTTTGTTATAATATTAATATTTATTGCTTTATTTATTTTATATTGTTTTGGTGTTTTATGTGTTTATTATCTGTATTTTTAAATGTTTGTCGGGTTTTAAATTATAGTGTAGTTTTTTAAAAAGTTTTGAAATATTTTATTTTTGTAATTTAAGTGTATCTTAATGTTTTTTATTTTTAGTTTTCTGTTTTTAAATAGTTTTTATTGTCTTTTATATTATAACAAGTTATACAACTTGACGAGAACTCATTGTTCCAGTTTTTTGGGGGTCAATTTTAGCAATTGTTTTTACTTTGTTTCAAAAGTGTGTATTTTAGTAACACCATTTTTCATTTTGAGCTTTTTTTTTTGGATTTTGAAACTTTTTGGTCATAAAAACTCTAAATTTTTTATTTACAAATGTGCTTTTTCAAATTTTAGAAAAACAAATATACATTTAGTAGTTAGTAATAATGAAAAAAATGTACATTTTCAATTTTGTTTAACATTTAAAAGGTAGTTAGAATGAAAAATATATAGATTTCAAAAGTTTTTTCTTTAAACTTTTCTTTTAAATAAGTCATTTTTCGGGGAAAGTTCGTAAAAAAAATGTGAGAAAATAAAGACATTTTAAACGAAAAACATGAAATTAACCAAGAATTTCAAAAACTCCATCCACATTTTTAGCCCCCCCCCCCCCAAAATGGTGCTACCTTTTTCAGGAGAAAAATAGCATTTCCTTGTTATTCATATGAATCAAAGGAAATTTTTGTCATCAGCAAAAAAATGCATATCAGCATACAGCTTTCATCAAAGTCTTGGATTCAGTCTATCCCAAAAAACTCATAGAGGGGATCAACAAATAGGAGTACTACTGTAAAGTCAAACTGGAACATTGAACAGTCATTCCCAATCAAGAAAGGGTAGAAGACATAAAAGTATCTTTCAGTCTCCCTCCTGAATCAGCTCAACAGTCAACATTCAAGCCCAAACAGATCAATAATTCTAAGGAGGCACTTCGATGGAGTGCAGATAAGAATGTTAGCACTATCAAAACAATCATCAAAGATGATTTTCAATAAAACAGTCCCATAATAGTGAAATTTCAAGCTCAAAAGAGTTGAGCTGAGCCATGCCAAATGCATGCTCCCTCTATAAATTCCATGAAATATAGTAGCCCAGCTGAAATATGGAATGCCTCCTTAGAGAGACGATCCGCCTGAACATTGAATTCTCTGAAGACATGAGCTGATTCAAGATGGATAAAGTAAGATCAGAGATTCGTGATCTTAGTACACAACCAGCCAGTTCCAGTGTCTCTAAGGAAGCCAATCCATTGAACCAATTAATAATAGCCAAAGAGTCCCCTCTGATATGCAAGTAAGGGATCCCAATGTGCTTGGAAAAGATAAGAAGCACCCAAAGTGCAAGTAGTTCTGACCGAGTGTTGGTGCTCTGACCGCATCCAATTTTTAGGAAGAAGTAATGGTCCATGTTTAAAATAATGTGTACTCCTACACCACCCATACAAGAGGTTGAGGCTCCATCAAAAAAACCCATAGGATAGTCAAATACCAGAGACAAGCCTGCTAGATTTCTAGAAGTCTTAGTAAACACTTTCACTTTGTGTTTAGATAGCTAATCCATAATATAATGAATGGTGAGGTTCGGTGAAGGGCATCAATCTTCAAATAGAACTTTGTTACGCAAATTCCAAAGCTACCAAGTTATAAGGAGAGGAAGATACCTCAGCTCTCTTTCAGTCCCGGTCCACCTGACAACAACGATGTAAATATGTTGGCTCATTCCAATTGATGGCTCGATGTAGGATCAAACCGAGACCATCAATGAACTCCCTAGTAAATCTACACTCAACAAAAAGGTGGTTTACTGATTCAGCATCACTCCTACATAAACAACATCGACTCGGACCTGTCCAACCATTTTTGAGCAGATTATCCTGAGTATTAATCCTATTGTGCAAGCAAATCCAGAAAAAGCATATAACTTTCAGTGGTAAATTGAAATTCCACATGTTAACCAAGATCCTTTCAGAAGTATCCTGCCAGTGAAAATGAGCAATACAATCATATGCTAGTTTAGCGGTCACTTGACCCAAATGTCTGTTATACATCCAAACCAAAGAGTCTTTTTTTTCAGACAGTCGTATGCAGCCATGTGAGAGTCCCTCGATATAGTTATTCCACATAACCTTCCAATCACCATCCAGTTCAAGTTCCTCTACTGAGCGCCAGTACTGATGGGAAATATAATTAGTACCATTGTAATGTGCACCAGGAAGTGAGGAAATACCATAATCCTCCAGATAATCTCTGATATCCTCAGGAAAAATATATGTAGAGTTGGAGCCAGCAATCGGATCCACCCCGATTTTTATGTCTTTTACATTCCCCACTCTCCATCCTAGACATCTCGTTAGCCATGACAGAGTTCTAATAAATCCATTCCAAATATGTGACGATCCCTTAAGAGAGAAGGTACGAGCACGTATCCATTCAACAACAATACTGTTTTTTAAATATTTGAAGGAGATGATAGTCGACTAGATGAATCAGGTGCCAATCCACTAAGTGAATCTTTGATTTACCAGAGGAATTCCCCCAAAGAAAATTATAAATGGCTCGTCTGATGAAGTTCAGAATTGATTGTGGCATCCTTGCAAGTGTAAGCCAGTATACAACCAACCCCGTCAAGACTGATTTAACCAGTATCAATCGACCTCCTAGGATTAGTAGGTTGTAGGACCAATTACTAATTCTATTCTCAAATTTGTTTAATAGCTAGTGCCAATCATTAGCATGATAGCCCATAGGTTTCAAGTAGAATCCCAAGTACTTGAATCCCTCAGATAATGGATCCATTTTGTAGGGGAGAATTTCTGCCACACTATCTTTGATAATCTGATCAACCTCATTATACATAAAGGAGGATTTTACTTCACTAATGCTCATACCCGTTGCGGAGCAGAAGAGATCTAAGAGTGTTTTGAAATGTTGCCATTCTTCAACAGTCCCTACCCCAAATAGCAGTACATCGTCAACAAATAGCAAGTGGGTAAGATCCAAAGAAGAAGTAACTTTAATACCCTGAATAAGACCCTCATGATGGGCCTATTTGATCAGTAAGATGAGGCTTTCAATAGTCAAAATAAAAAGCAGAGGGGAAAGGGGACAACCCTATTTGATACCTCTCGAGCAAGGAAAAATTTTTGTGGGGGTATTGTTGATGAGTACTGCAAAGTTGCTAGACTCCACACAACCCATGATCCAATTAACACCAATGATTGGTATACTAATCTGAAGTAGGACCAGCTATTGGGCTTAGGGCAGACCTGGGTTCTATACTTTTGTCTTTGCACCAACAAAAGACCCACAGTATTGGCCCTTTCGGCAACAACCTGCGAACAGGTTGCAGTCTCACCCGAAACAGCTATGGGGTGCCGCAGAATCAGGTTTCTGCAAGCAGAAGAGGGATATTGTTGTACCTTTAGCTTCTAACAAATGATAATTATTAAATACAGAGATTTGATATTCACTTATTTAGCTTCGCGGTTAGATAAACAAACAGTGCCTTGCTTAACCCTTTACTGGGAATTCATAGTGAAGTTAATAATTAGCAGTGATCTTACTTATCAGTTATATAATTATTCATGCATAAAAGAACAAACAACAACACAACAAAACCACAACACACGATATAACATGGTTCACCCCAGTTTAGGGGTTATGTCCACATAACTGTGTTTTATTCAACTCTTTACAAAAACCACAGTTCTGATCTGCGCACTCAGCTGCAGATCCCTTCAATTCCTCAAAGCTGCACACTAAGCTGCAGATCTCTGCGCACACAGCTGCAGATCTTCTTAATCACCCAAAAGCCCTCTGCGCACACAGCTGCAGAGGTCGTCCATGCATACAGCTGGGACTTAACCTTCCTTACAAAACAAGCCTTATCTTCGCATTACTTCATCTTACATCAAAAGTCTAAACTGACTTCTTTACAAGAGTGCTTATTTATAGTGCACTTATTACAAAACCATGAGCTTAAACCATGGGTTGATTACAAAAAGAGGGTTTTGACTTAACCCTGACACCCTTAAGACTATTTTGAGTCGTAACTCCGCTTACAAACTTCCACAAAAATCGCGGAGTTGCCAAAATTAGGGACTGTTAAGGTGCGCGCCCCAACAGGCCCCTAAGACTCACCAGTGTCCCGTCCCGGGACACTCAGCTGCTTGTCTGGTGGGAGAACTTTGCTGGAAAAGATAGTGAACTGCTTGTTGAGGCCACGCATGATATTGTCAGTTGCTTGTTCCTTCTCCACCAGCTGCTGTAATGCTGTCGCTGACGCTTTGCTAGCCTTTTCCTGTGCAAATGCGTCGTATTCCTTCAGAACTTTGAGCTGGCTGTCCACAGTAGTACTCAATTCCAAGGCCTCGTTGATAAGGGGCTACATAGAATCTTCCAGCAGTGTTGCTTTTGTTCTGTACGACTCAATCTCCTGCTGGAGTTCCTTGCTTTGTTTTACCTTGAGCATTTTTTGCATAGGAGGGAGGGTCTTAATTTCCACTTTTACTGCGTCCAACTCTGCTTGTCGCTGCTTGATGGTTTCCTACAGCTTTTGTACTTTGAGGTTTTCCTGCAGTGTTGTCTAGGCGTCGACGCTTTCTTCTAGCAGTTTTGCTGCGCTGCCCATGACATATGGGATTTTTGCTGCTAAGGCCTGAATGTCTACGCGGCGCTGCTCTCTGACCTCTGGTGGGATTTCCGGGATATTGCGAAGTTGAAGCTCCGCAATCTGAGCCTCATGATCTGCTTTAAGCTTCTCTATTTCACTGCGAGACTGCTGTGCGTAGTCTTTTAGTTTGGCGATTCTTTGCTCCGGTTCTTCCTCATTCTGGATGTCGAAATCAGGAAGACTTCGACACGACTCCTCCAATACTCACACCAATGTGACCTGCTTACGTTCTACGTCGCTCTTTCTCTGCTCCGCTTCCTCCAACTGTGCTGCGAGGCTATCATTCTGCTTCCTGGCATTTTCCAACTGTATTTGTGAGTAGTGGTCTCGTGCTTGGATTTCCTTTGCGATAGCTGACTGACAGAGATGTAATTCCATCATGGACATCTTAGTGTAATCTATTCCAACTATCATGCTCATCTCCGCGCGAGATGCTACATCGGTTATGATGAGGGCGGCACTTGACACTTGTCCCCGGTGTTCTCTAACCGGCCATTGTCTTGTGTCTGGCTGTGCAGGTACTGGGGCACTACTTGTCGCAGCGCCAGTCACTGATTTTTCTGCTAGCTCCTTCAGCTCCGAGATTCACTTTGCTACGCCGGTGATGGCATCAAGATGCATGACTGCAAACTCTGACCATTTCTTGGTGAGAACTTCTGTGGATTTCGAGAGAGCCTGATTAAGCTCCTCACTTGTCAAGGTGGGCTCTTCGTCGATATTCTTGTCCTTCGACGCTTTTGTTTTCTTTCGGGACTGAGGTTTGGTCACTTCTTTGGCCTCTGGTGACTTGTGCTTATCTGGCCGATTAGGGTCTGAGATAGTTTTGACTGACTCCTCTTCTTCTCCATCATCTCTGCCATCTCCACCCTAGTCGCTTTCACTCTGCTGCGACTCACTTTGCTCTTCGCTGTCCTATGGGGGGTCATGCTGCTGCGTATGACTAGGGCCAGCGCCCACATTGGTGACCGGAGGGATTGGAATGCTGGGCTTGGTTCCTGCGTCCTTCAGCCATTCAGCTGGCCACTGCTGAATTACCGCGAGGATGTCTTCTTTGGTTACCACATATGGCAACTTCCAGCAGGCCTTCTTCGTATCTGCGCAGGCCTGGATGAATACATTGTGCATGTCGGCCTTGAAGGTGGCCACTCCATCATATTCAAAGAATAGCTCATTACTGAGCCGTGGGGTCTTTACAATCTCATATGAGATACTCATGGCGTAAAAGGCGAACACAGTGTTCGTCATCTGCTAGGATGCTTTGTCCTGCGACACCCAGAGCGAGGCGTACCTCGCTGCACCTGGCATGCTTGGAGGTACGTCAATAAACTGCGCCTCGGTGGGCTCTTTCCACCCAATCAGAGCAATAAGCACGATCAGCCATGAATAGTGAAAGGGTTTACCTTTTTCCTGCACGTCGCGGGCATCTTCAAGAAATTCCTTAGTGATGTATGCTGCCCAGTTGTAAATGTAGCCTTCCGCACAGTTCGCAGCAATACTAACAATCGGGGCAGGTACTTCGTTTGGTCTGCACTTCCGCATTAGCTTGCAGGCTAAGATCTCTGCAGCAAATCGAATGTTGTGATGCTGAATGGCCTAGGTTTGATACCCTCGCTTCCCTTTCGTCATCTTGAAGCGTTCCTTCATGCTATGTGCTAGCTTCACATCTTCATGTTTTCCCAAAAACTCAATGCTAAGGTCAGGCCCTTCCTTCGGCAGGCCCATAATCCGGTGAATGAGTTTTCCATTGATAGCGATTTTCTGGTTTCGAGCCATAGGTACCCATCATGCACCAACGCTAATAATTGTTTGACCACCACGGTTACCTGTGTGCTGCGACCGAAGTGGGGTACATTGAGCATCTTCAATAAACCAGCTTTGTCCAAGCCAGCAGCCCATTGTTTCACTTCTAATAATGTCGCTGCAGTCTCCTGATAGCGGACAAAGTGTAAGTATGTCCCAGGTGTAAACTATGGAAATTTAACCTGATCATTTGTATCGTGGTCGGCGTACTTGAGCCGGTCTATTTTCCCTGTCATTGTCCCGACCAGCTGCACACCCGGTGGCAGCGAAGGGGTGCGTAATGTGAACTTCTTCGTCCGTCGAGGGAGCTGAACACCTGGTCGAACTGGCGGAAGATACGGTGGATGCTACGGGGCAATGTTCTCATCCTCTTCAAGCGGGCCCTCTGCTGAGTCGAACGGATTCATCTCGGGATCCTCCGGTGTTTTCCCTGATTGCTTGTGTCTGTCTTCGTTCCGCTTAGAACGAACTTCGGGCTTAAATTTTTTCCTGGTAGAGCATGTTTGCATTGGCTGGGTCGGTGCTGGGGGAGTCTCTCCATGGGGTGCAGACGCAGGTGGGTGGCTGAAGAGGTGCAGCAGACCCTCCTGTTCAAATTCTCTCACTAACTTCTGAAGCTCGCTATCAGCTGACATGGACGAATTCACAGCGAAGTTAATAATTAGCAGTGATCTTACTTATCAGTTATATAATTATTCATGCATAAAAGAACAAACAACAACACAACAAAACCACAACACAAAATATAACGTGGTTCACCCCCAGTTTAGGGGTTACGTCCACAGAACTATGTTTTATTCAACTCTTTACAAAAACCACAGTTCTGATCTGCGCACTCAGCTGCAGGTCCCTTCAATTCCTCAAAGCTGTGCACTAAGCTGCAGATCTCTGCGCAAACAGCTGCAGATCTTCTTAATCACCCAAAAACCCTCTGCGCACACAGCTGCAGAGGTCGTCCACGCACACAGCTGGGACTTAACCTTCCTTACAAAACAAGCCTTAGCTTCGCATTACTTCATCTTACATCAAAAGCCTAAACTGACTTCTTTACAAGAGTGCTTATTTATAGTGCACTTATTACAAAACCATAGGCTTAAACCATGGGTTGATTACAAAAAAAGGGTTTTGACTTAACCCCGACACCCCTAAGACTATTTTGAGTCGTAACTCCGCTTACAAACTTCCACAAAAACCGCGGAGTTACAAAAATTAGGGACCATTAAGGTGCGCGCCCCAACACCAGCCGAAGGAATGTTCAAAGTTACCCTATCAAATGCCTTAACAAGGTCTAACTTTAATATAAAGACCTGCCTCTTTTCAATTTTTGCAGTATGTAATACTTCCTGGGTGATGCCTATGGGCTCCACAATCTGCCTGTTATGTAGGAATCCAAACTGATTCCAAGTGATGGCCTTATCCAGAATGGGTTTAAGTCTGACAGCTGCAAGTTTAGAGATAATCTTGTAGACAAGATTGCAAAGGGATATAGGCCTAAAGTTAGAGAAGGAGGACGACTTATCACTCTTTGGTATAAGGGTAATAAAGGTTGAATTTAATGATCCAGATACCCTACCTTCTTTTCTAGACTGCTCCACAGCTCTGAGAATATCAATACCAATAAGATCAAAAAAATGTAAGTAGAATTCTACGGGCCAACCATCAGGACCAGGACTTTTGTCCTTTTTGAAGCCCTTAAGAGTACTTTCAATCTTTGACATAGTGATATCTAATAAGAAGGATTCTTTTTCCTCATCCGAGGCCATAGTAGGAAAAAGCTTAACAACCTTCAGTTGATCTTCAATATTGGTCAGTCCATCATCCGAGAAGAGTTCAAAGAAATGGGCAACCCCAAGATCTTTGAGCTGAACATCATCCTCAATCATCTCACCCAGTTGGTTACGGAAACCCTAGATCGATTCGGAGGCCCTCCGGGCTGAGGAAAAAAAAATGAAAAAATTTAGTGTTTGCATCCCCTTCATTAAGCCAATCTATTCTACTTTTAAGTTTCTGGGTCAAGATTTGATGAGTCAGTAAACAATGGTGCTACCGTTAACACCACTTTTTGATTTGGAGTTGTTTTTTTCATAGAAATAAGAATTTATGGCTAGAGTTCTTGTTTCTCGTCAAGTTGTATAACATATGTTATAGGTGAAACAAGAAGTCATATGGGGGTTAATAAATGAGAATAGATGTGGATGTGTAAAATGAGAGCCTTCACCATCCTTTTATAGGAAATTTTTCTCTTAATTTTGTGCCCATGGTTTTGGGTGGACCTTGGTATTGACCCATGGTTTTGGGTGGCTTTTTAGATTCCCCTCTTTTTCTTCCTTTTTGAATATTTTATTTTCATATTTTTTGGAGAATTTCATCCATAATAGGGTATTTTTCTCTTTTGAGGGAAATAAGCCGTATTTCCCTATTTTGAAAGTAAAATAATAATTTAAATCAATAATAAGTTTTGAAAATAAGATAAGTGGTAATAAAGCAAACCTAGTGAGACATTTTTTTTAGTGTTAACAATATGGATTATAACATGTTGGAACATATTATAAACTAGACTTCAAAATCAATATTGAAAAATAAAACTAATAATATATGGATTATGACATATTAAAATTTATATAATAATGTGAAATTAAACTAAAACCTATAAAAAAAAAACTTTAAATCTTAATTAAAAAAAAAACCTTCAAGCTTTATTACTAATCATTTACTAAAATAAAATAAAACTTCAAACTTTATCATTAAAAATTAAAAACCATAAATAAAACTTTAATCTATATCACTAATCACATCCTTTTCAGTGTATAAGGATATTGATATATACAGAAGACTTTTTCTATTTTATAAGTATTTTGTTTCGTATTCATTTATTTAAATAAAAAATATATTTAAAATAATGTTATTTAATCATAGTGATGTATGGTTTTAAATAGAGGGTGGTCTATGGTTTTAAATATAAATTTTATTTATTTTAATTAATTTTACATATTTTAATATTTAATAATTTAAATAAAAGAGTTTTGTTTATATTTATGGTTTAATGTTTAATAATTTTTTTTATTTATAAAACATATAAATTTAAAATAAGATATATACACTTTCATAAATTAAATTGTTTTTATAAAACATATAAATTTAAAATAAGATATATACACTTTCATAAATTAAATTGTTTTTATAAAACATATAAATTTAAAATAAGATATATACACTTTCATAAATTAAATTGTTAAATTAAATAATTTAAAAAAATATTATCATAATTCAATTATTCTAGTTAAATGAGTATAATGTCATGAACATAGAAAGAAACAAAAAAAAAATCATAATCTATTCATTAATTCTAACTTTCGATTGAATTTTATCCTCAAAAGGTAGTCTTTTTACCTTTGCATGCTCATTTTATGTTATTTCCTTTCATCAATGTCAATCCCCTTCTACTCCCAACGAGGTTATTCGATTATAGTCTTTTTCCTTTCGAGGTGTTTAGTGTTTCGGTCCCTTGCTTTTTTAAATGTCAAATCACCTATTACTCCCAAAGGTAATCTTTTTACCTTTGTATACTTATTTTATTTCCTTTCATTAATATCAATTACTTTTTTCTTTGAAAGTTTAGAGTCTATTTTATTGAGAGAAAATAGTGTTATAGATAAAAATACAGAACAAGGTATTTGACTTGTAGATAGGCAAAACCAGAAAAAAGGACTAATCTGCCCTAAAGGGAAAGGCAGATTGGAGCATTCAAAAAGATCCTCCCTTTTAAAGGGAAAACATATTTATACAGAGAAGTGTTTAAGATTGTTACAAAAAAACTTCAAGTTGAGCTTGAGAAGCATAGCCCTGGGAGGCCACTGTCCCAGGAGAGTTATCAAAAAAGAAGAGGAGCTGAAACATAAAAACTGGATTAAATTATGGTGAAGGGTTCCTCGATTATGGGCGTCCCAAAACCGAAACCCAGCTACCCATCCTTTCCATTGGAGTCGTCTGCATCATTGTTGGAGTTGTCCTCATTGCTGGAGGCAGCGTTGTTGCTCGAGCCATCCTTGGTACTGGGGCTGGCACGTTTGACCAGCAAGGGCTCGGTCTTCCTGGGGAGAGCGACACTAGGGGTATTTTTTCCTGTAGAAGTGGTGAAACGTCTCTGAGGTGGGGGGCGAAGGGGGGTGATATCCATAGGAGTCGGTGTAGAAGAAGAGACAGGAATGGCAGGAGCAGAGGAGGGGGTCGGGACAGGAGGAGCAGAGGGAACAGAAGGACCAAGGACACCAGAACCGGCAGGGTTAGCCTTCGGAGCGGGAGCAGCAGCGTGGAGGTTGACAAAGTGGAGAATGAGGCGGGTTAGCAGGTTGTTGATCACCCAATAATTCCTGAGTCGTTTAGTGGTGCGATTGGCTGCAGAGAGAGAGTTGGTGAGCTCGTCTTCCCAATCATCAATCATGGTGCGCAGGGGAGCCGACACTTCAATATCGAAGCCATCAAAGCTGGCCTGAGCATTGAAGGGCGTGGCTTTTGGATTGTTAGCACCCCCACGAGCACGTCCCCGCCTGGGAATACCACGTTGCCGGGGCGACATGATGTAAACATAGTGTCAGGAAGCTGAAGGTGGTGAAGTTGCAGGAGAAGGAGTAGAGGTAAACAATGGTGGAGGCGTCTGGAGGTAGCTTGCAAGAGGTTGGCAGAGAGGAGCAGAGGTAAATAGTGGAGGAGGAGGGCAGCATTTGGTGAACTTAACCCTCCAGCACAAAACCATATGCCAATTATGGTTGACCATTAATATGCTGACCTCATTGTACCAGACCTTGATTGCAAAGATGACACGTCCGATGGGGGAAATTAGAAGCGCCACTAGTTTAGATGGAGGACGAGGTGTGTGCAGGTGTTTTCTCATCGTGACATCGGAGTGGTGTCCCATCATGAAAATGGGGGGGTGTTTGTTGTACACCATGGAGAGCCCTGTCAGCGAAGCCATGTGGGCTAGGATGCCCCTTGGTGTGTAGAGGCCCATCATCCCTGTCGTGTGTACCATTGAGCCTTTATCACCCACATCCAGGGAATGCCAATCACCTTTTACTCCCAATGAGGTTATTTGATTATAGCCTTTTTCCTTTCGAGGTGTTTAGTGTTTCGATCCCTTGAATTTTTAAATGTCAATCACCTTTTACTCCCAATGAAGTTATTCGATTATAGTATTTTTCCTTTCGAGGTGTTTAGTGTTTCGGTCCCTTGCTTTTTTAACATTGCAATCTTTCACGTAATGATTAGAAGCTTCATAAATGGAACATGTATTTCGATAATTTCAATATAAACTCTTTAACTACCTCTTTCGTTTAAAGGACTAGCTTGATATGTTCATGGATGGATTTTCTTAATAAGATCTAGTTTAATGCACATCGAAGGGTTACTTCAACTTAGGATAACTAAGTCAAGATTTACAATTTCATTCTTGTAGAATTTGTGAGCTAACATGAAATGCTAAAGTATTATTATTAGGTTTACAAAGTTTTTCCACATGAAAAAAGGTGTAACTTTTTTTTTTTTTCAGAAAGAAAAAAGCCTATCCTTGATATTCATTTGAATCAAAGGGAATCTGTTGAGCCCACCCATGAAGTGGGCTACAATCAAAGAGGAGTACAATAATGTGGCATACCGCCAAACATCCCGAGGAGACACAACTCAACAAGTGCTATGGGGGAGGGTCCAGTGCTAATTTAATATGACAAATAATACCCATCAGTCAGTTCTGTTAGGCCATCCCATATCTACTGTGTACAAAATGAGCAATGATCAGCTAACTAAAGGAGCCAGCTCCATACCTATATAAAAGGGTGCAAAAAAAGTAAAGGGAAGCAAGCTCTCGCACCAACTCAAAAGAGTTAAATATTGTCATGTGAGGTCATAAGACCATCGAAAAATTTAGAGTATGTGCCAATTCCCGGAGCCAAAGTAAGAGCAACTTTAGAGAGACGGTCAGCTTGATGATTATGTTCACGGTAGATATGGTCGAAAGATAGTGCTAGAAAGTGTGTGCAAAGCTTTCTAGTCTCCCTACTCCAGTAATGGAGCTCAAGTGGAGAAAGGGTAGACTTACCCTTTGCCTAGTTGATGATGACTGAGGAGTCACCATATACCTGGAGTGAGGGAATCCCCATCATTTGGGTGGTAAGCAGAAGGGCCCAAAGCCCAACCAGTTCTGCTTTTGTATTGGTGCACAGACCAATCCCCATAATGAACTCAAAGGTATGTGACTCATTTAGGTGCAGACTAAAGCCAATGCCTCCACAATTTTTTGCTGATGCACCATCAAAATAACCAACAGGATAATCAAGTTTTGGTCCAGGTCCCAGAACTCTTGGTTTTTTCCCTTTTCAGCTATAGGGCCATACATATGAGAGAAGTATACCACCTGCTAAATCATACTGAGCACATACAACTTTTTCCCTTCAAATAAATAGTAATTCCTCGCTTTCCATAATACCCACATAGTGTGGAAGGGAAAGTAACAACAGATGGAGTGCTTTGAAAATCGAGCAATCCAGTTCTCCAAAAACACCACGAGATCATCAGTCTGAGTGTAAGGTGTAATGTGATGCTGATCACTCAGGTAAGAGAGCAAGTTCTTCCAGGCCGAGTAGTGAACAAATAAATGTTGTGCGCTGTCAACATTTGCACAACAAAGGGCACATATAGAAGGCCCGATCCAGCCCCTCTTCTGAAGATTATCCCATGTGAGTAGTTTGTTTGATAAAGCCAGCCAAACAAAACAACTGATATTTTTAGGCAGAGTTCCATTCCAGATGAGATCAATAAGGTTGCTACCAATAGGGGGACTCGAAGATTGGACAATGGAATCATAAACCAAGTTTGCAGTAACGGTGCCATTCTGCAGATTATGTGCCCAGACAAGAGAGTCTGATTGTACATACAGACGGATTCCACCTCGATCTAGACAGTGGGTGAAAGATTCCCAAGCTATTTTCCATTCTCCACCGATGCAGAGATCCTCGACAGTATACCAGTAGCTGTGAATCCCTGGGAGGATGTTGCGAGCACTGGCAAGGGTGGTCAATTCCAGATCTGCAAGGTAAGCAAGAAGTCCCATAGGCAGTGACAGTGAGTTGGAGGCACCCACGATAGGGTCAATGCCCAATAGGATGTTGTTTCCATTGCCCACTTGCCAAGCAAGTCCACGACCCAACCAAGGTAGGGTTTGTAAGAAACCCCTCCAAATAACAAAACCTCCACGGGAAATGAAATTCTTACCTCGAATCCATTCAACAAGAGAGATATTCTTCAAATATTTGTTAATTAGTACATGATGCCATAAACCATCATTCTGGAGGACCATCCAAAAGTTTTTAAGTCTTAAAGCAATACTGAACCAGTGCAAATTCTTGATACCCCATCCCCCATTCTTTTTTGGCCAAGAGAGTTGCTGCCAATTAGATAGATGGTATCTGTGTTTATTACCAGAAGAGCCCCACAAAAAAGCAAAAGTAATACTCCCGAGTTTGTTGATGACAGAAACAGGAATGGGGGCTAGTTCCAACCAGTAGATAGGAATGCTAGACAGAACCGCTTGTACAAGGATCAGACAGCCTCCGAGACAGAGTAACTTGTGCGACCAATGAAGAATTCTTGTTTCAAATTTATAAATAAGCCAATGCCAATCATTGGTTTTATACCCCAAAGGTTTGAGTTGATAGCCGAGATACTTGAAACCTGTTGCAATAGGATCCATTTTATAGGGCATAAGCCGAGCAATGTCAGTACCAACATTTACATCTAGGTTGTTGAAGAGAAAGCATGCTTTTTCCAAGCTGATGCACATCCCCAATGCCTTGCAAAAAGTACTCAAGATGACTTCGAAAGCCATCCACTCAGCTAAAGTACTAATGCCCAATAGTATAACATCATCAACAAAGAGGAGGTGCGTAAGGGCAAGAGAAGTTGAAATCTTAATACCTTTGATGAGACCATGTTCCCTGGCATCTACAATCAAGAGACTGAGCCCTTCAGTGACAAGAATGAAGAGTAGGGGAGAGAGGGGACAGCCTTGTCTAATACCATGAGAGGCTTGAAAGAACTTCGAGGGAGTGCCATTGACAAGGACAACAAAATTTGCTGATGTGAGGCATTCCATAATCCAGTTAACCCCCAAAAGTGGAACCCCAATTTGGATAAGGATGAGATGAATGTAAGACTAGTTGACTCTATCAAAAGCCTTTACCAAGTCCAGCTTCAGGATGAGAGCACACATATTTTTGGTTTTCACAGTATGGAGGGTCTCCTGAACAATACCAATAGGTTCGACAATCTGCCTGTCTTTAAGAAAACCATACTGTTCTCTGGAAATATGTGAGTCCAAGTGGGGCTTCAATATAACAACAATCACCTTCAAAATCAGTTTATATAATAGATTACACAAGGAAATAGGCCTGAAATCAACGGAGGTAGAAGGCTTTTCCTTCTTAGGGATCAGAGCGAGAAAAGTAGAATTCAGTGAGAGAGGAACACATCCCGAAACCCTAACATAATCAATAGCAGCAAGTAATTATTACCCAGTAAGTAAAAAAAGTGAAGATAAAATTCCGCAGGGCAGTCATCAGGTCTGGGGCTCCTGTCCTTCTTGAAGGAGTGAAGGGCACTTTCAACTTCAGCAAGTGTAACAGGTTGTGTGAGACCAGGTGCGTCCACATGGGATATCATATTGGGGTACAGCATGGCAACCCTGAGCTGATCGAGTAAATCAGTTTGTTTGTCATCACAAAAGATTTGTGCAAAATACCTAAGACCCAACTCCTTAAGAGCAGTCTCTTCCTATACTATACCACCCTCCTCATCCA
Source organism: Pseudotsuga menziesii (assembly GCA_001517045.1). Lineage (NCBI taxonomy): Eukaryota > Viridiplantae > Streptophyta > Pinopsida > Pinales > Pinaceae > Pseudotsuga > Pseudotsuga menziesii. The sequence goes on from LPNX010693239.1 coordinate 332,820, forward strand.
AAAGAGACCAAATAGTATTTTCATTTCTTCTGCCAGATGCCAAAGCATGGAAAAACTTAATATTTGAATCTCCATGGAGAGCCCATTTAGTACGGCTTTTAAGCTGCCAGGTAAGAAGGAAATGGTCTGACAGTTTCTTTTTCTTGTGGCGGAGCTGTGATAGAGCTGATTGTTCATCCAGGGAAAGGATACCAAAGGCCGAGCCCAAGAGGATAGCACTGATATCCAAGTCTATCCTTTGAGTTTCAGACTCCAAAATGGAGCCATGATCTTTAATCCAGCCTTTGATCTCCTTCTAAAGAGAATAGAGTTTGTGGGTGAGAAGCTCATAGTCAGTGCTAGATGAAGGGCCAACTAGTTTGGACCAACTCTTGGTGACCTAAGAGGTGAAGTTAGGATCATTCAGCAAGGATCTATTAAACTTGAAAGGGTAATTACAAGACCCAACTGACTTATTCCACTTGAGGCAGATAGGAAAGTGATTGGATATATCAGAATGAAGAGTCCACACCCGGTGGACCTGGAGACAGGGGATCAAAGAGGATGCAATGAGGAAGCGGTCAACTCTCTTGCTGATCCCTTTTGAGCCCACCCTACCATTCCTCCAAGTGGGGCCAGCGCTGGGAGAAGCAATGTCCACAAGCCCCAGTGAGTAAAAAAAGAGATGAAAGTGTGAAGAGAGAGGGTCAATAACAACTTTTTTTCCCCAAGTCTCAGAGGCTTTCAGGGTAAGGTTCAGGTCACCCCCCAGGATTAGATTTGGAGATTTGAGAAGACCCTCCCTATGCACATTCTCCCAGAATATATCCCGATGTCTGTAAGGACCGTAGTAGTTCAGAATGACCAAGGGGACATTCATACCCCTGAAAGTTTCCTTGATAATGATACATGCAACCATTTCAAAAGCATGACATCTGACCTGATGAGGATTCCAAGCTGACAATAACCCTCCCGAAAGCCCTGAAGCACTAATGGCGCATAATTCCCAGCTAGGTAAGAGCTTTGAGAAAGGATGGAGTGCAGGGAAGGAGCTACACATTGTCTCCTGCAAGAGGATCATATTGGGACGGACAGAACGAAACAGAGAACGAAGGCTACTTTGTTTGGCCTTACCTCCCAGGCCCCTAACATTAAGAGAGAGAGGATCAACATTAAGGAACAATGGGGGGGGTGGGGGGGGGGTTGATTCTCTAAGTCCCCAGGTGGAGTGCCCTCTAGCAGCCTCTTTGATGCGTACCAAGAGGGGAATATAAGGAGGAGAGACTGAGGAAAGTTCCCTCGTCAAAATTTTCTTGTCCTTCTTCTTTTTCCGGATGGTCACATTCTCGAAACGGATGGAGTTTAGGTGTAGAGTGGAAGGGAAGGAAGGTGTAGTGGCTGTAAAAATATACAAGGATTTTTGAAGAGAAGGATCAGTGAAAGAGGGGCAAGTAGTAGGGCTATGATGGAGGGGGGAAGGCGGGTGTGAAGTGGTGGATGTGGGAGGTGGAGGGAAATCGACCAACGATGAGAATGAAGGCACAGTGGGTGAAGGGTGTGGGTTCGGAGTGACAGGAGAGGACAGTGATGGCCCCAGCTCAAAGGAGGTTACAACAGAGGGGGAAGAGAGCAATTTGGAGGAGACTAAAACAGGAGAAGGCAGTAAAGCAGGGGCATCCACTGGAGCACTGGCCGAGAAAACCAAATCAGTTGGTGGAGGGGCATTAACCATAGCATCTAAAGCATCTAACATAGAATTAGAGACATCATAAAAAAGAGATAAAGAATGAGAGTAAATACCAAATTTTGGATGCACCGGAGAACAGGAAACAGAGGGATCCCTGACCACCGGAGAACCTTCAAGATTGGAACTTGAGTGGTCGACCAAGAATAGTGGGCAAGTCCTCCGAAGACGCGCCGTATCGCGGCAACGACTACAGCAAAAAGGCACATGCAAATAGTCCAGCTTCTGAACCAGGAGCTTGTCCTTGCAAAGAATCTCCACTTCAGCAGGAAGACCATGAGAGATGTCCAACTCGACTAACACCCGAGCCATCCTTTTGTCGAAGGAAAGGTGAAAGTCTTCATCCACAACCACGAATCGACCAATCGTGTTCGCTATACCCTCAAGGATATTCAGATTCCAAAGGGGAAAGGGGAGAGAAGGAAGAAAAACCCAGAGGTGGCGCTTAGTAACCCTTTCACGGAGGGGATCAAAATGTGAGTGTCAGCGACCCAAAACCAGTGACCCCGTGCCGACACGCCAAGTCCGGTCCAGAACAAGATTTGCATGCGCCTCTTCAAGGAATACGAAGACCATCCAGCCGTTAGACAAGAGGCTGATGGTAGGGATATATGTAATTAACGGCTTCCAGTGCTCATAGGCCCAATCAACCCGTTCTTGCTTACCCTGCTTACAGTATTCTAAACGCCCCACAAGAGCACGAGAGCAAAAGGAGGACACACGGTCTAAGAAAACGTCATGGTCGAGGACGTAGCGGAACCTCCCCTCATGGGTTTTGATGTTCTTAGCACATCTCTTATTACGAAAGTGAGAAGAGACCTTGTTTTCCATGAGGTGGCAACATAAGTCAACCTAGAGCGTGCACCCAAAAAAATCCCACCGAAAAAGACTCCAAACCACCAGGGAATAATAACAATGGAAACCCCCAAAAACCACCGGAAACCGAGCACTGGAAACAAGCTAGGGAAAAAACCATAGAGGGTGATCGAAAACCGTGCACCATGGCTTCCCCCAGACGAAACCACACAAGAGAAAAACCACCAGTAGTAAGGTGAGTACTGACAGATGGTTAAAATACCACCGAGTAGACTGGAGGGTACAGAAGAAGTACCCACAGGAGAAACCAATAAACCTCGAGGAGCGGTGACCAAACCCTAGAGTCATGGGAGAACCGGGAACCTGTAAAAGTCAACCATGACACAGCTGACGAGGGCCAAAATGAAGGGACGTGGACTATACAACGTATGAGAAAAAAGGTGTAACTTGCTATTCATTAGAATCAAAGTTACAAAAAACATATTAATAACAACTCATTAAGATCATAAAGTTGCAAGGACTAGATAGGGTATGATGTCATATTGTCTAGAGTTGTTGTAAAAATTTGGTCAAATTTATTTAACAGAACAATAATATCATTATGTGAGGGTGGGTAGTCTAAATGTGCTTTGGAAAATGAGATGCAATAACGTATATCATACATCTCTTCTCTTCTCCACATGAGAAAGTCAAAGTTATCAGTAGATGGTTTAGAAATGTCAATTCACGCAACACTTGCACCGACCTTCCATCATCATAGTCAAGGAAATAGTATTTTTCTGTAGAGGGAGAGCATGTCTTTGCCAAGCCATTTCAACACCTATTCTTTTCCCTTCCTAATATTAGACTAGATTAATAATAACTTAGTAGAATCCCTCTTGGTTATCTTATTGATGTATTATAGGCCTAGATGAACTTTGAGGTTGTTCTAGGATTATTTTTCCCTCTTATGGAGACATTTTGACAGGAATACTCCCTTCTTTATCTTCTTGGGTTTGGATATTATTAAAATCTTGACAACAAGTTGTCTTGGTCGTAGATTTTTCCACCTATTTTTTTTCTTTAGGTGCTATAAGGCATGCAATATTGCCCTTCTTTTGACGAAGGAAAATTTTAGGGGAGAAATTTATCCCATGGGCTATTTTTCCATGTTTTTTCCAAAACAAGATTCGCCAATTTGCATTTTTAAAGTCTTATTTCACCCAATCTTGATGGGTCAAATTTTTTCACTCTAAAAATCACCAATTTATTATAATATCTATATAAAATCCTTAGAAATTGAAATGTTTTTAGAAAAATATCGCCAAATATTTTATAGTTGACACTTTAAGGATTGTCAAAATTCACAAAGGCTTATACGCATTTAAATAAGTATGGATCCTTCAAATTTTCCCTGCAAGTTTTGACTCAGTGACTTGACACTTTGAGCTTGGTTGCAAGTAGATTACACATCTTCACGTAGAAACTACCCATTCATTCTTTCGAAGCTAGGATTATTATCACTTCAATCAAGTTCATTAACATAAGGTCTGATGCTCAACTATGGCGTTAAAACATCCCAAGAAATAAGCACTTAACTCTTTAACACAGACAAAAATGCATCGAAAGGAACAAAAACATCAGTTATAAAGAAACCACGACACAAGGTGTTTGGGTGGTAGTCAAGGAAGATGCTTAAACTTTAATAATGAAGAATGTTACAAAAAAAACAGACACAAAGGAGTTTGGCCATTGTCTACGATTCATTTTGTAGAAGTAAGACTAGACTAAGGCACTTCTACCTTAGTTCCACCCCGGTTGCGCCAACCAGCCTATAAAGTACATATGGGTCTACTTATTGTATATCTTGTTCTTCAATAACACTCTCATAATAGTCATGCCATGCCCTAGACAATTGTCAACTCTTCCTAGTCTCGACTTTCCAAAGTCATCATGTAGGATGCCCAATATCTTTCCCAAATTCAAGTCTTACCGCTCATTTTAGAAATCCTTGACTTATCCTTATTGATCGAACAAATCCTTCATCTAACCTTCTGCCAAATGAAAGACTCTCTTCCACATAATGGTGCACAATCCATCCAATCGAATACACCTTAGAGTCCCATGGAAACCACTTTGAATATGAGAGGTGTTCAACCATTTTCCCAAAACAAGGTGTCTTACCACCACCTCCAAGGCAAACAGGACCCATGGTCCTCATGCTTCCCACTTAACTATGAGGCAATTTCAATTAACTCCTTGAAAATTCATGATGGAACTCTAGTTGACTTCTTGTTTGTTGATTTTCATGCCACTCCAAATAGCCTTCTTTCTTCATGGTTTGCACCCAACCAAAACCCTCAAACCATGACACTCTTGTTCGATGTGCTCTTACTAGAATAATGCATCCATGAACCAAGGAATATCCAAGCCACCTGGGACTACATTCTTCCCAAATTGTGTCTATAATCCAAGGTATTCCATGTCATGTTCTGTAACCTCTATAAGAAGGTCACCTCATGGAAACACTCAACTCTTTGCCATGTTCACATCTCTGAACTTGTAAAATGCTTCCACTAAGTCATCCAACAATCATGTAGGCCTCAATTATACATATCAAGACTACCGCATGTTCATTGCATTTAGCTATGTTTCCTTCTCATCATATCCTATCATGCTTACCTAAGATGAATCAAATGATGAGGTAGGGGTTCCTATTTTCAATTGAAGGGAATCACCTTACATCCGTCCAAACTTAACAATGTTTCCATCCCAATAATGTACCCAAGAAATCCAACATTCTCCTTAGAATTTTTTGTTTAGATTTGTCTTCAACAAGCATCGCATACATTTGTAGTCTACTCCTTTCAGTACTCTCAACTCAAACCGCCATGCCTTGATATAATGGTAGCCTTCATGACTTAGATAAGTTGAGTAGCTAATTCAACTTTGTGCTTACTTCGTGAAAGTGCATTACCTCATTTTCCGATTTAACTCAAGTTCCCTTGCTTGATTTTCTTCTTGCACTACATATGGATGCCTCTTTAACATCTTTCTACAACCAATTTACCTTTACAAATCCAAATACTTCAACCTACCACAAGCATATGCCTATGTAGGTCTACCACACTTACACCATATTTGTACCAATTGCTCTAACTTCAAAGGGTAGAAGGTCTAATAAAATCGTTAATTTTTCATTGATCATGGCACTATCTCACTGGTATCTTAGGGTCCATTACCTACTCCGTAGTAGTAAGCTTCCTTGTGGCATCACATCAATGAAAAGAGGGTGGCAAGTGGTTACCATGACCATTTTCACCAAATGCGCCAAACTGAATGTCATCAACAAACTACCTATAATCCACTAAGTCATATGAGTTTGCTAAATGACGACCATATCTCTTACTCAATTGCATAAAGAGAGACACATTTAACCTATTCTGGAATTTTAATCTCCAAATCATCTCAACAACCTTCCTACCCAAGTGCTTCCAAGGAGCACCCAAACTATATTTTAGTTACTTCATACCAAAGTTGACATACATATGCCTTATCATATTAGTCTATTGTAAATTCCAAACCATGTTGGTGGAACACTCCCAAGTGTATTCCAGTTGCCTCCATGTAATTTAACATTAATCCATAAGTTCCTTTGGCCAAATATTCCACCATCTACATATTCCTACTTATATTTTGAACAACTTGACTTACCAAGAAAACATTAACAACTCTAACCACTATTATCATTGCAGAGTTTACTATGAATTCCAATGTACTATACTTCTCTTCCAATGCCCTCATTGAACCTTCGTTCACAAAAGGTTGAACAAAAATTCATTTGAAATTCCCTTTGATGATCTTCCTCCATGTCCAAATATCCAAGTACTCCAATGCAAGGTTGCTTAAGTCCTTGATTGACTATGGGAAACATTCTGAAGGTAGTCATCATAATGACTATGTCTAGCCTCCACCTTATTGTTGGTTCAACATAAGTTTTTGGCATGAAAAGATGACTGAGCTATCCAAGCGAAGGATCAAAGACACATTTTTCATCCTCATAAACTCTTTTCCTAGAACCACCTCAATTCATCCATGGGAACCATTATGAATCTAAGGTCTCTAATCCATTCATTGGGTTTTAAGGTGAAACCATTCTCTATGCCAACCACCTTCTCCACTTTTGAAGTCACTACTTTGAAAGAAGTATGAGATGACTCAAGGCTCAATCCTGGCTCCACAACCTCTTCTTCCTTTATTAAATTATATGTTGTGCTATTCTCAATCATTGCAATGACTAGTTATCCATTCAATTATGCTTAAACATATCTAAATCTTGTGAAAATATTGCTTATGACTTATCACAAACTAGTCTTCTACTACAATGATCAAGACTTGTAAAACACCATTGAAAGGTTGATCAACTTGCTCCATATCATTCAAATTTTGCTTCAATAGATAATTCTTAACATAATGACGCTTTTCACAAATCGAAAAAACAATGGGCCTACCTCCATTTTTGTCATTGCACATATGATTTTCTTGTGTTTTCCCTCACTAGACTTCACAAAAGGGTTTGTCTTTCCTTTGCCTTTCTTATTGTTCTTAGCATGGTTCTCTTCTGAAGTTCTAATATCCACTTCTATACTTCTGCTTACTCCGGTATTGAATTCAAGCAAATTATCTATTGTGATGACGACCATGACAAGGTTCTGCACATTATGGTGGCGCAGATCATTTAATGCCCAAGGTTGCAACCTTTTCATAAAATGTAACAACCGATTTTCAATAGTCATGTATTTGGTTTTTAACATAGGCTTGAAAATAACTTGATGTACCCTTGGAACATACTTCTAAGCCTAAGAGAATCAAATGGTTCCTTGCAATCAAACATTGATTTCCTAGTCTAAACTAAGCCTTCAAGGCTAGTTTCTTTCCATACGAACTTTTATTCATTTGCTGAAGTTATTGCTTAATGTCACAACATAAGTTACTAAGCAACTTAGCATCCTGAGTGCCATCATTTAGTTGTGGTTTCTTTATATTGGTTCTCATAGGATCCACTAAACCACTTCCATGGGAAGTGACACATTTTAGTTTGTTGATGGTGTCTTCCTATTCACTTAGCTTCACAAAAACAAACTTTAACAAGTCTTCCACCACTTCCAAACTTTCATCAATACAATTGGATAACACTACCATGTTTGATTACAAGAGTATTGTCTCATGGCTTCTACTATGCTTCCATCACATGCTTGGTTGATCCAAGTTAGCTTATGTTACAAATACTCTCTCTTCTCCAGTTGGCTTTGAAAATACTCCAACAACTAATCTACTGTCCTCTCCAAAGCAACAAGCCTCATCTTTGTCTTTGTAAACCTAGTGGGTTGGCGATCACTGTCCTCATGGCATGAGCTTGTTTCACCATCTAAGAATGCCATCGACACTTTCTAAAGCCAAACATCCAATGTATGCATTTTCGGCCTTCAATTTTTCTTGTGCTTCTTAATAATGTGGGTGTGGAGAGGGATAGAATTGGAATGGAACACCTTTGTTTGGAGAATACTTTGGATGACCTATGGTGAGAATGGCCCATACTATTAGGATAAAACCATTAAGATATTACAACACATCAAAGGGCCACATAGATAACAATAACACACTATGAATTTCTTTAAATGAAAATGGAAGAGTTTTTAGTTACACTTTAGGGGCAATGTAAAACCAATCAAATGACTAGCTGAGCCTTATTGATATATTAAGGGGTGATGTCATGAACCCATAGTCATGTCCAATACTTTTCCACTTTCGACACTTGAGGTTGTGAGGCACTGCCTTGCCTCAGCTGCAGGGGCTTAGCTACCCTGTGCCTACTACAACTAGAACTTGTCTCCTCAAGTAAGGCCTTCCCATAACTTCACTTTAACCTACAATTTGTTAGATTGTAACCAAGTTCTTCTAATACTAGGCACACATCCAACCGTGTCCTTAAAGCATCCTAGCTCTATATTAAAAAAATGCAATACTCAATAATACATATAATGAATAGTAAGATCCAACAACATAAAGAGTCCACATCATCTAGATGTATATGGGACACCCAAGGTGGATTCCTTAAATTTATTAGTATGAAGAATGTTACATAGATACAACAAAGGAGTGTGACCTTTCGTTCTCAACTCTATTATACATGTACTGTAATCTATCCAAGGAAATATTACCCATTTCGCAAAAGACTTGCACACTCCAACCCCCAAAGAAACAATAAGTTTGTATCATGTAGAGATTGAATCTTCCACACTTACTGCAGTCTTAGTCTAGCTCAACAATGCATTTTGCCAAGTTGTCTTTAATTTGACATTTATGCAAACTGCCTCAAACTTAGTCATTGTCTAAGTTGCTCATAGTGCCAAAACCTAGACTTTGCACCTCATAACTCCTTGTCCATCCTTGTATGAATGACTCCTCGACGAATCTTCTTTGCAAAATATAGGTGTCCTCTTTATATAGTGGACTGTTGCTTGTTGTTTCCTACATACAAGATGTCTTGGAATACACTCCATGTCCAAAGCGAATCCATTGTGCAATCTTCCCATCAGTCCACCTAGCCTTTGAGACCTTGGGTTTGCACATCCAACAAATCACACTCTCTCTTATTCAAGACGTCCCAACTATCTAGTTCATCCTATGGTCCAACTATCTTGCTTGTATGATGTTCAAGGCACTCCTTGCCATTCCTTGTGTTGCACGTCATGCTCAACATTCATCTGTCCAACTTGTGATGGGTGCCCAACTCCCTACGAACTACAGTGCTACACCCCAACTTAAGGCATTGTTTCCCATTGCCTATGGACTAAGGAATGTCCACAATCCAAGTCATCAATTGTGTGCCAAGCCATCTAACACTAAGGCACGCCTTGTCATTGTGCCACACTACCAAATGCATGCTCACCAAACCTTGTAACCTATCAACTCAACTAACCAAAACCTACTAATAACCATCTCAATGGATGACTAAAAACACTCATTATCAACTCTAAGGCAAAAGCCTTAAAATTACCCTCCTAATTATAAAAATAGGATACCGTATATGAGATAATCGTAAACACAGATATACTCAACAATCCTAATATCAATAAGACTTTCATTCAACATAATGTCATAATCTTGTAGAACACTTTGATAACAAACTTTCATGGGCCTCTAACGAAAGCATGATCATTATTGCTTCCTCGTGCGTTTCGAATGAGTACAAGTGCAAGAACACCGGCTCGAGCTACATCCTCAACAAGTGAACTCGTGATCAAAGTTAAAATTTCTTAGTAACATATTCTTAAGACCTCAACTACTGCCTGGCGACATATATATAAAAAATAATAATAATTAGATGTTAGTGGGACAAAATGAGGTCCCTCAAAAACAAATTTTCCATTCGATGACATGACTTCATCAATTAAATATAAACGGAATGGATCATGGAAGACTGCAATCACGTGCAATCACGTTCTGAAAGCAATTGTTTTTACCATTTCGATGACATGATTTCATCACGGAAATAAAATAACCAGATCCGCCAACTGGTAGTCGATGACTGCAACCACGTTTTAATTGCAATATATTTAAAATACTGACAATGGATAAATGCTTGCAGAATCTGACCCAATCGTAATTGAATAAATTACCTATATTATCCGAGACGGATCGAATCCAGGGAATAGGTATCACAAAATATTCCGTCAGGATAATTGAAGAAGCCGTAAGTATTTCCCAGGTTGGATGTAACCGAACGCGTAGATCAAATCAGGGAGTGAACGTTAAAACGAATGGTAACTCTGGCATCACAAATTTTGAACATATATTTAAGAGAGCAACCCCTAAAGCAGCATAGCTTCTTGGATTCTGTAAGCAATCATGGCACAAGTGGAGGTCGAGGGTAAGGACATCGACGATCTGCCCAGGTGCCCTGCGAATTACATGGCCCTGACGCCGCTCTGGTTCATCCAGCGTGCAGCTCTCCTGCACCCGAACCGCAAATCGGTCATCCACGGAGCCCGGCAGTATACGTGGGGCCAGACGTACGAGAGATGCAGACGCCTCGCTTCGGCCCTAGCCAAACACTCCATTGGCCCGGGCACCACGGTAAGGGTCTCTGCATTTCCGTTAGCTTAGGGTAGAAGAAAGAAGAAAATATTTTAAGTAGTTGGCGGCTAAGAATAGCTTAGGGGACAAACTATTCCATAAGCTAACGGAAATTTTTTGCTTGTTCAAGTTTGATGATGAGCGTTTTTAATTGTTCAGACAGTTCTTTATTTGTGTATTTGTCTTTAAAAATTTACTGTTTTTAAAGGCTTCACACTCTAAAATGAAATGTTTTTCTGTCTTCATTTTAAAAGGCTTCACACTCTAAAATAAAATGTTTTTTGGTCTCCATGTTAAAAAGATTCACACTCTAAAATCACTTTATTTACAGACTCTGCAAAAATATACCCAAACTTTTTTTGGGTGCATATTTCCACCATCAAATTTCACAACAAAGTTAATGAAAATTAGTTCTTAATTGAGTAATAATTATTTTGGCTTAGAGTGTATGTACTATGTATTCCTATTCAGAGCTCTGAGATTTTAATTGGCAGGTCGCGGTGCTGGCGCCTAATGTGCCGGCTGCCTACGAGGCCCATTTCGGCGTCCCCATGACGGGGGCCGTGTTGAATTGCATCAACATCCGCCTTGACACCCGGACGATCGCCTTTCAGCTCGAACATTCCGGGGCCGCCGCCGTGCTGGTTGATCAGGAGTTCTTTCGGCTCTTGCATGAGGCGCTACTGTTGATGGCAGAGAAGCACGGCACCGGATTCGAACCTCCGTTTCTGGTTGTCGTTGGGGATGAGATCTGTGATGAGGGGAATTTGAAGCGGGCCCTACGGAGCGGGGCCGTGGATTACGAGAACTTCTTGCAGAAAGGAGATCCCGGGTTCGAATGGCTGCCGCCAGCCGATGAGTGGCAGAGCATCGCGCTGGGCTATACTTCGGGCACCACATCGAGTCCCAAGGGTGTGGTCATGAGCCACAGGGGGGCCTATATTGCGTGCTTGGGCGCTGCTCTGACCTGGGAAATGTCCGACGGCTCTGTTTACCTGTGGACTCTGCCCATGTTTCACTGCAACGGATGGTGCTATACCTGGGGCATCGCAGCATTCTCTGGCACCAATATCTGCTTGCGTCAGGTAAGATAAAATAATACTGTAAAACCATTTTCCACTGGTTAGTCGATATCTGATATCGGATTTTTTGGGGGTTTGAAAGGTAACCGCCCGGGCGATCTTTACCTCCATAGCCGAGCACAAGGTGACCCATTTCTGCGCGGCGCCGGTGGTTCTGAACACAATAGTGAACTCCGTGACCCAGGATCGTGTCCCCATCCCGCGTGGCGTCCACGTGATGACGGCCGGGTCAGCGCCCCCGGCCTCTGTGCTGGCGAAGATGGAAGAGCAGGGCTTCCGGGTTACGCACACGTACGGGCTCAGCGAGTCAAACGGGCCGGCCGTCGTGTGCGCGTGGAAGGAGGTTTGGGACTCGCTCCCGCCGCCGGATCGAGCCAGGCTGAAGGCCCGTCAGGGAGTGCGTTACGTCTCGCTGGAAGGGCTGGAGGTCGTTAATCCGGACAGCATGGTGCCCGTTCCGGCCGACGGGAGCACCATCGGGGAAGTTGTGATGAGGGGCAACATGTTGATGAAGGGTTACCTCAAGAACCCGGAGGCTAACCGGGAGAGCTTCCGAGGTGGGTGGTTCCACTCGGGCGACCTGGCCATCAAGCACCCGGACGGTTATATCGAAATCAAGGATCGGTCCAAAGACATTATTATCTCCGGCGGGGAAAATATCAGCAGCTTAGAGGTGGAGAATACGCTGTATGGTCATCCTAGGGTTTTGGAAGCCGCGGTTGTCGCAAGGCCCGACGAACGTTGGGGTGAGTCTCCGTGTGCCTTCATATCACTAAAGGGGTCTGGCGATCCTAATGAGGATGAAAGTCGGATCGGGCAAGACATCATGAACTATTGTCGGTCTAAGCTTCCCCATTATATGGTCCCAAAGTCCGTGGTGTTGGGTCCTTTGTCCAAGACTGCCACGGGCAAAATCCAAAAGCATATCTTAAGGTCGACGGCCCAAGAAATGGGCTCCCTACCAAAGAGCAGAATGTAAAGGTAAGCCCAATAGTCGTAACTGTTTTTCTATACATTTCTTTCTGGATTGATGTTTAAAACTAGCCATTGCCCTAAAGGAAAAAAAATGTTAAAAGTAAAGTAGTTTTGATTTAAAGTGAAAAAAAACAAAGAACAAATATTTTAAGAACTCAGCTCAATAGTCGGAACCGATTTTTATACATTTTTTTAGATGGATGTTTAAAACTAGCCATTGCCCAAAAATAAAAAATGGTTAAAAGTAAAATGGATTTGATTTAAAGTGAAAAAAAAAACAAAAAACAAATATCTTAACAGATCTTATTTATATATAATTTTTTTTGGATGGATGTTTAAAACTAGCTATTGCTCAAAAAGAAAAATGGTTAAAAGTAAAGTAGATTTGATTTAAAGTGAAAAAAGAACAAAGAACAAATATCTTAAGAGCTCTTATTTATATTTGTAAGTACACTTTAATAAATTAGCATATCCTCAAAATGGAGAATGAAATATTGAAGAAAACTTTAATATGTTGTAAATTGAGAGAAATGTGTATGTATGTAAATAATATAATTTTATGTGTTGAAAGTAAGTTTAACTAATTTATGTAGTCGTAGTAGTTGATGAAATTGTAAGGAAAACTTTATTGCAAGTACCAATAAGCAATAAATAGAAAGCTATGTAAATGATGGCAAGTAAAATGAAATGTACATTAATTTGTCATACGAGAAAGTATACAGATGTGACTAAAACAATAAAAGATTAGGTAGTGATCAAGTTTGACTTTAATTATATTGGAAATCAACATTGGTATTTTCATTTGGTAGGGGGAGTGTAGGGATTGAAGGTTGCAATTTTAAGTGCGAAAGGGACAAAAAATGAAGGAGTGCCTCTTTCTTTTGTCGAAGTGAGACATATGAAGTGTCTTTTAACTTTGCATAGCATTCAAAGGAGAACACTGATGCAATTCACATTCCTTCTAATGTTGTAGTGCATGGCGTTGCTGTGAAAGTCAAACATTGTTGCTCAGTGTTACTAATGTTAATGGTTGACATTGTTAATGCCAATCCTTGGGATTTATGGATAGTCAATGCCCATGCCATCTTGAGAGGGATTTGTTTCTAGTTATTTCAATTTATGGGTGGAATTGATATGTGCTTAGGTTGATATTGGTCTTCATAGCTTTCTTGGCAACTCTTATATCCATACTCACAAGATTCCTCTATAGAAAACTTGAACTGGTTGGTTGGGATATTGCTAGTTAAGGAAGAGGAGGTTGTGTTGTTTCCTTGCTTAGTGTAGTTATCATCATATATATTTAATCCCAGAAATTTGAGATAATTAGAAGGTAGGACATTGTTTGTTGGCCATTTGGGCCACGAATCTAATGTTTCTGTTTCTTTTAAGGCATAATACTCCTTGCTAGTCCTTATGTTAATTACTCGCTAGTAGTTGTGTCATCTGTTGGGAGAGTCACCACTTCAAGCAACTGCGATGAGCAAGGAAACAACACTGGTTGGGGTTTGTGTGTGCCACCCTCACTGTATTTGAAAAGAGACCATTCATAGATATTAGGATTATAAGATGAGAAATAGTGATATGAAATAACTTTGATTTTTATAGTTTATTTGAGTTTATTTTTACATCAAAAACGACATTTAATATATTTAAATTTCTTCATTTTGGTTGGTTGTAGGGTTTGACCATGTACACATCCTGTTGGTTCAAGTGTCCCTACTTTTCCCTGCCTTTCTGGATTCCAATGGAAAATCTAAGAGTTTTAAATGTGGATGGAACATAATTGAAAAAATTGTGGCATGGAAAATCGCAGGTAAATAGAAATTGGACAGACTTAATATTATTCTGTTTATTCAGTATTGGTATATTTCTTATATACGTTGAAACACGCGTGAACATTTTGCAGGATCCTTTGCAGTTGCGGGAGTTGAACATTACTGCTCCCCTTTCAAAGATTCCAAAGTCCATAGGGAAGCTGAAGCACTTTGAACGAATTTACAGCTCATCACCGGAGAAGATTGAGACATTGCTAAAATAGTTTTGTGATATGTTGTCGTTGAAGAGCTTAGAGTTATTACACGCTTCCAAAATAAAGTCACTGCCAAATGCCTTCGGGAATTTAAGGAACCTCGAACACATCAAACTGTCAAAGGTCTATAATTTGGAGAGACTTCCAAATTCCTTCGGTAACTTAGTTTGGATTAAATATCTTGAATTGAGTGGTTCCCCCAAAATTAAGCCACTGCAATATTCCTTTGGGAATTTAGGTAGCCTCGAACACATTGATCTGTTTAGCGCCATGAATTTGGAGCAACTTAAATATCTCAATTTGTATCTGTGTCGTAGTTTAGCCATATCGAGTGGAACACTTGCAAAAATCCGTACGTTGGAATACTTGAATTTGTCCCTGCACTCTCGTAACTATCCGAATTCAACCATGCTTGCAAAGAGAAATAACTATCTGAATACTTCTATGTGTACGGAAGTAAGTAATGTTATCCTGCAAATTATGGATCCAATCAAGATTAGTAAATGGTGCACTTGGAGTGGTCATGCAAATTATATACACACTTGGATCTATCCCTCCTAAGTTACCACCCTATGTTGTCGTGACACTTGGTAATTACATTGGGCCTCCATGAGACCAATATCAACCTAAGCATTTATCAATTCCACACATGCATTGAAGTAATGAGAAACAAATCCCTCTGAAGATAGCCTGGCCATTGACTATGCATAAGTCTTAATGATTGGCATTAACAATGTCAACCATTGACATTTGTAACAATGAACAACAATGTTTAACCTTCACAGCAATGCAATGCACTACAACATTAGAAGGAATGTGAATTGCATAATCGTTCTCCTTCGAATGCTATGCAACGATGAAAGACGCTTCATATGTCTCACTTCGAAAAAAGGAAGAGGAATTCCTTCATTTTTTGTCCTTTTCACACTTAAAATTGCAACCTTCAATCCCTACAGTCCCCCCACCAAATGAAAATACCAATGTTGAGTTCCAATATAATTAGAGTCAAACTTGATCACTACCTATACTTTTATTGTTTTAGTCATATATGTATACTTTATCGTATGATAAATTAATGTACATTTCATTTTACTTGTCATCCTTTACATGAGTTTCTATTTATTACTTATTGGTATTTACAATAGAGTTTTCCTTTCAATTTCATCAACTACTATGACTACATAAAATAGTTAGACTTGCTTTGAACACATAAAATTATATTATATACATACACACAAATTTCTCTCATTTTGCAACATATTATAGTTTTCTTCGGTGTTTCATTTCCCCCCTTTTGGGGGTATGCTAGTTAATATTATTTTATATTGATATGATGATAATGATGATAGACCATTTTTGGTTTATGAGACTCTTTTGTTTCCAAAGAAAAAAACTATACTTTAATTAGTATATGTTAAGATGGTTTGAGTTGGTCTACGAAATTTTAAAAAGGAAAGTAGTCATTTAGTTTTCTTTATACTTTTATTTTGATAATAAAAAAAAATAATGTTAATGAATGCAAGACATTTTATGACAAAGTGATTTTAATAATCACCTTTTTGTATATCATAAATAACTAAATTCATACCCTTATTATATTAAAATAATCAAAATTTTATTTATTTGTATTTATATTTATATAATTTAAGTTTTCTAAAACATAAATTTATACATTACATTAATAAATGTAAATCCTTTTCCATTTAATAAATATCCTTAATAATTAGGGCTTAGAATGGGACAAAACAACAAGTTTTTCATTTAATAAATACTATAAATATCCTTAATAATTAGGGTTTAGAATCAGACAAAACCATAAATTCTTGGTAATTATTTGATTCGACCTAGACAAAATCGTGAAAGAGTTGGTCTATGTTGTGAATAAGTAAATAAAATCACTCACAATGATCACCCTCAACCCATTTCATAAAAAAAGTATTAAATGTCTACATCACAGTGCAACCGGCCTCCACAACGGCTATAAGAATTAGTTGATAACCACCATTTAACAACTAAAGCTAGAGCTAACACCAATCTCTTTCAAGTGTAAAGAGAATAATTTCTTGCAGACATTATCGTTTGGTAATGGATATGAATTTACGCGGGGTCCCTCTTTATTAAATGGCCTTTAAAGCTTCGTATTCTTTTGGATAATTAGAAGCAAAAATGCGGTAAACGTGATTCTACATTATTACAACGAATATGATATTCCCTTTCGGTATTTATTCTGGGATTACTAGTGTGTTGCGTAGACAGATTGGCAATGTGACACTAATTTGATCAAAATGGAATGAGTATATGGTATTGCAGAGCATGCAAAAGTCCAAAACTCGCTACTCCTCTAGGTAAGCTCTCCTATATATTTTACTGTCTTTTATATCTACTATTTTTGAGGTGTGCATTTTGTATGATTGTGGTATATACATGGTTCTTCTACTTTTTAGGAAGTTGCACGTTTTCATGAGCATGCCAGGATTAATTGTTTGTTTTAATAAACATGGCAAAAATTACACTACATAGACCAACAACACCAGTGCATTATGCAAGGTTGGTAACCATACTTGCAGGGAAAAAAACCTGGTTAGAATGCTTAAGACCCAGGAAACCATTGGAATGGACCTTTGTATCTTTGTATAAAATAATATTATATATATATACAAAGAGAGCATGCACTCGATATATATCTATATTGAATACTATTTTATACTTATAGATGTATCTCTACCTAGATTATCTAGTTGAAAATATTATTGGCGCGCACCTAGAACAAAACCCACCATTTCATAATTAAGAATAAAATTGTAAGTTATTGTGGAAGAAAGTGAAAACAAAACATGTCTCTAAGTGCAATGGGTAGCCAAATCAATGCCAAAATACATATTTCCTAGCCACTGGTCATGCCCTATTAAGTGGACAGGATATTATATAAGAATATGGCGGCAACAGAGAAATAACTTTGGGATTTATTGCACAACAACAGGTAATAGCAATACCATCCGTTACCGAAGTCCCAAGTCCCACCTGCAAAGTTGTGTATGCAATCCAATTCAACATCTAACTGTCTGGCTTGAGCTGATATCAGGATGAATAAGCTTAGCGAAATCATCATATATCTTTAATCTCAAAAATTTAAGATAATCAGAAGGTAGGACACTGTTTGCTGGCCATTTGGGCCATGGATCTGATGTTTCTATTTCTTTTAAGGCGGGACACTCCTTGTTAGGCCTTAGGCAAATTACCACGCTTTCAGCAGGATTTTGTGGAAAACATATAGTAATAAAAATTTAATAAATGCAAGGGCACCTCCTCATTGGCTATCGATAGTCGACGAAAGTGTGAGTAGACCCATCCCTTAAATAAATAAAAATTTATCGTAATTTTACATTACATAATATGTAACTAAGAACAACTATGAAAATCTTTCTAATATATTTATGAAAAGGACAAAATGAAATTGACATCAAACTCCATAGACAATGGAAAAGATAAATAAGACAAATGCATCTATAATAAAAATCAATATACATGCCATTTAAATTTTATTAGCAATAAAACATTTCACATAATTTGTGTAACACACCTAAAAATAGTAAATTTTTTTTTACATGCATTACTTCCTTCCTTACTTAGCACATTTCTCATTATTTACTTCTATAAGTTTTAATACTTTTATCCTATTTGTTTATGACAGGTTTTGTTGATTGTGACAGTGGCTAGCTCCTTCCGGAACCTCCAACTATGTCAACACAGGTGATGTTTTTCGTTTTATTTGTTTTTCATTGTTTACTTTTTATGAGGGCTTTAACTAGCTTAAGGTGTGGGGAGACTACCCATAGTCTTGACCCCAACTCCTATGTATTACGTTGGTTAAGTGATAATTAAAAGGCCTTAGGCCTTGCCATAGTCTAAGCTATATTGTGTGGTGACCTACCCTTAAGCGTAATGTGCTTAGGGTTTATAAGGAATATGGTACCACCATATGGTGACCTTTTGTTATATTAATAAAGTTGTGAAGGTTTAAAATATAATGTTTTGGAAACAAGAACTATATGGTTTGTGATTATGACATACTATACCAAATGATCCATGATTGGTTATATTTCTTGGCATTTTGGTTTAAACCTTGATTGCAATATTATAAGGTTTGGCATATGGTTTTACGCCATGGTTGCAATGATATAAAAGTTCTCGGCATAACAACGGTTGAAATTACAGGCCATGGTTCCAATGATGTGAAGGCTCTTGACATAATACAAACACTAGGCATTACATGCCATGGTTCATATGCTACAAAGGTTCTTGGCATACTAGTTAATATAAGGTTTTGTTTGCAATTATTTAAAATTAATGATTTTTCTCTTGAGAGTTTTGGTACTCTGTCCTTGGTTGAATTTGGCATTAAACTTGTGACCTGGTTGCGAGTTGACAATGTAGGAAGCTCTTTCACACTAAAACGTGTCTACATTTCCACCGTCCATATGTTTAGATGTAAGCTAGAGTTTGGATTGTGGTTTAGTGTAATTGGAAACTTGTCCAAAACCTCATTTTGCCTGTTAGGTTTGGTGTGGGGAGGCAGAGCCGAGCTCTTTCTCTGTCTGCGATGTAAGTGTACATGTTGTTTGAAATTTGTGTGTGTGTGTGGCCGACAAGATCTGAAGAGCTCTGCACTATTTACAGTGGATAAAATGTATGGTTGATGGGCCTTCTGTGTGCTCGACTAGAGCCGAAGAGCTCTGCTTTGTCTCAGAGTTATGGTGGCATAAGGTCTTTCTTCCTAGTTTTTGCAAGTGTTAACAATGTCTTGTTTGTATCCTTCTCAAGGTGTTACTGGTTTTCTTGACTTCCTTGGTGGACTGTAGAGCATATTTTGTGCCATGACCTCGCTTTCCATGAATTCGCCTTTCACATTTGTCTGGTTAACATGTAAGGGTTTTACATGAATTTTAATAGTTGCACTTTCACATTGAAATGATTTAGCATGTCTACTAACTAATTTTTCTTTCATTTGTGTTGCAAGAAGAGGAGGGATAAGAGTGCTTCGGAGGAGCCGACCCCTGTCCCTCTCTGTAAAGATACCGAGGTAGGGTATTTATCCCACTCTTTTCCTCTATTTAATTTATTTAACCAATGTTTATGAGTTTCTGACTGTAACAAATCTTTTACAGGTTAAAGGCGATGAAGAGGAAAGCGACAGGGTCACCTCCTACCAGGTCTGCATTTCCAAACGCCCATGTAAACTTCGCTTATCCCTTAGTGAAAAATATTGTTTTTATTGTTTAAGGTTTTAAGCAAAATGCTTACCAAACCATACTATGGTTGTAGGTCACACTGGGTATGAGCTGTGAAGATTTTGAGTGGTAGCCACCATCGTTTGTTAAGATAAGCCATTGATTTTAAAAGCATGCATTTTGTAAAACCCTTCTAGGGTTTTCCTTGCTTCGACTTTGCATCCATTGCTATGACACTATATATTTAGAAGTTTTGTAATGTTTTTAAATATAAATTTGGTAGGGTTTGGATGCCATTTGAATGGTATTATTCCCATTATTATTTAAGAGTTGCGATTTCATATAGCGTGGAAGCCATCAATGATGGTCTTACAACCACTTCTTAATATATGTTTTTGGTTATTAATAAAGATGAATGACCTTCGACTGTGTGTTTCCAATAATCATTTTTTCTTATATTTATTTGTATAATGTTTATTTTAAACCAACAAAGGCTTCCATCATCGATGGTCTTACGACCGTGAATATAGTAATTTTGTTTGAATGTTACAATGTTGTAATTGTTTGGTGAATATGATGGATGTGTTTGAATGTTATTCCAAGGCTTTTCCTCTGCGTAGATAATGGTAGCCACGATATGGATTTATGACCCTATCTTTACTTCGTTTGGTTGAGTTAATAAAATATGTGACCCATAAGGTCTGCGATTTCCTATACAAGAGATAGCATTTGATGTTGAGCAAGGCTCGACTGTCATCAATGATGGCTTTAACGCCGATCCTTGGGAAAATGAAAACTTGCTTTCGCAGCTACAAAAACTAGCATGTGGGCTGGAACTGTGAATAGATTTGATTCATGATTTAATTCGTGGATGTATATTTATTTATTAGGATCTTCGATCCGGATATGATTTGCTCATGCGAATTCGAGGAGGATTGTTTAAGTGATTACCCTTTTAATGATAAGGATAGCTAAATATTCTTAACTCGATTTATTATGATCTGCCCAAAAGTAATTGGTTTTTGACTTAAACATTTCCTTTCTGGTTTGATTACTGTAGATCTGTATAGTTTTTAATTTGCTTACGGATCCTCGATCCGAAATGAAAATATATGTAGGTCCATAAGGGCCGATTTATCTATTTATTATGGTTATTATTCTTATGTAAATGGATAATTAGTTTATACTTGTGATCATATATTTATGTGTAATATTGTTTATATTTCTCATATTGTAATCGTCAAGTAGGGTTACTCTGTAACCGATCTACTCCATACCTTAATAAATTCGTGTGTTTGCATTCTAAAGTAATTCTATATAAGGTGATAATCTGCCTGACTATATATATATAGCGACAAGATTAGGGATCCTACCTATATTCCGTTTCAAAATTATAGTCTAGGAAATTAATATAAATAAGGAGTACAATGATGCAATAATAAATCGAGCGTATAGGAAGAATTTGGAAATAGAGGATTCAAATCCATTTATGTGCAAAATTCGATTTTCAAATAAAACCAGAATTCTTAATCTAAGTATCGACGTTAAATCATAGAATTCCCTAACTGCTACTAAACATTTACTCATAGCATAATTAGACTAACTGATACATACTAGGTCCTACATTAACTTCTTCAGATATAGATTAAAAAAATTCTACAATCATTTTGAAAACATAGATTATGAACCTGACACCAATGCTAAGAAAACAAAAGTGGAGAAGTTGTTTCTCCCAACCAACTCCCAGAGCAGCCAAGTTACTTGATCCAAAACCCCCGAGCATGTTCGTTGAACCATATGAGAAAAATCATTCAATGCGCCATCTCTTGAATTCTCATATTCAATTCTCTTTCAATGCTATCCTCCTATTGCTCATGGACATACTAATATATAGTATTTTTCTTAGGACTTGGTCATTTATGAGCCTCTTTCTCTTTAGAACTCAATTAGGAGTTGTTACCTGATTTTTGGGGATGATGCCTCCTGCATATTGAGTTCTCACTCGGTGGATTCATCCACTTGTATTTTCCCCTTATGGGTCGGCAAACACTCTTTAACAACTACATCCACTTTTCCCTCCCTTCAACATATTTTATTAATTAAAAATGATTTATTACAAAATGTTTTATTTTTAACTTACTACCAAAAATAATAAAATAATAGTTAAAGTAATTTTCAGAAGAATTAATAATAAATTATTAATTCTTAGTGAATTACATACACCTCCCCTTAAAGGATAACACTGTCCTCGATGTTATAAGCTTTCTGTTTTATTCTTCCATTTCATCATCTTGGAATAAGACTGGATATGCCTCCTGCATATTACTTTCCAGTTCCCAAGTAGCTTCTTCCGGACTAAGATGCTTCCATTACACCCTGACTTGTCCAATGGTACGGTTCCAGAGTAAAAGTTTTCTCCTATCAAAAATGCGCTTCGTTCCCACCTGGAACTCTCATTCGGGTTCCATTTGGGTCACAATCCACTCAATCACATGATAAACATCATGTACATATCTTTTTAATATATAGACATGAAACACATTATGCACTTTAATATTGGGTGGTAGGGCCAACTGGTATGCAACCGACCCTACTTTAGCCAAAATTTCAAATGGCCCGCAATACATGGGTGCCAACTTTGAATACTTTCCCAATCTTAAGGAACTTTTCTTGGGATTTACCTTTATATACACATGTTCACCCACTTGGAACTCTCTAGGATTTCTTTTTAAATCAACATAAGTTTTCTGCCTGCCTTGGGCAACCTTCACGTTTTGTTGTACCCGTTTCACGGTTAGCTCCATATCTTTTAATAAATCAGGTCCTAACATTAACCTATCAGCTGGACTACCCCATGAAATTGGAGTATTACACTTGCGTCCATATAATATTTCAAAAGGACTCATACCTGCAGAAACTTGAGAATTATTATTATAAACAAATTCTACTAAGTGTAGGTAGTCTTCCCACTTACTTGGTTTGTCCATGACATACATCCTTAGCATGTCCTCCAAGACTTGATTCACTCTTTCAGTCTTCCCATCCGTTTGCAAATGATATGTGGTATTGAAATTCAACTGTGTACCTAAAACTTTAAATAAAGATTTCCAAAAGTTACCTGTAAATTTTGCGTCTCTATTTGATACTATTACCTTTGGTACACCGTGTAACCTGAATATTTATTTCATGAAAATATATACAATATTAACAACTTTATAGGTAGATTTAACAAGAATAAAATGATCATCCTTACTTAATTTATCGACTACGGCCATGATTGAATCATGTTGTCGAAAATTCTTCGATAGGCTTGTTATAAAATCCATACTAATTGTTTCCCACTTCCATTCCAAAATGGGTAGTGGCTACAATAATCCTGTTGGATGTTGATGTTCTGTGTTAACTTGCTGACATTCTAGACAATGAGCTACGTATTATACCACTTCTTTCTTCATGTTTGGCCAAAACAAATCTTTTATGATCATGGTGATCATCTTCTGGTATCCAGGATGCTCTAAATACGGTTGTTTATGGAGCTCATTCATAACTGTAAGTTTGATTTATGCTATGTTTGGTATGTACAACCTATTTTTATGTAGCAGCAACCCTTTTTTATTTAGGCTGAAATCTGTGTTTACTTGATTTTGTTCATTTTTTCAGTCTTTTCTTTTAAAATATGATATTCCCTATCATAATTTTTAACACTTAGGATCTTATTTTCCAGATCAGATTCATAGTTGCTTCTTGCAAAGAGTAAATTTGCATGACGACTTAGAGCATTTGCCACTTTGTTTAATTTTCATTTTATGTGTTTGATTTCAAAATCATATTAGCTTAAGAAGGACATCCATCTCACCTGTCTCGCATTTAAATTTTGATGATCACCACGTATTTAAGACTTATGCTATCTGACATAATCAGGAATTTCCTTCCAATTAGGTAATTACATCACATTTTTAAGGTGTGAATTATGGAAACAAGTTATAAATCATGCGTATCATAATTCTTTTCATGGTCTTTTAATTTCCTAGACTCATATGCCATAACATAAGTTTCTTGTATTAAAACATCGCCTAACCCTTCCTTTCAAGCATCGGTACATACGACGAAGCCCTTGAACAGATCAACAATCTTTAGGATCGATGAGGTAGTTAGTAGATGTTTTAGTTTATTAAAGATTTCCATGCATTTTCTAGTCCATTCAAACTTTTTACCTTTCTTCTATAATGAGGTTATGGGGTACGGAATCTTAGAAAAGCCTTCAATGAAATTCTAGTAGTATCCGGTAATCCCCAGAAATTATCTGAAGTTGGTTACATTTTTAGGAACCGACCATTCAGTGATGACCTTGATTTTCTCAGGGTCGACAAAGATTCCATTCTTGGAAACTACATGTTTGAGGTATTGAATCCTATGTTTAAAGAAATCACATTTACTAAACTTGGCGTAGAGTTGTTTTTTTGTAAATAAAAGCATTGTATCACTGCAAAAAAACCACTTTACATGGAGAAACAAAAAACTGGGCTACTGCTACCCATGCCTTCCCCGACCTTGCCCCTAATACATCTAATCAGACCTAAAACTTCTCAACCTCAAAAGAGGGAGATCCCCGACTGTGCAGGGTTCAATCCCGAAGTTACAAACATAGCCACAGAAATTCAAACTAACTAGACCTATCTGAAACTGAAATCCGAACATATTGACAGAGGAGTTAGAACCTGAAAACAAACACCCACAGAAAACTAAGGCATGGCCTGCCTCCCGAGTCCAGAGCAGTGATTGTGGTGCGGACACCCCATATGTTGCACCAAATGGTCTCCCCTCTGCCGGGGAATGATGCTTACACAGCCCTGGTGATGACCATCTGCCTGACGATTAAGGCCTCCTTCTGCTCGCTGCTCCAAATCGGGGCCATACAGGGATTTGCCTGCACACGAAGAAATATGGTCCACTTTGAGGTGCATCAGCTTGCAATCCGCACTGAGGGACTCAATATTTTTGCATCAGCTTGCAATCCGCACTGAGGGACTCATGGACTGGCACTCTTCATTGTGTTCCTTCCATGATTTGGACGGCTCTGAGTCCCCCTCCTATTTTTCCATTATCTCCTCCACTTTTGATTCCATGTTCATGGCTGCATGAATTACCAGGTTCATTAAAACCCAATAAAGCATGACAAGACGATCATGGGATGAGGCCCTCCCCGCCGTTGAGCCTAGATTTGTGATCCATCCTTCAACCTCCTCCCACACCATCTCAATGGGCATCGACGAGACTTGCTCCCACAAAGCCTTCTCAATCCCCTCCGTGGCTTGATGCGCCATTAGTGGAATTCGGTCCTTAAAGAATTTTATCGCTGCCTGAGCACGCAACTAAGCCCGGGTGACCACTTCCTTGCCTCCCCAGGTCTTGAGCTTCCCCTTATCCCGACGCTTGGTTTCTATGCTTCTCGCACTCATCCTCCCAAGACCACCCCTTGGCGGAGCCATTTTCCTCCTCACTCTCCCCCTCCTTGCACACTTGCTATGCAAGTTTCTCAAGCAGCCAACCTTCCGTAAGCTTCTCAGCCTAATTCTCTCGACCCTAAGCACGTAGATGAGGAGCCAAGAACTCACCCTGAGATTAATAAACTGGGGGATAATGGCAATGATAACGGTTTTGTATGGGATACCAATTTCCCAAATCCTGCAATAAATCGCTTTTGTACTTGGAAGGATTTGGATCATCATTCCTCGACCACCATCCTGCGAAAAAACTGTCCTGTCACTCCTATCAAGCCTTTCAATGTACTCTAGGTTAATCTTTGAAGGGCCATCCCGGATTACCATAATCTTGAGCTGCATGACTATGCATGTCGCTCGACCGGATTCCCGGTCGATTCACTATGTCTCTTATATGTGTCTCGATCTTCCATCATAGCCTCCGTCACCTGTCCTCCAATGCTCGCGTCCAAAGCTGCTAGCTGTCGACATCTGGGCATCCATTGCTCTGCCTCGAAGTCCTCCAAACTACCCAACCTGCGGGCCCCCCTTTCCTCGACCCCAGTGTTCGCCAGTAGATCTGCCATCTTGTTCGCGTCTCGCCTCACATGGTGAAAGGACATTGCTGGATGAGATAGAATAAGGCCATGAAGGACTTTCAGGCTGTTGACAAGGTGCCAACTCAATGACACTTTTTTCGTCGATCTCCCGTGGCCTAGTTGCTTGGCCATCTGAATGAGGATGTGAGAGTTGCCTTCCACCATTGTAGGCAGCCAGCCTGTCACATGCTCCAATTTTGCAAAAAACAATATTATCTTATTTGATTTTATTTAAAGACAATATGTTAAATTTTATGCTAAGTTGTAATTGGTGACTCAACAGAGTCAAGGATATTTAATGTAATTTTGAATATTTTAATTATAAATAAATCAAGGTGGAGACAACAGCTTAGGAGAGCTATTAAAAGAGTGTTTACTGGTCAAATTGGTGGAGGAGACTGTGTGGAGATCAAATAGACATGTGGCAGCATCCTCAAACCACTTCCAACTGTTGCAGGTGGAAACCTCCCTACATCTGGGGTCATGATCCCCTAAGAAAGTGGGATCAGAGCAGGGGGCTCAATTAATGACAACTGACCCAAAAGACCTAGGCAATCCTTATAAAAATACCCATTGAAGAGAACTGAGGCTTCTCATTCTAGAGAAGTGATTATTCAGGTGAATGTACTTCAGAGAAATTCAATAGAAGGGAATTGTGGAAAGAGTTTGAGGGGATAACTGCTAAGTTATCTAGTGCAACTTTTTAGTTGAAGGATCTTACTATTGAGTGCAGAGTGTTTACTGAGTCATTGGACTAGTCTATTATTTGCTTGCTCCACCAGTTCTCGGCCAAGAAGACCAAGAATAGGCTTGGGGGTCCTAAGGAAGCGTTGTTTGAGTGCTCTCCAAGAGTTTGGTAGGGAGGAACGACCTCTTAACGTTGTTGTTTTCCACCTTAATCAGGTTCTACAATATTTTGTTTTACTGTGTTAGATAGTTAAATGTGAATCTAACTGTTAAATGAATGTTAAATATTTTGCTGTAAAATGTTAGAGTTAGTAATCTTTAAGATTATAGAAAGAATGAATCTAGAATAGATGGAAAAGAATTCTAATTTGTGTTTTTCCACGTCTGGAAGGACCAGACCGTACTCTAGCACAGACAGACTATTTAAAGTAGATGAATGAAATGATTAGATGTGTTATGCATTTTATGATAGCAAGTAATTTATTTCAGTATGTAGGTTATTATCAAAAAGAATAATAACCTGGTTATCTATGTTAATGTTTTACAAACTGATGTATGTAAATATATTGGAAAAGAAATAGCAGTAGCTTAGTACAGGTAGAAGGAATGTTATGTTAAGAAATTACCTTAGTAGATAAATGAAGTATTCATTTTATTTCAAGTTAAATATGCATGAGAATAAACTGTGTTATGTTATCAATATATTCCTTTGTGTTTTATTTAATAACTATTTGCAAATGCAATAGAAGAGATACAGTTAAATTACTTTAGTACATACAGTTAAATAAGGAAATAAACTATAATTACTTAGTTCATTTACTTATAATATTAACTAAACTAAGACTAACAGTTACTATAAACAAGAAGGGTTTTATGAAAAGTATTTTAAATTATCAAGAACATATTAGTTACCGAATTGATGTTTACAAATAACTCTAATAAAATTCTTTCTAACATTTTAGTAAAAACAATAAGAATATGAAATAACTAACATAAAAATAAATACCTATTTAAGAAAGAACTGTTTAAAATTCAGCAACAGGTTATACCTATAAAGATAATCTACTGGGTTGAAACCCTAAACTAGAAATCATTATTACAAATAAAAATATATAAGCTACAATCCAATTATTTGGATTATTTTTATAAATAAACAATTAAATTACGAGAGAGTGATTACAGTCCTTAAGGACAGATAAAAGAACAAACATTTAAATATCTCATAAAGTTTTTACAACACACTTATAACATTATTTAAAACAAATTTAATTCATAACAAATTTAATTCATAACATAACCTATTAAATAATAGACAAATTGAAAGATTTATTTAAACAAGGGTTTATTCAGAAAAACCCTAGCTCATAAATTCGTGAGCCAACAAGTAAAACAATTTATAATATGACTGAGTGACAGTCTTAAAACCATTAACAATAATCTAATACAAATAATAAATAGTAAATTATTATTTCACAGTTAAATAGGGTAAAAAAAAAACCTAAGTTACACAGAGTCACAAAGTATTCTGCAAAACGAGTCCGAGCTCGAAGGAAACCTTTTAAAAGTTAACCTAATGTATTGCTTGACAGGCCGAAAGGCTTTAAACTTAAACAGTGTACAAAAACTAGCTCTGAGCCGGTGCACCCATATCATGGCATGGGTTTAATAAAAAAAACTAACAAACTATTTATCAAAACCTATATCCTTGTAAAATCTTTTTAAAACAAGAAGAGAGAAATTACAAGTCACGACATTGAGCCAAAGCCACCCTGCTGTATGCGAGGGTTTAAAACAAAACAAAAACTCATAAAATAAAGACTAATAACCCAAGACTGGGAAAAACCAATGCCGCAACTTATTCCAACAGCAAACATTTCCCCTAAGGTCTGAACAAGTAGGGAGAGCCGCTCTGTAACCGAGGCTTACCCGAAGACTGAATGCTGGTCCAAGTGTGAAGTGGTCCCTTCCAGCGATAAGGAGAACCATCACCTGCTTTTGCAAACCAAATCATAAGTTAATACTTGAATTTATAATGGTAACTGTAACTCTTATAGCTTACAAAATGTGTAAAAATAATTGTTACCTGGAAGTTGAAAGATTGAGGTCACGAAGAAGGCAGATCGACACCACGAGCAGCGCAACCCTCGAATTCACCTGAGAATGAGGCAACTAGGTTCAAGTTATTAACTACATCGACAACTGGAGCAAGAGCAAGTAATGGCAGTGGCCAAACAACAACTTCAACACTGAAACTATCAACTATGTAATACTACCCTCACGCACAACAAGATTTGTTTGCAAAAATCAACTCAAGTACGAGCTATGAACTTCACAACTCTCACCCTAAGTGACAGCAATCCAAAATGCACAGGCAGTGGAGTTGAAGGCGAGCACCCGCGATCCCTCATGGCTGTAGTGAACCCAACAAGGCAGAAACTGAAACCCTCGCTGAATAATGAGGAATAGGGTTGCAAGGTAAAGGTTATAAGTCATGTATTGCATGGCGAGGAGAGTTCCATGTGCCCACAAATCTATCCACTTCACGGTGGGTTCATTTGTATAGTCTCCACTGCAATAATTCAGATTAAATAATTGTTAATTATTTACATCATTGCACATAATGATAATGTATCATATACATAAAATAAATATCGTATTATTTTCCCAACAAAGTCAAGCCTTGATAATGAACGAGGTTTGTGGCATCGTTTAACCTAATGTTTAAACCATGAAATCATCTTTGTTAAGAATCATTTTATTTTATGATTTCGATGCCTTGTTTAATAAAGATCATATGACCTTTCTTAATCCAACTTGTAAGAAAAAGTTTAAGAAGATAGTAGAATCTTGAACATGATTGTTAATGTCTTTATTGACTTTTTCTTATAATCATGAACTATGCTTGTTTAAGCTATAAGAACTAGACTAAAACCAATAAAATGTTTATAGATATGGTTAACATTTATACACAAGAATAGCTCCTACTCTTTAAAGTGACATACAGTACTGGATGTAGGATAGATATCTTACAAATATATGATCTTTGGTCTCCATAATTTTACCAAGCTCTAAGATGAATTGCACCAAGGCTAGGTTAGAACTGGGAGTTTAAGATAGTAATTTAGCTAGTATTTTATTGCACTACCTTTACATATAAGTAAATAGTAGGGTAATGTGAAGTTGTCGCATTATGTTGGTCATGAAGAAAATGGGAATTCAAGTCACAACTTGATGATTTTTATGCGGAGGATACCTTATAAATTACAAGCGATGTTAAGCTGATAAATTTACTATATTGAATCCTAATTGAAACAGAGCTGAAAAGTACATAGTAGGCTTATGTTCTAAAAGACTTAGGTCTATTTCTATAATGATAAGTAGTGTTTTAAATATTAAAACAATAATAGAAATAAACTCTTATGTCAGAGAAAGAGTTATGATACAAAATCATGAGCTCTATTAGGAACTAGAAATAACTTAGAGTAAGGTTAGAAGGAGGTTTTATTTATATTAAAGATCTATATGTTAAAAGACAAACAATAGGGCGACGTTAATAACCCTTACAACACAAGGATTAAATAATATCATAATTGTGAATCAAGTAAAAGAAACATTACTTTACCCTGCAGGACCTTTAGTCTTCTAAGCAAACTTTTACTCTAGCAGTACTTTTATGTTAAAAGAAGTATATTTGGTTTAATGCCTTAATAAACTATTACTGGGTCAAAAATTTACCTGTCAAGCCTGTAAAGATCCAGAAATACAGATATGTTAGCAATCACTAAGTAAGCCCCAGCTAGAAAGTAACTCCTCACCTACTTGACATTCAAACCATCAGTACAGCTAAATATTTGAATGCAGATTATTCACATCACAAACTAAAATTTAAAACAACATTAATATTTATGTGTTAAAGTTAATGGTTACTTTTAATTATCTGTTTCATTTCTTCTATTAGCTTCTAGCAGTTATCTAACTGCAACTATAAACATTTTATGTTATCTCAAAATTTTAAATTTTTGTGAAAATTTGGGGTTTTGACATGTGGTATCAGAGCACAAGGTTCAAACACTAGGCCTTGATGAAGCCCAACTAACTTTTATGAAACAGTAATTGAATTATTATGTTGATATATTTTCTTTTAAATGTTATTCAACAGAGAAATTGTTTCTAAAGTCTAACAAACAAGTATGGAAAGGCTGGAGGAATATGCAGAGGAGGAATCTCCGTTTACTGAACCAGAAAACTTACCAAGAGATCCTATACCTCAAGATTTAACCACCAATTATTCAGAACTGTTACAAACCGTAAAAGACCTAACATCTGAAATGGAATCTGTAAAACGAGAGAATGAAAGGATTCTGAGGGCTTAGGAGGAGCTGAATCAGATCCTAATAGAAAGGTTTCAAACTAAGGGTAAGGGTAAAAGAACTGAATCAGAAGATACAAGTCATCAACAAAAATTTAAAAAGATGAAACATACTAAACATGAAAGCAGTTCATCTTTAGAGGTGTTTGGTGAACAACGTAATTTGCATTCTACTAGTGAGAGTAGTGATGCCAATCATTATACTAAAAAGAGGAAATACAAACCTTTTCAGGAAATTTTTGGGGAATTCAAAAAGATAAAACCACAACATTCAATGGAGAGACTGAGAAGGGGGAGGAAGCGGAATCCTGGTTATTTGGGATTAAGAAGTACTTCCAGATATATAACTATTCTAACCAATTAAAGGCTAGAATGGCTATTTACAATATCTTAGGAAAGGCTGACATTTGGTGGTAGGACTTGAAGAGAGTTAAGGGAATAAAAGAAAATAATGTAAATTGGAGTACCTTCAAGAGGTACTTTAAAAAAAAATCTGTCTGAGCAATACTATGAAAAGAAAGCAAAAGAGTTTTATGAGCTTAAATTAGGATCAATGACAATGAAAGATATAAACAACAAGTTTTTGAGTCTGTTTAGGTGTGTGCCATACCTTGTAGATGAGAAACCAAAGGTACAACGATTTCTCAGCTGTCTACCTTACCATATGAAGGATAGGATTGAGTATGACAATCCAAAGACTTTGGAAGAAGCTATGAGGAAAGCCAAATTCTGTTATGAACAGAATCAGAAGAAGGAAAGCATGGCCAACTGGAAGGCCAAGAAGAATAATAATCAGTATGATCAAAAGAAGAAAGACTTTGTGCCCAACAGGAATTCTAAGAACAATAAGGCCAGAAATTTTCCTAACAAAAATTTCCTAGGAAATAAGAATAATTCACCAAGTAATCAGAATAATTCTAAGGGTAAAGAATTTGTTAATAACCATGGTAATTACACCAAAAACATTGAGCGCAAAGAACCTATAAAGTGCTGGGAGTGTAATGGCCCACATTATGCATCAGTTTGTCCTAATCGGAAAAAGACTGTCAGTAATATTCATACTATACAAGAGGAGATGACTGTTGGAGAATTAGCAAGGACTATGCTCGGAATCAATGCATCATTGGAGAATCGAAAAGCAAAATATCAAACTTCCATGGTGGAAGTAGAAGGTATGATAAACCACACCCCTATAACTATTTTGATTGATCTGGGAGCTAGTTTCAGTTATATTTCACCTAAAATGGTAGAAAAATGTAAGTTGCCTGTTGAAAAATTTGAAAATTCTTGGTTGGTTCAGTTAGCCACTGGTGCTAAAAGGAAGGTAACTTGTTTTGTAAAAGAATGTGCAGTAGTTATGGATCATTTTGAAACTATTGTAAAACTTAATGTATTGCCTCTTGGTTCTTATGATTTATTGATCAGTATGGATTGGTTAGAACAACATAGGGTAATTTTAAATTGTTATGATAAAACCTTTACGTGTTTAAATAGTGATGGAAAACTATTAAGTGTAAAAGGAGTTCCTAGAAAAACCACCATAAGGCAGATTTCTGCTCTACAACTTAAGAGAGCTATTAGGAAGGGTTGTAAAGCTTATGCAGTAACAATAACTGATGAGGATAATCTAAATAAGACAGATAAATTGAAATTGGAAGAC
The DNA here is from genome assembly GCA_001517045.1 of Pseudotsuga menziesii. Lineage (NCBI taxonomy): Eukaryota > Viridiplantae > Streptophyta > Pinopsida > Pinales > Pinaceae > Pseudotsuga > Pseudotsuga menziesii. Next base: position 365,586 of record LPNX010693239.1, read on the forward strand.
ATACTAGTCTTAAGAGAATATGTTTATGTATTTCCTGAAGAAATTCTAGGACTACCTCTGAAAAGGGAATTGGATTTTACCATTGAGCTGGTACCTGGTGCAGTACCTAGCTCAAAGGCCCCTTATTGAATGAACATACTTGAACTTAATGAATTAAAGTCTCAATTAAAATAACTAATAGATAAAAAATATATTCGACCTAATGTGTCTCCCTGGGGGGCACTTGTCATCTTCGTTGAGAAAAAGGACGGAACCATGTGACTTTGCATAGATTACCGTCAGTTGAATAAGATTACCATTAAAAATTGATACCCGTTGCCCCATATAGATGATCTGTTTTATCAACTACGTGGAGCCATGGTGTTTTCAAAAATAGATTTAAGGTCTGGATATCATCAAGTTATGATTAAAGATGAAGACATCTTTAAGACAGCTTTTAGAACTCGATATGACCATTACGAGTTTGTCGTCATGCCATTCGGGCTTACTAATTCCCCAGCTGTTTTTATGTGTTTAATGAACAACGTTATGCATAAGTATCTAGATAAGTTTGTAGTCATGTTCATCGACGATATATTAATCTATTAAAAAATTGAAGAAGAACATAAAGAACATTTAAAAATTGTTTTGCAAGAGTTACGAGATCATCAACTCTTTGCGAAGTTTAGTAAATGTGATTTCTTCAAGGATAAAATTCAGTACTTAGGTCATGTGGTGACCAAGGAAGGGATTTCAGTAAATTCCGAAAAGATAAAGGCAATCGAAGATTTGCCGGTTCCTAAGGATGTAATGGATGTTTGATCTTTCATGGGAATTACCGGTTACTACCGGAGGTTCATTGAATGTTTTTCGAGGATCACGAATCCGATAACTTATTTGCAGAAGAAAGGGAGGAAGTTTGATTGGAACCAGAAATGCGAGGAAAGCTTTAAAAAGTTAAAAACTTTATTAACCAACGCACCTATTTTAAGAATAGCTGATCCAAATAAAGAATTTTTAGTCTGCATTGACGCCTGCAATGATGGGTTAGGCGGTGTTCTGACTCAAGAAGGGCATGTTATTGCCTATGAGTCTAGAAAATTAAAAATTCATGAAAATAATTATGCAACTTATGACCTGGAATTAGCAGCTGTTATACATGCTCTAAAGATGTGGCGACATCACCTAATTGGCAGAAATTTTATTTTAATGACTGATAATAAATGATTAAAGTATCTGTTAGATCAGCCTAATCTAAATGCCAGACAAGCTAGGTGGCGAGTTTTTCTAAGTAAGTATTATTTCGAAATTCAACACATTAAAGGTAAAGAAAATAAAGTTGTTGATGCATTAAGTAGGAATGCAAGGCTAAATTTTGCAGCAGTTATCATCACTTATATGATAGATTTGGATGAACAGCTTAAAGCAGGAATAGAACAAGATGAAATTTACCAAAATTTACAAGCCAAAACTAAAGAAAAACCAACAGAAATCTTAAGTAAATGGTACAGTTTGAATGCAAAAGAATTTTTATTGTATAAAGACAGAATGTATGTACCTAACGTACCTAAAGTTAAGCTGTTAATTTTGAATGAAATCCACAAAACTCCATACTCAGGTCATCCAGGCTATCAAAAGACTATAACTATGTTAAGAAAAGAATATTTTTGGCCAAATATGAATACTGAAGTAGCAGAATATATCGCTAGGTGTTTTGAATGTCAGCAGGTGAAAAATGAACATCAACACCCAGCTGGATTACTTCAGCCATTACCTATTCCTAGCTGGAAATGGGAGATAATCAGTCTCGATTTTGTTATTGGACTGCCTAGAAATCAGAATTTAAATGATTCTATCATGGTAGTAGTCGATAAGTTAAGTAAAGAAGCTCACTTTATACCTGTTAAAACTACATATAAAGCTGCAAATATAGCAGATATCTTTCTAAAACATATTTTTCGAGTCATGGAATACTGAAAGTCATAATCTCAGATAGAGATCTTAAATTTATAGGAAACTTTTGGAAGTCTCTATTTAAAGGATTAAACACTACATTAAATTTTAGTACTTCATTCCATCCTCAAACATATGGACAAACTGAAAGAGTAAATCAAGTACTGGAAGATTTATTAAGAATGTATGTGAAAGACCAGCTAGGTAAATGGGAGGATTATTTACATCTGGTAGAATTTGCTTATAATAATAATTATCAGGCATTAGCCAGATTTATTCCTTTCAAAATTTTGTATAGAAGGAAATGTAATACTCCTATCTGTTGGAGTAATCCGGTGGATAGATTGGTATTAGGTCCTGAATTGTTAAAGGAAATGGAAGAAATTGTAAAACAGGTACAAGGTAATCTGAAAGTTGCACAGGATCGACAGAAAAGTCAAGTAGACCTTAAAAGAACTCCAAAGGAGTTTCAGGTAGGTGAACATGTGTTTATCAAGGTGAGGCCCAAAAAGAGCTCTCTGATATTGGGGAGTTGTGCAAAATTAGCACCTCATTACTGTGGTCCATTTGAAATTCTGTCTAAGATTGGACAAGTAGCTTATCAATTAGCATTACCACGCAGTTTAAGAGTACATAATGTTTTTCACATTTTTGTATTAAAGAAATATGTTCATGATGCTACTCATGTTGTTAAATGGAATGACGTACAGGTGGAACCAGAAGGAGATTTTTTGGGGGAATCGGACTGTATCCTCAGGCGGAGGGAGATCACACTTCAGAATCGCACCATTGGACAGGTGAAGGTGCAATGGAAACACCTTAGTTCAAAGGAAGCCACCTAGGAATTGGAAAGTAATATGCAGGATGCATATCCAATTTTGTTCCAGGGGAATTCTGAGGATGAAGAATAAATAACATCGAGGACGATGTTATGTTCTAAGGGGGTGTGTATATCACATGCCCCAATTTTGAAAAAAACAATATTATCTTATTTTATTTTATTTAAAGACAATATGTTAAATTTTATGCTAAGTTGTAATTGATGACTCAGCAAAGTCAAGGATATTTAATGTAATTATGAATATTTTAATTATAAATAAATAAAGGTGGAGACAACAGCTTAGGAGAGTTGTTAAAAGAGTATTTACTAGTCAAATTGGTGGAGGAGAATGGGTTGAGAGCAAACAGACATGTGGCAACATCCTCAAACCACTTCCAATTGTTGCAGGTGGCAACCTTCCTACATTTGGGGTCATGATCCCCCAAGAAAGTGGGATCAGAGCAGGTGGCTCAATTAATGAAAACTGACCCAAAAGATCTAGGCAATCTTTATAAAAATACCCATTGAAGAGAGCTGAGGCTGTTCATTCTAAAGAAGTGATCATTCAAGTGAATGTACTTTAGAGAAATTCAATGGAAGGGAATTGTGGAAAGAGTTTGAGGGGATAACTGCTAAGTGATCTAGTGCAGCTTTTCAGCTGAAGAATCTTACTGTTGAGTGCAGAGTGTTTACTGAGTCATTGGACTAGTGTATTGTTTGCTTGCTCCACTAGTTCTTAGCCAAGAAGACTAGGAACAGGCTTGAGGGTCTTGAGGAAGCGTTGTTTGAGCGCTCTCCAGGAGTTTAGTAGGGAGGAACGGCCTCCTAATGTTGTTATTGTCCACCCTAATCAGGTTCTACAATCTTTTGTTTTACTATGTTAGATAGTTAAATGTGAATCTAACTGTTAAATGAATGTTAAATATTTAGTTGTAAAATGTTAGAGTTAGTAATATTTTAGGTTATAGAAGGAATGAATCTGGAATAGATGGAAAATAATTCTAATCTGTGTTTTTCCACGTCTGAAAGGACCAGACTGTACTCCAACACAAACAGAGTATTTAAAGTAGATGAAGAAAATGATAAGAGACTAAAATGATTAGATGTGTTATGCATTTTACAATAGCAAGTAATTTATTTTAGTATGTAGGTTATTATAAAAAAGAACAATAACCTGGTTATCTATGTTATTGTTTTACAAACTGATGTATGTAAATATATTGACAAAGAAATAACAATAGCTTAGTACAGGTAGAAGGAATGTTATGTTAAGAAATTACCTTAGTAGATAAATGAAGTATTCCTTTTATTTCAAGTTAAATATGCATGAGAATAAACTGTGCTATGTTATCAATATATTCCTTTGTGTTTTATTTAATAACTATTTGCAAATCTAGTAGAAGAGATACAGTTAAACTACTTTAGTACATACAGTTAAATAAGGAAATAAACTATAATTACTTAGTTCATTTACTTATAATATTATATAAACTAAGACTAACAGTTACTATAAACAAGAAGGGTTTTATGAAAAGTATTTTAAATTATCAAGAACAGACTAGTTACCGAATTGATGTTTACAAATAACTCTAATAAAATTCTTTCTAACATTTTAGTAAAAACAATAAGAATATGAAATAACTAACATAAAAATAAATACCTATATAAGAAAGAACTATTTAAAATTCAACAACAGGTTATACTGTAAACATAATCTACTGGGTCGAAGCCCTAAACTTCAAATCATTATTATAAATAAAAATATATAAGCTACAATCCAATTATTTGGATTATTTTTATAAATAAACAATTAAATTACGAGAGATTGATTACAGTCCTCAAGGACAGATAAAAGAAAAAACATTTAAATATCTCATAAAGTTTTCACAACACACGTATAACATTATTTAAAACAAATTTAATTCATAACATAACCTATTAAATAATAGACAAATTGAAAGATTTATTTAAACAAGGGTTCATTCAAAAAAACCCTAGCTCGTAAATTCCTGAGCTAACAAGTAAAACAATTTATAATATGACTGAGTGACAGTCTTAAAACCATTAACAATAATCTAATACAAATAATAAACAGTAAATTATTATTTCGTAGTCAAATAGGGTAAAAGAAAAAACCTAAGTTACACAGAGTCATAAAGTATTCTGCAAAACGAGTCCGAGCTCGAAGGAAACCTTTTAAAAATTAACCCAATGTATTGCTTGACAGGACGAAAGGCTTTAATCTTAAATAGTGTACAAAAACTAGCTCTGAGTCGGTGCACCCATATCATGGCATGGGTTTAATAAACAAAACTGACAGACTATTTATCAAAACCTACATCCTTGTAAAATCTTTTTAAAACAAGAAGAGAGAAATTACAAGTCACGGCATTGAGTCGGAGCCACCCTACTGTATGCGAGGGTTTAAAACAAAACAAAAACTCATAAACTGAAGACTAATAACCCAAGAATAGGAAAAACCAATGCCATAACTTCTTCCAATGACAAACATTTTCCCTAAGGTCTGAACAAGCAGGGAGAGCCACTCTATAACTAGGGTTTACCCGAAGACTGAATGCTGGTCCAAGTGTGAAGTGGTCCCTTCTAGCGATAAGGAGAACCGTCACCTTCTTTTGCAAACCAAATCATAAGTTAATACCTGAATTTATAATGGTAACTATAACTCTTATAGCTTACAAACTGTGTAAAAATAATTGTTACCTGGAAATGTTGAAAGACCGAGGTCACAAAGAAGGCAGACCAACACCATGAGCAACGCAACCCTCGAATTCACCTGAGAAGGAGGCAACTGGGTTCAAATTATTAACTACATCGAAAACTGGAGCAAGAACAACCAATGGCAGTGTCCAAACCACTAATTCAACACTGAAACTATCAACTATGTAATACTACCCTCACGCACAACAAGATTTGTTTGCAGAAATCAACTCAAGCACGAGCTATGAACTTCAAAACTCTCACCCTAAGTGACAGCAATCCAAAATGCACAGACAGTGGAGCTGAAGGCGAGCACCTACGAGCCCTCATGGGCGTAGTGAACCCAACAAGGCAGAGATCGAAACCCTCGCTGAACAATGAGGAATAGGGTTGCAAGGTAAAGGTTATAAGTCATGTATTGCATGGCGAGGAGATTTCTATGTGCCCACAAATCTATCCACTTCACGGTGGGTTAATTTGTATATTCTCCACTACAATAATTCGGATCAAATAATTGTTAATTATTTACATCATTGCACATAATGATAATGTATCATATACATAAAATAAATATTGTATTATTTTCCCAACGAAGTCAAGCCTTGATAATGAACGAGGTTTGTGCCATCGTTTAACCTAATGTTTAAACCATCAAATCATATTTGGTAAGAATCATTTAATTTTATGATTTCGATGCCTTGTTTAATAAAGATCATATGACCTTTCTTAATCCAACTTGTAAGAAAAAGTTTAAGCGGATGGTAGAAGCTTGAACATGATTGTTAATGCCTTTATTGACTTTTTCTTATAATCATGAACTATGATTGTTTAAGCTATAAGAACTAGATTAAAATCAATAAAATGTTTATAGATATGGTTAGCATTTATACACAAGAATAGCTCCTACTCTTTAAAGTGACCTACAGTATTGGATGTAGGATAGATATTTTACAAATATATGATCTTTGGTCTCCATAATTTTACCAAGCTCTAAGATGAATTGCACCAAGGCTAGGTTAGAATTGGGAGTTTAGGATAGTAATTTAGCTAGTATTTTATTGCACTACCTTTACATATAAGTAAATAGTAGGGTAATGTGAAGTTGTCGCATTATGTTGGTCATGAAGAAAATGGGAATTCAAGTCACAACTTGACGATTTTTATGCAGAGGATACATTATAAATTACAAGCGACGTTAAGCTGATAAATTTACTATATTGAATCCTAATTGAAACAGAGCTGAAAAGTACATAGTAGGCTTATGTTATGAAAGACTTAGGTCTATTTCTATAATGATAAGTAGCGTTTTAAATATTAAAACAATAATAGCAATAAACTCTTATGTCAGAGAAAGAGTTATGATACAAAATCATGAGCTCTATTAGGAACTGGAAATAACTTAAAGTAAGGTTAAAAGGAGGTTTTATCTATCTTAAAGATCTATCTGTTAAAAGACAAACAGTAGGGCGATGTTAATAACTATTACGACACAAGGATTAAATAATATCATAATTGTGAATCAAGTAAAAGAAACATTACTTTACCTTGCAGGACCTTGAGTCTTCTAAGCAAACTTTTACTCTAGCAGTAATTTTATGTTAAAAGAAGTATATCTGGTTTAACGCCTTAATAAACTTTTACTGGGTCAAAAATTTACCTGTCAAGACTGTAAAGATCCAGAAATCCAGATACGTTAGCAATCGTTAAGTAAGCCCCAACTAGAAATTAACTCCTCACCTACTTTACATTCAAACCATTAGTACAGCTAAATATTTGAATGCAGATTATTCACATCACAAATTAAAATTAAAACAACATTAATCTTTATGTGTTAAATTTAATGGTTACTTTTAATTATCTATTTCATTTCTTCTATTAGTTGCCAGCAGTTATCTAAATGCAACTGTAAACATTTTATGTTATCTCAAAATTTTAAATTTTTGTGAAAATTTGGGGTTTTGACACAGCCCTCTCTGGTGACTATATTAACACCTTGGAGCACGCCTTCCAATTCTGCTGAATTGTTAGTGTTTTCCCCAATCGAACCAAAGAAGATATGCATTATTTCTCCCTATGAGTTTCTGCAGGTTCCCCCAAATTCTTTCGCTCTTGGGTTGCCCTTGGCCGCACCATCAAAATTTAGCTTGAATACCTGCCAAGGGGGAGGAAGCCACACATTTGGGCTTGAGATTCCGCGGGTCTTGATCCTCTCATGAAGACCATCCAACATTTCCTTGTTCAATCCTCATTCCTTTGTTATTCTCTTTTCGGGACCTGAAAAAACTTTGTCGTCCTCACTCCATTGCATGCTGCAGATGGTCTCCAGGAGGTTCGAAGTCAAGGTCTTCCAAAATTCCTTTGAGGAATGGAACTTGTCACGGAACATTCTTCCATTGCACTCCTTCCAAACTACCCACATGACGCTTCCTGGAAATGCTTGCCATAAGGTGCATATAATATTATTTTTGAAAGTCTTTGGATGCCACTCTTTTAGGGTTTGGCCCGGATCCCCTCTACTTCTGTTTCTTTTCCGAAATAATTGAGCTCCTCTATCCCAAAGGTCTGAAGTGAAGGGGAAATTATCTAGCAGATGATTCATGATCTCCTCCTGGCAAGAGCAGAGAATGCACTGAGACGGGCCTTGAATTCCCCTCCGACATAAGTTCTCCGCCATTAGAATCCTGTGTCTGACCACTAACCAGCAGAAGGTGGCCACTTTTGTCCATGGGTTGGTTTGCCTTATTTTCCCCCAGATCTTGTCTTCCTCGACTTGGTTTCTAATCTTGATATTGTAGGCTTCCTTAATGCTAAAATTCCCTTTTTGGGAGTAGCCCCAACGAAGGACATCGTCCCCTTCTTTAAGCACGATGCAACACTCCTAGAGCTCACCCATAAAGGCTCCGATATCAACCTCCGGGACCTCTTCATCTCCTCTAACTTGGGCCTCCCATCAGCATTGGTCTTCCTAGATTCGAGTCTCCTAGTATTGATTGACTTTTGTTCTGCCTTCCTCGAGGCCTCTGGCTCTGATGTGCTGCCATCGAGGATCATTCCTTAGTTTGGGTAACTGATTCCATGAATCATCCCAGAAGTGGGCTAAGTTTCTTGTTTTAACCTCCCAGAAGCTGTGCTCCTGAATTATTTGTCGACCTTCCAACACTTTTTACCAAATGTGAGATCCCTGCGGGGTCTCATTATATCTTATCACCTGAGACTTAGGTATATCTCTTGCATATTTTATGTGCCAGATTTTCTCCCATAGTTCCTGCGAATAGTTACACCACCGCCACCATATCTTATCTCCCTGAATTTATCCAATGATTTCAGGATCATGAAGGCCTAGGCCTCCTTTCTCCTTAGGGCTGCACACTTGCTCCCAAATGACTAGTGAAAATTTGGCCTTGGATTCCCTTCCAGCCCATAGGAAATTCCTCTGAATGCTTCAAATCTCTCGAAGGATAGACTTAGGGGCTGAAATAATTGAAAAAAGATACACATGGATGGCCTGGAGGACCGAATTGACCAGGACTAATCTACTTTGAAAATTCAAGGGTTTAAGGGTCTAGTTTTCCAATCTAGCTTTAATCCTGTCTAGAAGATCTTGCCAAGACACCTTTTGAATAGTTGCCTGCCCTAGGGGAACCCCCAGGTATTTGGAAGGCATGGTCCCCTTGGAGAAACCCAAAATCCTACCAATGTTTCTCTGAGTGATGACGGGAGTATTAAAGAAAACTACCTGAGACTTTTCTGCATTGACAGCCAGTCCTGACGATTTAGCAAAGAGGGACATACTCGATTTGAAGGTGTGGGCCTCTTGGACTGAAGGGTGCCCCATTATCATTGTATCATCCATGAATTGCTGATGAGTCTGTTTTTCCATACCTTCGTGAAGTGCCAGTCCCTTGATCCTACCTGCTCCTGCTTGGGATTGGATGAGCTTGCTTAACCCTTCCACAGCCAAAATGAAGAGGATCAGGGAGAGTGGACCCCCCTGTCTAATCCCCCTTGTGGGGGGAAATAGCCTGGATGTGGATCCATTCAAAAGGATGGAATAGAAAGGAGAGGAGACCAAGGCCATCACCCATTCTACCCACTCTGGACTGAATCCATGAGCCTTCAAAATTTCCTCCAGATATTGCCAGATGATCTTGTCGTAGGCCTTGGAAATGTCCAGTTTGATAAGCATTCCAGGGAGTTTAGTGCACTTCAGAGAATGGGTGACCTCATGGAATTTTATGATGCCATAGAGGATCTGTCTACCTTCCAGAAAACCCGACTGCTCTGAACTAATTAACCTTGGGAGAGAGGTTTTAGGTGATTCATGATAACTTTTGTAATTATCTTGAAGACCACTTTGCATAGAGCTATCTGCTTGAATTTTTTTTGCAAATCCTCCCCCTCTCCCTTGGGAATTAAAGCAAGGAAGGTCACATTAAAATCCTTGAGCACCCCTCGCTTGCTCCTGGATTCCTCCATAATGGCCCAGACTTCCTTTTTAATCATTTCCCAAAAGAAGTGAAAGAAGTTAGTGGTGAATCCATCTGGGCCCAGGGCCTTCCCCTGGGCCATCTAGCTCAAGGCTTTCTCAACCTCCTGCATGGATATAGGTTTATTCAGATTCTCATTGTCCTCCCTAGAAATAGACCTGGGAATCATATCAGTGATCTGAGCGATTTCCTGCTACCTCGAATTATTATCCTCGGTCAATATTCCCTTGAAGAAGATCGATAGTTCCTCCTCAACCTCTTCCCTGGTTTCCACTTGGGTCCTATTACCCCTCTTGATTCTGTGGATCTTCGTGCCCAATCTGTTATGAACCACTGAATTGTGGAAGAATTTGGTATTTTTCTCCCCCTCATACAACCATTTGATCCGATATTTCTGCTTCCAGAAGATCTCCTCCTATCTCTCCTTGGCTTCCAGCTGGGTGAGGAGTTCTTTTTCTTTTTCTTTCATCTCCATGTCCCATCCCAGGTCCATCCCTTTTTCCTGGAGAAAGTCAATGTCCTGGATGAGCCTTTTCTTATCAGAAAAAATATTACCAAAGTCCTCCTTGTTCCACGTGCATACCTTAGCTTTGAGTACCTTAAGCTTATGCTAAAAGTTGTACATTCTAGTCCCTCCTGTGATATCCAGCTCCTACCACCACTGATGAACCAGTCCTTTGAATTCCTTTTGCTCCAACCAAAACTGCTCAAAGCGGAAAGGCTTGGGCAGGAAGGCATTCATTATATCCCAGATGAGACAAATTGGCCAGTGATCAGAGCCTGCTGCTGGGAGAGCATTTTTCCAGATCTCTCCTGAACCCCTCATGATATTCTCTGACACTAGGAATTTTTCCAGCCTAGAGGTGACAAGGTGGTCCCCTCTCCTCCTATTGTTCCATGTGAACCAACCATCTCCTGTCTTTAGATCTACTAGGGAGCTTTGGGCTAGAATCTCCCCGAATTCCTCCTGGTATTTGTCCAATACTCTTCTCCCCCCTTTTTTTTCCTTGAGGGCAATGATTAAGTTAAAATATCCTCCTACTATCTATCTCCCTTCCTTCTCCAGGGAATCCAACCACCTCAGGTGATGGATAAAATCCCGTTTCTAGGGGAAGGCACTGGGTCCATATATATTTGCAATTGTCCCAGTAATACCAGATCCTAAGATCTTGAAATCCACCATCAGGGAGAAGTGACTGGCTCTCTAGTCTGAGGGGACAACAATATTAGGCTGCCATAGGATGGAAATTCCCCTCCCCATGCCTTCAGCGTCTGTTGCCATTACTGCTACCCTTCCAAATTCTTTGGCTAATTCTCATTAAGGATTCGAAGCTGCATTTTGTTTCTTGAAGAAAAATGAGATCTGGTTTTTCTTGTTTCATTTTCGTAGCTAAGGTCTTGATCTTCCTCGGGTGATTACACCCCCTAATATTCCATGATATTATCTTCATTGGGTAACTTTGCTTACCTCAGAGAAGGCCATTCGGATTGTCGGGTACTAACCTAATTCGATCAACCTCACTCCTCTTTCTGCAATTCTCTGCTTGTTCGACTTCCTTCCTCTTTTCTATTCTTCCTCCGAGGATTTCCTCTTACTCCCTTTCTGTGGTTCCACACATATCCCCATCTCCCGACGTGCTTTGGAATTGATGATAGCTTTCTGAAGAAGTTCGATCTGTTCCCGAGGGACATAACCCTTTCTTTCCTTCTCGCATTCTTTCTCTAACGCATCCAAATATAGATCTCCCAGCTCCATTTCTTTCACCTTGTCTTCCTCCATGATATCCTGCATACCGTTATCTTTTGTTTCCTCCCTAGATTCCTCTGTCTGAACTTCTTGAGTGTTATTCCGTCCCTATTTTTCTCCCATACCCTCACCCTCTCTCTCCAAGATTTGAAAGGGATTATTGCTCTCTAGATATTTTTTCATTGATTCCTTCTTATTTCTCTGTCCCCCACTGTTTTTACCTCTTCTTTGGCTCTTTACCTGGGTAAAACCCTCATTGGCTTGTTTTTCTCCTTCTCGTTCTGGAGTTGCCTTTTCCTGGTGCCCTTTTGGGTAATTCCTCCCAAAATGACCATACTCATGGCAGATCCACGGGGTCTTCACTTAGTGAAACCATGCCATAGCACGTTCGTTCGTGGCATATGAAACAATACCCCTATTTTCAAAAAATATTGGAAAATACCTCCCAAAATCATTTTTTTTAACCCCCTCCCAATATGCCTTTCCAATTTAAAAAACCCCTATTTTCACTGTATATTGCATGTATCAATTTTTTCATTTACATTTTTTATACCCCTTTAGATTTCTACCTAGTATATTGACATGATACTCGACATTCATTCTTTTCCCTCACCATGAAAAATAATTATTCATAAGTGTGTAGGGTTCCTTAACAATGAACTAAGGCTAATCCCTCTATGGTCTTTCTCCTCTGTGTTCAATAAAATGAACTTTATGACCCCCCCCAACACAAAGATATGCACTCCTCTCCTTGATCTATGGGATATGAGACCTTCTCAAGAGACTAGCCACCCCTTGTTGAAATACCTAGCACATGATACTGATGGAAACAAGGAGAACAAGAGAAGAAAATAATAATCCTCCTCATTTATGATGATGCACTTCGAGGGGACATGCATGGACCATGAAGACTATGAGTAAATGACCCATATTTTCCTCTCAGTTTTCGGGTATAATCCACTACGGCCTTTTCCATAGGGTGTTCACTATTAGCCTGCATGATAGTATGTTAGTAGAAATTTTGAGTTCCTTACTTCTTCTACAACAAAACCTTACTATTTAGTATTTTTATTTGACCATAAGATTAATGGATTGCGATCAATCCTCTCTAAGTTGCATTTAGAAAAATCACACAAGCTTAGACAAGTGTAAGTCTTATATTAGTTGTGTGACCATCCACATGAAATAGTATTACAGTGACATTCTTAAAAAAATGGATTCTCAACAATCCAAGCCTAAACTTTAATTCACTTCTTTATTCAACAGAGTACGGAGATCACATACCTCGGACATTGTGGAACAGCCTAAAAAACAGCCTACCTTGTCACCTGAAACCTTGCGGTTTTGCTTCCAGTCACCCTAAATCCTAATGATTACCTAGAAGGTTGATTTCTATCACCCAGTACTACCATGTCTGAGCTCCTTGGTAATCTAGTTTGTGTAATAGATGTCAAACAGTGTGTTTAGCTAACAATTCCTAAAATGAAGAACATAACATTTGCAGCACATAAGCACTTTCTTGAAGAACTTAAATAAAGTTTTTAAGAGGACCCCCCGCCACACACACACACACTGTGAGCCATGCTGTTAATTTGAAAATAAAATTCAACTGAACATATTATTATCTAGACTCACATCATCTTCTTCATCCATTGTCATGCCATGCCCACGCTGTATATGATGATCAAGTAAACTTAACAGTATTACAATAGTGTCCACTGGGGCCAGATGTAAAGTATTCCTTGAATGTGCAAACATGATTTCATTTGCAAAAAGTTTTATTTCAGAAAGAGGAAGCCATGCACTCTCCTCTTCACCTTCATCTTCTCCAGGAATTTATGCTCTCTCAAGATAATCATCCAACATTTCACAGAAGCTTGCAACAGTGCCATTTGCAAATATAACATTGCAACCCATGATCCAAATGTTAACAAGTTGGTAGGAAAACAAGGAAATTTTAATAAAACCATGTTTCATTATAGCAAACCTTGATGATCGTGAACTTCCGACTTGCCCCTATCTACCTCTTCTCCAATTGTGTCTTTTCTCATCATTCTGGACTTTCTTGCAGACATGGGTGTTTGCATGTTCTGAAATTCATAATCACTTTCAAATATTTAGAAGCAAAACATCCTATTCATTACAAATTTTCTTGCCACAAAGAACTGTATAGCTAATTACTACAAGAATTATCACCTCCATTCCTTATCACTATATTTCACTATTTCTATTACTTTGTTAATTTAATTATATTTTATGCCATCTTACAAGTATTTGCAGGTGTTCATGTATGCCTCAAACCACCCTCAAACACAAAAATATTTACCTACTATGATAAATTCTATAATATCCTTGACCTTGGCTAAGACTGATAAAAAAAGAAACATTACGAAAGAAGACTGAAATAATTTCAAAATGAAGCCACTGTAATGCACCATGAAATTTTACCATAGTAAGAAGGGAAGTCAAATGATATCAGCAAATCAATGTTCAAATAACTATCAGAGAACAACAACAAAAAATCAAACCTTTCACTTGAGAGAAATTATCATATCAACTATCATATCTGCATAAGGCCAGTTGCTATGCATTTCAAATGTTTTGAAGGCTCAATTTTGTTTTTCCCATTCAATTCAACAAAATTAAATGGGAAAAATAAAAAAACTCCATGTTAGGACAAATATCCCGAGGTTATTTTGTAACATACAATGCAAAGGGTATGAATGTAAAACATAAGGAAATAGAGTGAGGCACCTGCATTAGTATCCCTCCATCACGTAGTGTGTGTATTTCGGCTTCAACTTCTGATTGGTTAAGCCTTAGTCTATAGCTACCTGGTCCTCCATTTACCATTTCAATCTACAAATAAAGATGAAATTACATATACAAATAGAGCTTATGTTATTCCACTGTGAAATCATATCTGTTATTCCACTTTGAAATAATAAACTAATTAACAAAACATATAGAACTGACTGTCAACTTTTAAAGGAATGCATACCGTATTTTTTATCCCTTCAATGTTGAGAGACACTACAGAGTTTACCAAAGAGATATTCTACATTTCAAAAACATACATTAATACAAATTTAAAAGATTAAAAGGGTCACAATGTCACATAAGACACGTCTCTGACAAATTTCCCTCCATAAAGGTACAAGCTATACTTTAAATGTAATAATTTCCTTCCATAAAGGTACAAGCTTTACACAGCCTACCTTGGGAGGGATTTGTCCTTTCTCAAGATACCCAATATATTCAAAAATGATTGTGGCACTCATCGCTGATGCTTTCTAATATAAAATGAGCATATTAGAGCTCAATATTAGGTAAATGATAAACAAAGGCAATAATAGGACATACTAGTCCCTCAAGGTTTTACAAAACTTGAACCGATTCAAAGGCTTACATAGAGTGCTCCTCCAACCACTGAAAGATACCAAGGTGGCCTCTCTGCTCTAACATCCATTGCAATCTGACTGTCAAGCCAACCTGTATGAATCTTGTTTTCTCTATATTCCACATCCTTAAAAAATGAACACCCATCTTTCACACAGCTCTATAATAAACAATACTATCATATAGCAGTGTAAAAATTTCATGTTGCTATCATCGGATTAATTAAACTGTCTCATACACGTCAACCTTATAGCATGAATAAACATATCTGAGAGACTTCCACATAATACCTTTGCTAGCACAGGATTCATCCATGGGTTTTTTCCATATGAAGTGCCAGCATAATGAATTACTCTATTATGATCACCATCACATATGTACAAGAGTTGCTTAAAGCTCGATGGTCTTGGTTGAAACCTGATACAATTACTTAGCTGTTCTTGATTATTTATGTCAAATGATTTTGAAAGGTGCCTGTAGCCATATATTTTGAGATTAAGTATTATTAATTAGAAAAATAAAACGCCAGTAATCCCGAAAAGCAATGACATAAAATAAGAACTGGTCACTTAAGTCTTGTATTGAAATATAGGTTCAGAAAATAACGTAAATTTTAATATAATGACTTACTTATGTTCCTTTGTTGCATTGCTTGAATCTGTCCCCAGGTACTGAAGCACCTCCATTATCTGTTTACGTGGCAAACTGCCCATCACTTCTATTTTTCATTTCATGAAGCAAGATTTACATCAAAATGCAAGTTACATCAATAATGTGTTCACACTAACCAACTCATGAAAGACTGGAATTTGCTTGCTTAGGTTGCTCTACTCTAGCTACGGCACAGTTGAAAAGTGTCAAGTGCTAGTGCATGCTAATAGTTTGATAAAATCACACAGTGTCTATATCAGGATTACTAAAGAAAAAACTGTTTGAAATTAATTTTTTATGAACATTGATAGCTTGTATGTTATACCTTTTGAAGTAAAGAAAGCGGAATTAGAGGAAAACAAACAAGAGAAAGCAATTCATTCATTGGTTCTAGCCTTTCTGCAAAGAGTGTGTCAGGACTGCATTCCTCTAGCTTCTGATTTGCTCCTTCCCAACCATGAAGGCCATCTCCTTGTGTTCCCCAAGTTAGAATAGCATCCAGAACCCTCTCCTCAGAGGTCACTGTCAAATTGGGGTGCTGCAAAAGCCATAATAATCACAACTCAAAGTGTTTACTACATTTATCCATGTCTCCACATTCCAGACTGTCAAAGGAAGACAAGTCACCTTGTTGTATTCAGGGACGCCTGCTACAAAATCAGGGTGGATATTGAGCATGCAAAGAGGAATTGTCAGAAATACTATCCTGCAATAGGAGAACACTCTAGGGCATTGCCATAAGCTGGAAACAACAGCCTACCTTAAGTATTTTCATAAATGAAGCCCTCTCTAACATTTTGAATTCTGCATTGGCAGAAGTACAGTAGTCAAAATGTTTAGAAAAAGTTTCTGCGCAGACTTCTTCAAGTGGCCCGCATGAAGGCGTTGAGGTGACCACCTGCAGGATTGGACATATTGAATCTTGCAAAGCACAAAACTCAAAAGGTCATCTTCAAATCCAAAATGAAATTGCAACAGCTCATCTGAATGGTTGCCGAATGTGCCCACAATCTCTGATCTCAGTTTTGTATTATGCAAACAATGGCTGATGAAGAAGCTGCTTCCATGAAGTACCACACCAACCCTACATATATGTATAGAGCAACTTATGTTAATTAGTAAGTCCAAATTGTAACTACCTAAGTAGGAAAACTCTTTTTTTTCTTTTTTTTGATGTTCATGATGCCAAACCACCAGGTAACCCTTGGAAGCTCAAGGTAGGTATGCCTTGTAAAATCCTCATCCTTTGTGGCAAGTTTTGGCTATAGAAGATTTTGTCAATGCTTGCAAGTTGCAACCTTTTCACTACCTCAAAGTCCAAGCGAGAGTTTTTATGATGCAATATTCAAAAGCAACAATCATAGTGCTCCTACTTTTACACAATTAAACTACCCCTCCTATGACATGAAAAATAATTTAGAGGTTGGAAAAGTATAACACTTTTGAGATGCACTCAAATAAGCATTCATAGCATTCTTGTTGCAGAAGGTGAATTCGAAACTGATCTGCTAGTAGAATAAGGGGAAGCAACAAGGAACCCAAGTCCGTCTTTCATCCATATCCAACTTCCCACTGTACATGAAGTGCACCATAGCTAAAAATGCTTCAGGGGAATCATCCCTCAAGCAGACTTCTGAGGCATTGCTTTCACTCATCCCATTTGTAAACATCTGCCAAGTAATACAACTTACTTTCTCAGCCCCATTTAATAATCTCTGAATAAAAGGAAGATTTTAGTCTAACAAGTATCATAGGTACAGTACATGTATACAGTTTAATATCCAAACTGGATATGAAAATAAATTATTTGCAAACATATATATCATTAAAAAACGATGATATATTTAAATGCAAACCCATAGGTTCCAGAACTTTGGTACCTCCATAAAGGACTGCAATCGAGCAAATATCATATTTATAATATACTCATGGAAAATGAAAATAGGATCTAAGGCAAGCAAGTTGATAATATAACCTTGGCAAAAGGAGCCCTCCAGACACTCAAAACAAGTTTGTGTGCTTGGACAACCAGACCATGCCCCTCGATGTAAACATCAACGTCACTGTATTTGCCAGTTTCAAGCAAAATTTTCAGCTTTTCCACATCAATTGGCAAGTCAGATGAGAAAGTTGGGCAGTTCCGCAAAAAGGTTACAGGACTGGAATGGAGTAATTCCAATTTATGATCCTTCCTCAGAGGCATGTCCTTGAGTGCATCTTTCATCTACTCACACTGGACCACCAGGGACTCAACACCAAACTCTTCACTAAGTTCACTCAATGCCCCCAGTTGGAACTCTGAAACCTTGAGTAACAAAAACAATATTCCATCACTAAAGACCATACCATAACAGGAAAAAATAATTCTATCACCCATAAGCCCACACTAATTTTTATCATTATCACAAGGCTATATCAACATAAAAGAACTAAATGCCAATTTGTATTTGATATTCTAATCATTTCTTGTAATACAGATAAACATTTAAATAATTAAGTCCGCACTCTATGACAAATCCCAATTTACCCTCTATTTTGTGCCTTTAGTGGGCTTATTATTTTTGGCAACTACAATGGATCTTCAAGATTTGTATAGCCAAAACAATGAGATTTTACAGATAAGATCTGAGAAATTTAACTGTAGAACAAATAGGCAATTCCTCTTGTTTATGAAGACAAAAATCACTAAAATGGAGCTTCCCTGTGTTGTTGGACCTAGATGAGGAAGAATCCCAATGACGTAAAAAACAAATATCAAAATTATTCCATCACTCAAAGCCCATGCCAAATCTTATCTTCATTATGCTACCATATTAACATAAAAACTAAATGCCAATTTGGGAGATTGCCGTGAATACAGACTACCAAGTTGGCACTTCCCCGTGATGTTGGGCAGGAAAGAACAGAAAAGTCTCAGGAGAATCAAATACATTGGAATTTGGGTCATATAGCTTCAAGTACACACCCAAGACTTGCACTTGCACTCAAAGTCACCCAGGACTTGCACTTGGCCTCATTGGATCCCACTTGGGGGGCTCTGAACCCAGGTCTCCACGTTAATACAAGCCCGATTACCTTGCTGCTTGCCACTAGACCACACTCTTGTGGGCCCCTTTTTCCAATTACTAAAAAGGTTCATCATTACAAGCCTTAGGTATATTTTCATCAAGTGCTAACAGAATGAGGCAAGAACAGAAAAGACACAGGAGATGCATTGGCTGTTTCTAATAAGGAGATCAGAAACATGCTACTCAGTGGAGACAAGTCAGTTAAGTTTAAAGTTGGCCATGTACAGAAAAATGAGGCAGAGACTACTCAATATTGGAACCTTACATCAAATTCATACTTCCTTTCTCCAATGGCTAAAAAGGTTTCATCATCAAACAACTTTAAGATTTTTCCTCAAGTGCTAAAAGATTAAGCAAAGAACATAAAAGTCACAGGAGAATCAAATACATTGTAATTTGGGTCATATAGCTTCAAGTACAGACGCAAAATGTTTTTAATAGAAACCACCTGTCACCTATAGAATACAAACTTAGCAAGCACCAAGGTTACTGAGAATCTCCTACTCCATGTCAGGTGTTACCCCCCATTTTGCATGGGTTCCCACACGTGAATCTTTTCACATGCTTCAGCAAGGAGTGACATGTTGATGGAGATTTGGGTGGCCTATGTTCTTTGATGTTAGATCCTTGCTTCTTTGTGATGGTGCCCTAGTGGTTGATGATGTTCTGGCATTGATAGATCTTCACACTAGTAGCCATGGAATGTTGTTTTTGCTTGATGCTTCAATATGAATATATTCTCATCTGGATGATTGTCTTGAAGTTATATCTCGATTAATTTCTTCTTGTACATATTTGCTTATGCGACATTGATAGAGTGCCCTAGCCTTTTGAGCTGATATGGTATTTTGGATAACATAAACTCAAAATTATTGAAAGGCATGGTTGGTTTTCATGGTGTATTGGTGTTTGAGGGATGATTTGGATTGCTTATGGTGTATTGGTGTTTGAGGGATGATTTGGACGGCACCCTTGTCCCTAAGCATTTGGCTAACTTATGTGGATATGATGACATTGTAAGCCTCTTTCTAGAGTTTAGGATGTAATTCAATTATGTATTCTGGAACCCTAATTCATCACTCATACTAGCAGAATAGAGTTGACTGTCGGTTTGAATATAGCAGTCTGGGCAGGAAATACTGAATGGCACATTGTAGAGAGGACATTAAGGGTAGTAGCTACAAGGATGTTTTTACATTTTTCTCCATAAAATTTTGGACAAAATAGCAGTGACAGAGCAGACTGATGATGCCCTTTTAGACATGTC
This sequence comes from Pseudotsuga menziesii, assembly GCA_001517045.1. Taxonomy (NCBI): domain Eukaryota; kingdom Viridiplantae; phylum Streptophyta; class Pinopsida; order Pinales; family Pinaceae; genus Pseudotsuga; species Pseudotsuga menziesii. The sequence continues at coordinate 385,675 of LPNX010693239.1, forward strand.
TATAAGTGTTCTATTCCTTGGATTTATGGAAGACTCAAAGCCTACAAATACCCATATATAGCATGACTTCTTACATTTTTGGAGGCCTGTAAACTGGTAGCATATTGGCAGCAAAATAAGGATGTTTTCAGCAGTAAATATGGGCAGGAAGAGCACTAAATCTGACTGCAAACTTGTCCTAGTAGATCTGTTTGGTTTTGAACAACCCTATTGCTTTTTGCCACATTGAGGAATGCAAGCAACAACATTGAGATGGCTCATGGGACTTGGAGGTCAAACCATTCATACATGGAAAGAAATTAAACAAGATTGTCAAGAAGCAATGATTGTCTAAATAATTTCAACATTAGAATATTGATTCATTACTGGAAGAGAATGAAATGACTACAGGAAACAAGATTTGGTACTACTGAAATCAAAGAGACATAACTACAGGAACTCAAAATTTTGCTAATGGCATAGTGTGGACATGACTCACTCTAACTACCAAAATATGCTACTCAGTGCTGCCTTTGCAATATATGTCCAACTAACACTATGATTATAACCAAGGCCTAGACCATGCCAAGAACCAATATAGTTTGTATGTGGACCTGTTAGTTTCAATGTGGGCCAAGATCGCTCAAACACCATTCCTATAATCCATAAACTTAGCACTTTGACCAAACTTTGATTAGAGGCTAGCACTTGAGCGATGGCACTTGGAGATGATCCAATGGATGAGATCCATGTCGATCCATGGGCACACAAAACCAACATGCCTGATTTCCAATGAGAGGTGCACAACTATGTTAATGTATGAGGATGAGTATCGAAACTGAATAGGGGTACTAGAACTGCTCTGCTTCAATCTTAAACAGGCACTCCATAACCAAACACCTTTCAAACTTCCACGAGACATCATGAACCTGTCAAACTCTTCACACTAACTATCCAGCTTGATTAACCATCACACCTTGATCATACGATTGTTGTCATACAACACAAACAACTTGTCATCAATGACACTATGTCAAACAATCTTCCGTTACGAGGTTGATATCAATGACACCATAAATTTATCCATGTCCCACAAGTGACCACAAATAGATCAATGGGACTGCTAAGTGTTAATTTTTCTAATACCGTCCACCTAAATAATTATTTCCTAGTGATTTCCTTCAAGAATTAAATTGCAACTAATTAAATAATTTAAACTGACTAGAATTTGTTAACAGATATAAACAACAGAAGCAAAATGGAAAACAAACCTTCTCAATAACACATACAAAAAATGTATGCCCTTCAAATATGTTTTTTATTAAAATAATATACAAGCATGTAAGCGCTCCCTTACTAGGAAAATGGCCCAATGAAGAAAATACAATCTACAGCAAATCTAGCAAATTTGTCCCCTTGAGAAAATCTTCTTGCTGCAAATTTGCCCCAAAAAGAACCCCTGCACCTGCTGCTGCCCTGTACGGCCTATAGAAAATGGCCTAAGGCTTGTTGTACGACCAACCCTGTACGAGTGTCCCTACAAGTTTGAAACCTCCACCAAGTTGACACAGCCTCCTGCAATTGTTTCCTGGTCGTTGTACTCTTCTTCCTGCCAAATCCGGATATTAAAAGTCCTTCTCTACTCTCAGTAATGAATCACTTTTGAGGATCTGTCCAGGGTTAGGGTTTCCCATTTCAATGGTATCTATAAGGAACATAATAAAGCTACAATAGCAGAAGTTGTAAAATGGCAACTCTATTCCCTAGCTTTGTCTCTGAGGAGGACATTGTAACTTTGCTGGAGAAGGTAACAAAAGATGAGCTTCGGGATATTTTTCATTCTTTAAAAAAGACAAAAACCCTAGCCTAGATGGATGGCCAATAGAGTTTTTCTAATATTCTATGAGGTGTTGGTAGGAAAATCTCTTTAAGGGTTCTCAAGGAATCTGGGGTTTTTGGTAAGATGTTGACAACTTTCATGTCTACTTCTATAGCCCTCGTCCCTAAGTTTGATAATCCTATTAGTTATGAAGAATTCAAGCCAATTTCATTGTGTAAATGTATCTATAAAACTAGTTCAAAAGTAATTGCTAAATGGATAAATGCTCTGCCATCTAGGTCCATTCTCCAAGAGCAGTTTAAATAGTTCACTGGATGGTATATTCATAAGGTTGTAGGGGTGGCTCAGGAAGCTTTACATTCAATTGAGGTAGCAGAAGGGCTTAACAAAGCTCTTTTAGAGGACAAAAAATTGGGGGCTTTTAGAGGTATAAAAGTGGGAACCAAATTATTTTTGTCTCATCTTTTGTTTGTGGATGATATTCTTCTGTTTTGCGATGGTTTGCACAAAGATGCTAAAAATTTAAGAGAAGTATTGGACCTATATTGTCTAGCTAATGGAAAGCAGATCACTGTAGGAAAGTCCTTTATGGGGGTTGGAAAAGAAAACAAAGTTCTATTTATGCAATTTTTTCCTTTTCTCAAGTTGAATTTCACCAGGGCATTAAATATTAGGGGTTCTCCTAGTGCATAATTAAGGTTGTAAAAGGTGATCAGCCCAAGTGGCAGGCTTCCCATTTTCCATAGCTGTCTGTCCTTGTTCTAAGATAAAAAGCATCACAATCATTTTCAGAGAAAACCAAATGCTAATGTCACTTCATTGCAGAAACCACAAGTAAAGCACAAGGATAACAAAAGCAAAATGTCAATGTATACTTACCAGGTTTTTCCATTTATGATAGATCCTTGTCATGTCCTGCTTTTTCCATTCTTGCAAGTCAAATATATTCATTCCATATGCCCACGTACAGGAATTTGGGTCAAAGTCCCTCACAATAAGAGGATTTGAGAAATTCAGAGAAATTCAGAGGATTTGGAAAATGAGTTGCCCTTCCCTGACCACATCACATGACCAAGGTCTACTACCCAGACAGTATAAAGAGTGAATATATTTTCCCCTCAAACATTTTGTATCCCAATATATCCAGAGTTAAAATGATCTAGAATCACAAATAACATGACCTTATTAGAGATTCGAATATAGATACCCACTTGCAGATTGCCCATTTGAAAGGAATCCTTGTAACATTTGCATGAAGAGCTTCTTGAACATCAACCCTGTTTAAATATCCATTTGCATATACTTTAATACATGGGTCATATCCACCGTAAAAGAACCTCATTGTTCTCCTTGAGACCTACAAGTACTTTTCAAGAAAATTATAAAGTGAAAGGAAAAGAGAATTATAAAGTAAGCATCCTATACTTTTCAAGAAAACCAATACATTTCAATAAAACCAAACAAACATAATTTTCATCTCTTTTAACTTAACGCTCCATTATTCACTGCGTTAAAGTTGGTCCTCGAGAATTATCAAATGCCATGTACAATAACAACATGATAAGGTAATGTATAGTAGATATCAATAGTAAACAATCATAACCAATATTTGAATCAAGCATATACTCAGATTTTTTAGATTTGATCTTGTCACCGAAGGGACAAGTCAATATAGACAAACAATTTATGTACCTTGCGAGAGATCCATAGAGGGTTAAAGCATAAGCATACTGACAACATACTAACCTAGACTTCTTGGTCAACAAGCACATTCATACCCAGTACAGTCAATCTGTCAACACATTCATGCTGGGTAAGGATGCAGTCACATACTGCAGAGACACACAAGCATACTTTGCACAGTCATGCTTGAAAAAACACAGTCCACCCACAAAGTGAAACTCAATGTCACACTGGGGAAGACCTCACAGTCCAACCAAGAAAACAGGCTCATGGTCACCTCATGGTCATGCTAGGGAAGGACCCATAGTCCACTCGAGAAAACAGATCGTGGTCATGCTGGAGAAGGACACATAGTCCACCAAGAAAACAGATCATGGTCACGTTGGGGAAGGATCCACAGTCCACTCAAGAAAATAGATCACAGTCATGCTAATGAAACACCCACAGTCCACCAAGAAACAAATCACTTTCACACTGGTGAATGACCCAAATTCCACCCAATAAAATAGATCATAGTCATGCTGGAGAAGGACCTCTTAAGGTATCACTAAGGAACAGGTTTTTCGGCCTTGTTGAAGGACCCACGGTCCACCAAGAAAGTGCAAAGAAACAAATCACGGTCACGCTGATGAAGGAGCCACATTCCATCAACAAACAGACTCACGGTTACATTGTGGAAGAACCCACAGTCCACCCAAGAAACAGGCCACGATCACGCTGGGGGAGGACCCAAAATCCAACAGATTCACGGTCACGCTGGTGCAAAGTGACCACATGGAAGGTGTAACAAGGAAAGCCTAGTCATGGGGATGGTGCGACAAGATATCACATGGAGCATAAATAAAGATCGTGCAAAGATCACGCAGAGGGAGAGAGTTCAGTAACGCTCCTTAAGGTAAAGTATCAAAAAATTAATAAATTTCACCTATGGACAAAGTAAGATAAAGGATCATGAGGTGATCATGAGTCAACCCAGGTGGCCACAACAAAACAAACAACAAACCCAAAAGGTCAAGGTGAACCATATAAGGTGGACATGCAACTCCTTTATAGGACCAACAAGACCAATAATATGTTCTCTCTCTCAAGGTACATTGTTTTATATATTTTTGTCATCATTGTATAAGATTCATTGGTTATAGAAAGTAGAACCAATCATACCCACTCCATACCACAACAGGTGCACAACAATGAGTTTTATAACAAGAGATTTCCACACCATAGCCATCTTTCGAATCAACAACAATCACAATTTCCTAATGAGTTAATATGCACTCCACACAAACATGGCGAAATTAAAGAACATGATATGCCATTCAAGAAAAAATTTAGAAAAAACATTTCAAGAAACACACATTAAGTAATATTCCATTTAAGTATTGAAGTAGCAACATGGGCATGGGCACCAAAATTTGACCAACAAAAACTAGTTTCATCCTTTTGAAAGTAATATTAAACATAATTGTTGAACTAGCAAACAGTTCAGCAACCCTCAAGAACCATGCTTCAAGAACGCATAGAGAAATATTTGACAATCGATAACTTCACATAGATTTATCCCAACCGTTCGGCATCCGAACCATTCAACGCACCTGAAGATAAGATAAATTAAAATGAGTATAAAATGAGTATGAAATTTATACAAACGAATCAACAATAATACAAAAAATACTACTTCATAAATAAGTTATAAGATAGTAGTACAAAAGATAAGATAAATTAGAATGGTTTGAAAACTTCACCCTATTTAAAATTTTAATGAAATCCTCAAAAATTCTGTGGTCACCTTCTTCTAACTTGTATGTGTCTTTCTTGATATTGTATAATAGGTTTGTCGTTGCTATGACAGATTCAAGTTGTATGAATAGATGATCTGTTGAATCATACTTGTACATGCGTTGCCCCTTTATTCTATTGTACCAACAACATTGAAGCTCAACACCTTCAGGCCTATCCAAAAGATCAATGTCATTATGGTAATCAAACACCCTATTACCATCCTTCTTTCTTATTCTTTGAACTCTTCCAATGTACCAAGTCCCAGAAGAAACGCCGTGCTTTGTACTTTGAGATACACCTTTTCTTATAGTACATTCAGCTATAGCTATAGACTCGCTCTCAAACAACACTGCACAATCTGATCCAATTCCAAAACCAAATGCAACACCCTTTTGGGGGGCCCTCTCATCTCTCCTGAAGTATACTCTATTCCTCACTTTAGTCAATCTATCTTTCGATGATGTCGGGTTTCCATTCAATTGACTAACCAAACAAGATTTGTACATGTCCTTTCCATCGAGCTCCACCACTGGTTTGGTAGATATGTTTACATTTCATCAACGAAATCTAAAATTCCATCCAACTCGTGCCTCCACTCACTTTCCATCGTTTGCAATTCACTATCATTGAGTACCATAAAAGACGAAGATTGGAATATGGATGTTGAATGACCCGGTGGAGAATTATCAACTACTTCATCCACATCTTCAAATGTTGGAACATTGTGATCCTCTATCCATGGTTTAAACCACCAAGAATCTTCTGTGTGTCTTTTTGGTTGCATGCCAAGACCTTGTAAAATTCCCTGTGCATCCTCCAATCCTATCTTGAGAGCTTCTATATTTTTATTATTGGTGGAAATTGAATCATATTGTGACAAGACATCACCTTCCTCTACTTTTTGTTGATGCAATTTGTTCTAGATACTCATTTGTTTCTTATGAGATTTATTGAAACGAAGCCCTTTGGGATTCGATTCTTCTTCAGCAACTCTATTAAGGGTTCTAATAGCATGAATTAAGTTAGCAAAATCATATGCCCTCTCTACTCCAACCATGCCACCGACTTTGCTAAAGAATTTCTCACATACATTTGACCCAGTCAGGTGCAATGCACATGGTAAGTATTGATCACGAAATAATCTCATCAACAAAGCCGCAAAGTGACAATAAATTTTCACATATTGATATGCCTCTCTACTAATGAAATTAATGTTGACATTAGTATTTTCCTGTTCTTTGACCCAACATAGCCATAAGGTGAAGAAATGATGGAATCTTGAAGAATTTCGCACTCTTTCCCAAAGAGTTAAACTAGGAGACAAAAAAAATATCAATATAGTCAGCAACGATTGCTAGATAGGTATTTGTACCCGATGTCCTCTCTGTCCTTCCACTTGTACATCTCATTTTCTTCAAGCACCTCTGGACATGTCTTGAAGCAATGCGTTGTGCTGAACCCCGGTTTTGGCGATCAATCCTCTCTATATCCTCAATTTTAAGCTTGTGGTCATCCACTTTAAAATTGTTATAAACCATTCTTACATGGTTAAAACTAATGAACTCTTTTCCAACAATCAGATCTTGTCGACCACTAAACAAAGGATTCACTAGCTTTTTGCCATTGTGGATGTAATCCTGGTCATGAAGTCTTGTTACTTTAAAGCCATCATTAAACCCAGTTAGTCTCCACCCTTCCCAAGGAATTTGATATCGCATGCCTGTCGTTGAGTAATAATCCTTCAGGATAAACATTCTTTTCGTACTATCCCCATCTGAGGAATGACCAATAATAGGTCCTAAAAAATATTCCACATGTTTCTTCCATAGGTCTTCTACTTTTTCCCATTGTCGATGGACAAAAATTGCATCAAACCTGTTGCACGTTGGATGAACAACCACAACCAAATGAGGAAGCTTCTCATGTAAAGGGTTTGCAATAATAACACGTGCATAATGGCCAATCACACAATTCTTGAAGGCATTTGTAATAATATCATAGCCTGTGGCGCCCTCACCAACTGTCACCAAGAAATGTGATTGGCACTTATGTTCTTCTTTCTTACCACAAAAACCCACCAATGTATCACTTTTTGCTACCCACTTTACATATTTTTTCACAACAGTTTCATCTTCAGCAAGGCATACGAGAATTGGGCCCTCTATACCATGTTTGGCTTTATAGGAAGCATACGGTTTTTTGATTGTCTCAAAAATGTACTCTTGCTCCCCTGGGATATATGTCAATGATTTTCTAACTTGCCTTAAAGTCATAGATATCGAAGGGCCATCCAGATTCAAGCTAATAAAGCTGTGTAATCTAGGACCTCCCCATAACTTAATCATCTCATAAATGGATTGAGTGGATGCACTATACCTTATACTCGACTTTGAATGAAATAGGTTGTGAAATATAACTTGAACAAATTCCCAAACTGCATCTTTACCTTGTAATTTTCCTTGATTATGAGCCTCACACACATCCTTGCAAAACCTGAACACATCCTTCCTTCCTGCAGATTCGAACAACTTTTCCCTTAGAGACCTTGTTCTTATAGATAGTGTAGCAACCTTTGTCCTCTCCCACGAAAGAGATCGCATTGTTAACCTATGTGTAGCATTTGCTTCTCTTGCAACAATTTTGAGTTTAGTTTGAGTCAAATGGTCCAACCTTCTCCCTTTCCCTGTATCTCTCCCATGTCTTTTCATGTTGCTCCTTGATTCGCGATATAATCAAATTCGAAAGTCATCACAATTAGGTATAATATTACAAAAATTGCATGTCAATGAATCAAAAGGTATTCCTGTTTCAGAAACCCTCTTGCAATGAATATTTCTGTATGTACCATTAATACTGCATTCAATACCATGATAATTTAGTGTTCTCCTGGTATGTTTCTCTATGGCCCACATTTTCCCACCATGTTGGTCATCCATTAGAACCTTTGTGTCCGATCTCTCCTCTCTTCTCTCAAGGTAGGGATCCCAATACCCCCAACATAATAATATTGAGGGAGGTATTTTTCCTAGAACAAGATCATAAAAAACACATTGGTTAATGATCTACTAACTGCTACTAACAAGTAATAATAAATAAAGTAATGTGCATATTCAAATTCAAATTAAATTAAAACTTGGGTAATTTCCACACCTGAAGTAGAAGGATGTGGACGTGTAGAAGCCCTGTGTAATGGTGATGGTAGTGATGGGATTAAGAACTTAGACAAATTTTGTTGGGACTTTTCATTGGTAGGCTTCTTCAGTCTCCCAACTATTCCACTCCTCAACACAACTGTATCATGTGAAGCCTCAACTGTAGTATTAGCAGTGTGCTTCTTTGATTTCATGTGTTCATTTAGAGAACTGACAATATTACCACTTGCTGGCACCAAAGAGAACCATCTATTGCATCGTGTACATTCCACTCTTACGTTTTTCTTGTCCTCGTAGTTTGCAAGTGTTGCTTCCACCACCTTGAACAAATTAGGCTCTTGCGTTTGGTTGAAATCATGTAGAAGTTTGATTGCTTGATCAATCTCAAGTTGATCTCTAGCCACTGTTGTCTGCTTTTCTTTGTTACCTAAAGTAATTTCACACATTTCATTAATTCCCAACATTGAAATTTGACGTTGATGGGACCCTGTTTTCATATGATTGTTTTTGAAGTTACGAATTGTTCGCGCTACCAAGGATACTTCCCCCGTTCCATAATCAATGCCACAAATTTCACAACGGGTCTTTATATTAGGTTTTCCATTTTCTAAATATACCTTTAGTGTTAGCTTCTCCTTGACAAACTCTTCCATTAAACTGTTCACTTTATGTTTCCAAGATGCCAATACATTAGGATCAACCACAACTTGTTCCACTGACTCGGACACATTACCAACTCTTGGTTGTTTATGCATAGGTTCCTCCACATTCCCTTCAATGTTTTCAGAGATTAGCGTTCCCTCCATTACATTTGATTCCAGTGTATCAGCAACCATCGTGCATGCTTTCCTCTTAATGCCTACATTTGTTGTTGTAGGTTTCCTTCTTTCCTCTTGCAATTCATTTAAAGGACATCTAGTTGAGCCAATAATAAATTCAAAAGGATATTGAATGACTTCATCATTCAGAATTTCAGAACGGATATTAGCATATGTACAACCTTTTTGACACTAGACTGTGCCAACGGGACAATTCGCTTCACCAATAAAAATTCCAAAGTCCACAACATCACTTGGATCCATCTGCATTTACATCCATGTGTACCTTTTAGTTGGGTAAGAAACGAATAAAATTATAACATTTTTTTCAAAATTTTGGATATAATAAGGCTACGAAATGAGGTGAGTGCATCCATAAATAAATGAAAAAAAAAAGTAATTCAAATTTACACATGCATATTAGTTCATTAATAAAACAAAGAGCTAGGAAGCAAAGTATGCACTTTCAATTCAAATATCTAAGAAGGATGAAGAAATCTTACTATCGGGATGAAACACCTTGAAGCAAAATGTATTGTTAGTGGCTTGTTCAAATAGCCCTCCCCAAACTGAAGAGTCAGCTTCAACGTACCTGCAAAAGATCAAAAGGTAATCAAAACAAGAGATGAAAAAACATAGAGGTGATCAAAGGTCTTTGTTCTTTTTGGAATTTAGTCTTGTTCTTTTTGATGGAAATGCCCCAAGCATTACAATCCACTCTAGGAAATGATAAAAACATATTAATTGACTAATATTCCCAACTTGCAAGCCTAAGCCCTATTCTACATGGTGTTTGGCCTTGGGGTAAGAAAAAAAACTTAGTAATAAGTGAACTCGCCTAATAAATGAAGAATGGTCCAACGAGAGATAAATTTGTTCAATAGTCACTCATAAAGCTCAAGTAAACCATTTTGGAAACTTCCTACATAAATGCAACAAATATTAAATTCACTCCCTAGATCTTTGAGATCAATTTTGCATCCAAATGGTGAAGATTACGTAGTTGGTAGAGCTTCCACAGCTCAACAACACAATAAAATTGCAGCCATAACACTTTAAGCGACCTAAATCTCTCACATTAGTGTGAATAGGTATTGTAGCTCTAATGACAGGTAACAAAGAGAAATCGGCAAGATTTTGGAAGGGAGGCATTTAATTTCACATCATAATCTTAATGTACATACTCCTTTTATCATCAACATTGTAGACCTATGGCAAACTGATGTAGACAGTGTTGGAATTACTCTTACACAAGTTTTTAGCTATGTAGAAGATATGTGATGACACATCCTTTGTTAACATAACATTGGACTGGTCACCTTTTGGTAAACAAGGCATATATACTATAGAAGGCATAACATGTTTTATAAATGTTATATAATTTGAAAAAAATGAATTATCAAACTTCATGTAATGACAATTAGTATTAAATATAGTTCTGAAATTACTCTTCTTCTATTAAATAATTCAGCTATGTAGAAGATATTCTATGAAATATTCTCTGTCAACATTGGATTGGTCACCTTTTAGGTTGTAAGCAAGGGGCATATAATAGGATGCATAAAATGTGTTTCTAAGGTTATAATATGACAAAAATGAATTATCAAACTTCATATAAAGACATCTAGTTCAGAGGCTCTTCCAGATAGCTACATTGAGAGGTCAAATAACCAACTTCACCACCAAGATCAAAATACCAAGGAATACATCCCATATTCATCCTGACTTCAAAATATGTCTACAAGGGAAAAGAAGAACCCAGTCATGGCTTATCCAGGGAGGCACTTATGGACCTGCCAAGAAACTGATACAACAAGCAATCAACATCTGCCTCAGACATCCAAAGGATGTAAAAAATCTAAATGATGTCACTCTTGAAAAAATAAACATCAAAGATGTCAAAGACTCAAATTAAAAGAGCTTCATCGATCCATTCCCCACTATTTCACCTTCACATATTTCAGTGAACTGTAAGAGGCCAGATGCCATAGAGAGTGCCTTATTGGATCAGCCATCTGCCTTCTTGTTGTATTCTCTATATACATGAGCAAAATCAAGGGAAAGAAAGGATGATTCAAGATTCCTGATATTTTGACACCATCCATATTCCAGATTCTTGAGAAGAGCTATCATTGTCACCAAAGCAACTACTCCCCTCACTTTGGGTTTAATCCAACACATGGAGGGCTTACTTTGGGTTTAATCCAACACATGGAAAGGAAGTTTTGATGGTTGTCCCCTTTAAAGGCACATATTTAGTAGAGGTGCTCTTCTTTACTTCACTAGAACAAACTTGTCATACTTTATTTTTCCTTTTTATCATCTTATATCACAAATTTATTTAAATCAAGTATTCTTAAAAAAAGGATATCATTTCTAGAGGCAAACTATAGTCTCCATGATTGACAGCTCTCTCCCACAGCTTGTAAAGGTAGAAGAATGGCATGTTGTCTCACAAAGATGTCAAGAGTGCAATTTATATGCTACATAGTTGCTTACAAGTTATTTCTTCTTTAGTCATTTTCTGCATTTCTTTTTGTAAATATTTTTCTGAGAATATAGGATGTATTTTTCAAAAAAAAAATAGGGAATGTTAATTTGCATTTGCAGCCCGTTCCATTACATTTAGAGGCAGAACATGGAACACGCCAAGGTGTTGATGACAGAGATAGTAAATGAAATCTAGATGGTATTCCAAATGGAAGATCTCACACATACATTTCATTCCTCAATTTTTCACATTTACTCGAGTATTTCTACAAAAGTTATTCTTTCAGATATTGCATTTGAGCTAATCTTTCAGCTCATCCACAATTAGTGCCAAAGCTCATGAATTCTGTATACATGACATGATTGTCTCATAAATTCTATCTTATCTCAACTTCTAAGGATTATATCTAATAGTTTCCTTGAATATGAAGGTATGGTTAGATATTGTTGGAATACTTCTGGACTAAGGTGAGCGACTTCTCAAAGTATGAGGTTTACCTCATTAGATTGGATGGCTTTATAGTACTCCTTTTCTCCATGGAAGAAATCTTTAAGCAACTCCTGCACTTTGGGTATTCCTGTAGAACTTCCCACTAAGACAATTTTGTGAATCTGGGTTTTATAATTTGTCATTATCAATGGATTTTTGAAACAGATAAAATGTTCATTGTTCATTTGCCCACTCCTAATTTTTTAATGTTGGTCCTGGTTTTTGTAGAGACGAGGGCAGATAACACTCTCTTAGCTGTCTTGCATGAACTCTGAAGTCCCTTTGGGGTATGTTGAGTTTGTATTTTTCCCCATTATGTAATGGAGATGATTTCCTGTCAAACCCATATACAAGGTTCACTCAATATTTTTAAGACATCCAACCCTATTAATTTCCCAACGGTTTTGGTGGTCCTTTGAGAATCATTGTAATAAAGCAAGATGGATAATAACAACTTTAATAATTTGACAGCTTGCGAGGTATTATTGCCAATTGGGTGGCACAGAGCTTTTAGATAAGCAAGGCAAAGGCTTTAATTCCTCCCAGTGTAGGGTGGAGGTTTGGAGGGTTTTGAACTATGCTAATTTTCCTCTATATGAAGAGATCTAGAATTTGGGTCTTGTAGCACTAGCCACATAATCATTGGTTATGGGAGAGAGCATGCAAATGAGTTGAGGTGCATAACCTCTGGTCAATATAAGTAATATTTGATTGTGACATCTAAGCAATATAACTGATTCTTGACTAGTAATCTTTTTTTTTTGTATTAACAGCTTTGGAAAATTGCTTGTGCCAAAGTTGCAGAGACTGACTACTGACTGCATGAATTTATTTTGGGATTATATATCGATATTTATGTTTCTGTCATTTATATTTAAATTTTACTTCCATGGTCTCAGGTAAATACTTGTAGTAATTTTTATTTACTTCTCTATGGTAACAGGCTTATCGTTTGAGTTATGCCTGAGTACATCCCCATGCCTGCCTTGTTTTCACTCTAACAATGTGCATTTAATCCATTCATCTCTCTATCCATGTCTATGCCTTTGTTGTTTATATTAAAAAATTGGTCCCAATTGGTCATATAAATTACTTTTGGCTTGGCTGGATCCAAATATACATATAAATAGAGGGTAACTGACAGATCTTGCCTACCATTATGCCAGGCTATACTGAAGGCATTCTGACAGGCTACACCAACTTGGATTGAATATGGAATTCCAGAAAAAACAATGTGATCAAAACAAAACTTAAATCTAACTACCTTTTAAACAGAATAGACTCAGAATTTTGATAAGCTCTATTTTTTACTATTGCCATCTGCTAGTGGAGAAATGATTTCATTGACATGCATGTTGGAAAATAGGAAATCATTTATGTTTTTAAGCTCTGTTTTAGCATGAGAGTTAAGAATATTTTCTTCATCTTGTGTCTCAGTACCATCCATATTTTCTTCACCCAGGATTTTCCTTCTGCGGGCTGAACCATTATTGGACTGATCCTTACTTCCCTGCTTTCTCTTCGAAGATATTTTGGTTGGCTGACTACTTCCATCTTTCAATGTCTCCCACTACCTTTCTGTCTTACTCTCTCCTGAGAATTCAGAAGCCTGAGCTTCACTTAACTCTTTGTTGTTTTTATTATATTTTTTCACTGATTTTGAAGGAGCACTCTCCACATTTCTAGCAGAGAGCAGTGGGCACTGTGGATTTGATTCTTCAATTCCCACATTCTGATGAGTTCAAAATAAAATTGTCAGAATCATGTTTTAAGTTGCACCCTCCTTTACCAAATATCACTAGAGAAGCATGTCAAGGCTCAAAACCAATTTGACAAAGAATTCAAGAAATGTGAGAAATATTTTCTGATGTTAGAGTTAAGCATTTCATTTATGTTTATAACAATATATAGGTCATGATATATGAAATCTGATAACTATAGATGATAGATATGAAACTTCAATGAAAAGAGGGTAACTTCCCCGGTTACTACTAGTAATTAGATAATACTTTATACTAATTACTAAAACAATTTGCAGTTGCTTTTTTCCTTCCATTTGCAAATAGGCATAGTATAGTAACTAGTATTTCTAACTAAGTTGCCAAAGGCAGATAAAAAATTTCTGATTATTCAGCCTTAAGAGTTTGATAAATTGATATATTTAGGGGCCAATTTCATCATGCACAGACCTAATTCTAAAAGAGAAGAAGAAGAATGAATTCAAACAAGACACTAAAAAACCATTACTCAATTGACAAACAGTACCAGGGGTTATAAAAGATTAAAATCATATGAATATTTATTTCAGGTTGGGTATTGAATAGTCCTTTTCAATACTCATGCTTGAAGGGAACCAAGGTAGAGGAACATGCTGCAAAACAGGGGACATTTGTGTGAGATTGATGAAAATCACTTATCAATGACCTATAGGAGCCAAAAGTAATTCCCAACCAACATCTTGTTCTAGGGATGCAAAGGAAGCCTCATAAGATAACAACACAAAAAAAACTCAAACTTGGGAGCAATCCAACTTAATATATGTGACTTTAACACATCTCTAAATTACAATATAAATTTATCATAAACATAACTCTCTTATTGAAAACCATAATGGGAGATTCTAACATGTTCTTTCAAGATACTAGACAATCCATAGAGAAGACTTTAGTGTAGAATTTAAATTCAAGACTAGCTTGGAAAAACAATAATGATCCTGCACCAGACATGTGATTTTTCTCCCACTCTAACAAACAAAAAACCAAATCCATATAAGGTAAGATGATCATCATGTCTAAGTACATAATCCATAAATTAGTTTTATTCCGCTCTCTATCGAAGCTTTGCAAAAGAGTCCAAAGCATTTTAGTGAAAAAAAAATACTTAATATCAGAACAATTGAAAATATTTATTGTTGTAGACCATGAGTTTCTACATTAAATAGAAACTTAACATTGAAAAACATGGAAACAACACAATACCTGATGTTTGCGGGATGATTTGGATGGCACCCTTGTCCCTGAGCATTTGGCTAACTTATGTGGATATGATGACATTGTAAGCCTCTTTCTAGAGTTTAGGATGTAATTCAAGTATGTATTCTGGAACCCTAATTCATCACTCATACTAGCAGAATAGAGTTGACTATCAGTTTGAAGATAGTAGTCTGGGCAGGAAATACTAAATGTGGCACATTGTAGAGAGGACATTAAGGGCAACAGCTACAAGGATGTTTTTAGGTTTTTCTCCAGAAAAATTTGGACAAAATAGTAGTGACAGAGCAGACTGATGATGCCTTTTCAGACATGTCTATAAGTGTGTTATTCCTTGGATTTATGGAAGACTCAAAGCCTACAAATACCCATCTACATCATGACTTCTTACATTTCTGGAGGCCTGTAAACTGGTAGCAGATTGGCAGCAAAACAAGGATGTTTTTCAGTAGTAAATATGGGCAGGAAGAGCACTAAATCTGACTGCAAACTTGTCCTAGTAGATCTGTTTGGTTTTGAACAGCCCTATGGTTATACTTGTATGATTTTCAGAACTGTTGGCATTTCCTATGGTAGATTTCTCATGGAAACAACACAATACCTGATGGTACCAGGAAAACAGAGGAATAATGCCTACTTCATGAATATTTTTTTGTTTAGTAGCTACTCCAAGGTCACTGCATGCTTACATCAATGGATCCAACTTCTCCACTGAGTCAACTTGAAATGTGAAAAAATATATTCTTAAGAATATATATTTTCAAATTAACATTAAGAGAAAAAAAAGCAACAGAAAACAATGATGATGCCCCAAATCTATTGTGTGTTGACTCATTTTCTAAAAATCTATTGTGTGTTGATATTAGAACTTAATAAGTTTCTCACAAGTTTGAGCATAAGAAGAAGCATATTGAGGTAAATGTAATGTGAATAAAAATTAGAAGAACTTGTCCCATAATGTATAAGTTCTAGGCATGACTTATTAGCATTTTGGGCACATTCCAAGTAAATTTGTGCAATCTTAGCAAGTAAACATCCATAAGCCATTATTTGGTTCTTGCATATGGGTAGGATTACCCTCCTCACAATCAATGCGAAGTAGTTCTGGTCATAGTATGAGTAATTATGAGAATGCAATAAGCAATTCTGGGAACTTTTCAATGTTAAAGGAGGACAAAAGAGAATTATGTTCAAAATAACAACCCCAAATCATGAATTCTAGGCACATATTGGAATGCAACAATGGTCCTTTTCAAGTTCTCAAATAGGGGGGTGATGACTCAGAATCGCAATAGCAATTCATTGTTAAGGAGTTCCAAGACCATAACTCGGTCTTTAAATATATGAAAAACTAAAACTGTTTAGTTTTACTAAGGTCGAGTTGAGTAGTTTTAACATATCAATTTGACAGAATTTTGCAAGGAGGCTTTCTTAGTTTACCTCCCCATTGTCCTGTGGCATTTGCAAGATGTGTGCCTCCATGGTTAAACGTTAGATATGCCCTTTGTGTAACTGCGTGGTTAAAAGTCGGATATGCCCATTGTTTCTAAGACTATCAAAAATCCTGATATGCTCATTGTTTCTAAGATTCTCCTTCAGGTATGTTCTCTCATATATATATATAAAATATCAGGCCATCGAATTGTAAGTAACGACCTACATTCTTGTCATGGAGAAGGTTACATGTGGGATTTCAGGACTCAATTTGGCATATCAATAGGTTAAAAAATGTGATTCCCTTGATCCTACATGCATTGTAAAATTCCATTAATTCCAGCCTTCATAAACTTTTGTTTGACAACTGACCAATTACCATCATTTTACAACACAAATTAAACTCACCATTATCTGAATCAGTTTTCACTTACATTTAACTCTTTAATTGGTGCATTAAGCACAAATAGAAGATGAATACATAGTTACATAGAATGAAGTGGTGATTCCTGCAGTATAACCCACCTTAGGTTTAAGGTATGCATGCTTCTTTGGACTTTAACCCACTTCCTGCCATCCATAGGCATACCAACATATCACATAGTTTAACATCATAAGAAATATATATAAAACCTGTATGCTTCATTAGAGAGGGGAAGAGAAGTATGATGCCAGATGGTCTGTCCAGTGTGAGTGTGACTGAGAAAATTCAGAATTAGCTGCTAAGACCACCTTGAGTGCATGGTCTGATTCGCCAAAAGGATAAGACCACTTTGAGTGCATGGTCTGATTCACCAAATGCATAAGCAAACAAGAGAATAATACTGAATAAGAGAATAATACTGAATAGACTAATTGTTGTAAGTAAGAATTGAGTTTAGTTTAAAAGCCATAGCCATAGACATCAGATGGACTAGATCAAGGTTTAGTTATAACAGAATTTGATGCTGAAAATAAGTGAAACAATCATTTCTATGACCAAATACACCAAAAAGCTCCAAAAATTTCATCCCAGATATTTGGCATGATGTTGCCAATCTATATTATGTTTGGCCTGATGTTGCCAATCTATGTTCTGTCTGGCCTATCTCAGATATGATTACATAAACATACAAAACTTTCATAATACAAACTTAAGCACCAACAACATTCCGACTTGTAAACTTGTTTAATAACCCTGACCAGGCTTACTACTTCAAGAATATATAGCTAGCTACTTCACATATATTTCCCAATCAAAAATAAAATTGATACACTACTGAAATCCTGAAATGAAAACTTGCAATCCACCTCTTAATATGACACGACCACATGGGAGTTGGGATTTTATAGTATTTATAATTCATAATTGTTTGCATTAATGTTCAGAATCGAGCTTATAATTATGACACTCTTGGGACTGGATTTTCCAATAAACTTAAAACCTTTTTGGCCGAGAATGGTCTTCTCTAAATTATAACTTAGAATGATTACCATTTTTGAGCTCTCTCAATGCCTAAACTTAGGTCTTCGCTCGCTATCTGCTCTTCTACTGTAGGTTCCCTGCCTATAAATATTCAAAAAAAATTGAACCAACCTTCGGGGTACGGGCATAAGAAAAACAGACAGATGGATAGATGGACTGTAGTCGTAAAGCCCTGTCCACCTCAGAGTTGAAAGTCCAGTTGAAGATTCAAGCGAGATTCAAGAGCACAGGCCAAAGGCTATGTGATTTCTTAATTTACTCAAGTTTACTAAACCAAAATGCAAGTTCGAGACCCGGATGGATAACTTTTCATTCAACCGAAGGAATTTTTCATCAGATATTAAACACACTATAGCTTACCTCCAAGAATTCTATGCAATGGATCTCCAACGTGCCTCCTCCAGCACCAGAGAAACCCACCACAAACCCACGACCAGAAAACGGTGAATAAACGCCCTCGTTTTCCAGAAAACACTGCTACCACTGCTATGATTTGAAAAAACGTCCTGTTATCCAGTCAGAAAACATGATGGAGAAAACGTGGAGAAAACCCAAGGAGAAACACGCCCTTGTTATCCAGAAAACCCAGAAAAATGATGGAGAAAACCCACAAAAAACCCAAGGACCAACATGCCCTTGTTATCCAGAAAACCCAGCAAAACGATGGAGAAAACCACTTGAAAATCTATGCAGCATATGCAGGTGCACTCAGACCACAAGCAGACGCAACTCGCAGGCAGCTAACAAGCTTTGAGGACTGGTGAACGACACGGGCATGAATGTTGAATAAAATATACCCCAGCATATTAGATATTTAGATAATTAAAAAAAACCCTTTTTACCCCTAATATACCCCCAATATATTGATTTTTAATTTTTTAATTTTAACCCCCCCAATATGAACGAACATGATATCATATTGGTCCCTAGGTGACGCCCCCGTGGGTAGATCCTGCATTGAAAAGGCAATTTCTCATAGTATATCTGTTGAATCCACTCCTCATCTTCCTAGTTCAGGCTAATAGCCTTCGAGAGATCCTTTGATAGATCCATGTAAACACATATGCGTGCATACGCTGTGTACCTCTGGATCCGCTTTTGCTCGGCTACCTTTACGAATTCTCCTATTGAGTTGCTAATGTCTTGTAAGATTTCCATGTCCTAGTACTCTCCTGGAAGACCCACCAATCTGATCCAAACCAGGGCAACTGTTAGATCTTCCGATTCCGGGTTAAAACGCTCCCGCCAAGGGCGAAGATAAAGACCGGCTAAAAAATAGAAATAAGGCCCCCCCTCCAGGACTCTGTCTCGATCCTCCTGATTAAAGAAGATTATGGTGAAGAATCCTTTTTCTCCTAACTGAAGATCATAATGGCCTTTCAGATTCCACATTCTTTGGATCCATCGTACAAGATCCTTATCCTTTGGCCCCACACCCACAAATTTTCCTATTAGGGATTTTTATTTCCACGTCTCAATCTTTATACAGATAGAGTCCAATCAGATCTGGATTGTCATGATCGTTTGAACCCTTAGAAGGAAGCCCCCCTGACCTAACTTCCTCCCCTTGCCTTGCCCATCCTTCACTTCATCCAGATTGTTATGGCCTCCGATGGGCCCTTCATAGGCATGTCTTTGAGCTGAAAAATCCACCATGGAACTCGGGGGGTTTGCAGCCCCCGTTCTCCACCAAAACCCGCTCAGGGCGTCTCCCTTCACAAAACCCGGTTAGAGCGTCTTAGATCTCTCCCAAATTTGGCGTAGAGTTGTTGTTCTCTTAATACTTGCAGAATTATCTTTAGATGTTTCTTATGTTCTTGTTCATTCTTAGAGTAGATTAGTATTTTGTCGATGAGATTGCCACAAACATATCCAAGTAGTTACTTAAGATGTTGATCATTAGACACATGAATGCAACAGGGGCGTTTGTCAACCCAAAATTCATTATGACAAACTCGTAGTGACCATAGCGGGTCCTGAATGCAGTTTTAAATATATCCTCATCTTTTATTCATACTTGATGATAACCAGACCTTAAGTCTATCTTTGAAAAGATAGTTGCTACACAGAATCGATCGAATAGATCATCTATTCGAGGTAGCGGATATTGGTTCCTAATGGTCATTTTATTTAACTGTCAATAATCTACACACAACCTTAAGCTTCTGTCTTTCTTTTTCACAAATAAGATCGGTGATCCCCAAGGAGAGACACTAGGTCGAATATAATTTTTATCAATAAATTCTTGTAGTAGATCTTTGAGTTCTGTAAGTTCTATTATGTTCATTTGGTGAGGATCTTTCGATGCAGGTACCACTCCGGGTATCGGATCAATCATGAAGTCAATGTATCTTTTTGGAGGAAGTCCAGGGACTTCTTCGGAAAAGATGTCTTCAAACTCCTTCAAGACTAGTATGTCTTCTAGTTTAAGTTTATTGTCGTTTTCATTATCATTCATTATATATACAACAAACACTTTACATCCTTTTTTTACTAATCTTTTTGTTTGTAACACAAATATTTCTCTGATTGTAATCTTCCTAGGGATCCCTTTTACTTTTATAGTGTTTCCATTATCATATGTACATGTAAAGGTTTGTCGAAACAGTTTAACATTACTTTGTGTTTTTCTATCCAATCCATTCCTATTAACATATCATAGGAACCTATAGGAAGAATATTCAAATCAACATGCGTAAAGAAATTATTCATCATAAATTTACAATTCTTAACAAGACTAGTGACTTTACGTTTAGTATCAGTGGCTAATTGTACCAGCCATGACTTATCAAACTTTTCTGGTACTAATTTACATAATTCAACTATTTTAGGTGATGTAAAACTTAGACTTGCACCTGGATCAATTCAAATGAAAATAGGTTGATTGTTTATCATACCTTTGATTTCAACCATGGAAGTTTAATGGTCTGCTTGCTGGTTTTCTAATGCAGTGGAAATTTTCGGCATGATTCTTGCCATGTCTCCAATGGTAACTTTTTCTTGGATGGGATGAACAATAAAAAATTTCTTTCTTACTAGGCAATATTTAAAGTAATGTGGCCTGCCACACTCCCAACATTTTAAAGGTTCTTTTTGTGTTGGGTTATTGTTAAAAGTAGTAGGTGGTTCTTTTACTGCAGAATTTTGTGATTTAAAACTTTTGTAGTTAATACCCTGATACCCCCTATAGTTATTCCTTGTGTTTTTGTAGAATTTATTCTAATTCTTTCTTGGACTGAAATTATTCTGTCTTTTATTTTTCCAAGTTGGTACATTTTCCCTTTTATTTTTGTTTTTGTCGTAACATAAGTTTTCTTTTGTCATCGCTTCCTCTAACGTCTTTGGATTATCATACTCAATCCGTTATTTGAACATGATAGGAAAACAACTGAGAAAACATTGTATTTTAGGTTTTTCATCAATTATGTAAGGTACGTAACGAAGTAGGGTCAAAAACTTACTGCAGAGTTCTTTCATAGTCATGGCTCCTAGCCTCAATTTATGAAATTCTTTGGCCTTCTCTTCGTAGTATTGTTCTAACAAGTATTTTCTTTTAAAAATATTTTTAAATGTTTTCCGAGTTACATATATTTCTTTTATTCCCTTAACCTTATTTATATCTTGCCACCATATATCTTCTTTTCCAATCAAATTATAGATGGCCATTTTGGATTTTAATTCGTCAGAATAGTCGTATATTTGAAAATAAATTTTCATTCCTGACAACCAGGCTTCCGCCTCTTCGCCTTTCTCAATTTCCCCATTAAACATTGGTGGTTTAATCTTCTTAAACTCCCCATATATTTACTCATAGGGCCTGTATTTGTTTTTCTTTTTATTATCATCACTACTTTCCCTTGACTCTTATTGTTTTCCTGAGTGATGTTTAACTGACTCTTCACTGGAAGTTTAAGGTTTATGACTGGAAAATTCCAGCTTCCTTCCCTTATGTTTGTATGATGCAGTTTTAGGTAAGTCATGTTCAGATTCCTTATTCTTTTCTTTTTCATCATTATGTATCTTAGATAATATAATAGCATTTAATTCTTCTTGAGCTTATAGAATTCGTTCATTATCTTCTTTAACCTTTCTTAGCTCTGATCTAAGTTCTTTCACTGTTTTTCTTAGTTCAGATTTATTATCTTGAATGTCGTTTAAGTCTACCCAAATTTACCCAATCCTTAAATTTCCCTCTTCATTATTTAAAGGATTTTCTGGGTGATGTTCTTCTTCTGCAGGCATCTCTGCTTCTGCTATGTTTTCCTGCAAAATACAATTATCCTTCTCATTTTGTTTTGTAAGAGAATTTAAGAAAAGAAAAAATGTAAACATTAGTTTTTTTTGTTGGTTTCTTTATCAGTGTAAGTGTTGAGCCGATTCAGGCCTATTGCTGTAACCGTGCACTGATGCCATTCTGTAACACACTTAAAAATCGTAAAAATAAAAAATTACATGCATTAATTCCATACTTACTTAGCATATTTCTCATGATTTACTTCTGCTAGTTTTAATATTTTTATCCTGTCTGTTTGTGACGGGTTCTGCTGATTGTCACAGTGGCTAGCTCCTTCCGAAACTTCCAGCCATGTCCACACAGGTGATGTTTTTTCGTTTTACCTGTTTTTCATTGTTTACTTTTTTTGAGGGATTTAACTAGCCTAAGGAGGGAGGAGACTATCCATAGTCTTGAATCCAACCCTTATGTATTATGTTGGTTAAGTGATAATTAAAAGGACTTAGACCTTTCCATAGTCTAAGCTATGGTGTGTGGTGACCTCCCCTTAAGCATAAGATGCTTAGGGTTTATAAGGCATATGGTACCACCATATGGTGACCTTTTGTTATGTTTAAAAAGTTGTGAAGGTTTAAAAGATAGTGTTTTGGTAACACGAACTATATGGTTTGTGATTATGATATACTATACCAAATGACCCATGATTGGTTATATTTCTTGGCATTTTGGTTTAAACCTTGATTGCAATATTATAAGGTTTGGTATATGGTTTTATGCCATGGTTGCAATGATATAAAGGTTATCAGCATAACAACCATCGACATTAAATTCCATGGTTCCAATGATGTGAAGGTTATTGACATAATACAAACACTAGGCATTACATGTCATGGTTCATATGCTACAAAGGTTCTTGTCAGACGGGTTAATACAAGGTTTTGTATGCAATGATTTAAAATTAATGATTATGCTGTCGAGAGTTATGGTAATTTATCCTTGGTTGAATTTGGCATTAAATGCGTGACTTGGCATCGAGTTGACAGCGCAACTAGATCTTTCACGCTAAAACGTGGCTACACTTCCACCGTCTATATGTGCTTGGAAACTTTTCCAAAGCCTCATTTTTCTTGTTAGGTTCATTGTGGGGAGGCATAGATGAGCTCTTACTCTGTCTGTGATGGAAGTGTACAGGTTGTTTGAAATTTGTGTGTGTGTGTGTGGCCGACAAGAGCTAAAGATCTCTGCTCTATTTAGAATGGATAAAATGTATGGTTGTTGGGCCTTTTGTGTGGCTGGAAAGAGTCGAAGAGCTCTGCTTTGTCTCAGAGTTATGGTGGCTTAAGGTCTTTCTTCCTAGTTTTCACAAGTGTTAAAATCATGTTGTTTGTATCCTTCTTGAGGTGTTACTGGGTTTATCGACTTCCTTGGTAGGCTGCAAAGCAGAGTTTGTGCCATGACCTCGCTTTCCATGACTTCACCTTCCACATCTGTCTGGTTAACAAGTAAGGGTTTTAAATGAAATTTAACTGCTGCACTTTCACATTGAAATTATTTATCATGTATACTAACTGAGTTTTATTTCGTTTGTGTTGCAGGAAGAGGAGGGATAAGGGTGCTCCAGAGGATCCAACCCCTGGCCCTCTTTGCAAAACACACCTAGGTAAGGTCTTTATCCCACTATTTTCCTTTATTTAGGTTATTTAACCAATGTTTATGAGTTTCTGACTGTAACAAAACTTTTACAGGTTAAAGGCACTGAAGAGGGAGGCGACATGGCCACCTCCTCCTAGACCCGCGCTTCCAAACGCTGAGGTAAACTCAGCTTATCCCTTAGTTAAAAATATTGTTTTCATTGTTTAAGGTTTTAAGCAACATGTTGGCGAAACCATACTATGGGTGCAAGTCACACTGGGTAAGAGTCGTGAAGAATTTGAGTGGTAGCCACCATCGTTTGTTAAGATAAGTCATTGATTTTAAAAGGATTTGTTTTGTAAAATGCTTCTAGGGTTTGCATTGCATCAGCTTTGTAGCCATTGCTACAATATTGTATTTTAGAAGTTCTGTAATGTTTTTAAATATAAATTTGGAAGGGTTTGGATGCAATTTGAATGGTCTTATTCTCATTACTGTTTAAACGCTGCTATTGTAGATAGCGTGGAAGCCATCAACAATGGTCTTACAACCATTTCTTAATATATGTTTTTGGTTATTAATAAATATGCCTGACCTTTTGCTGTGTGTTTCCAATAATCGTTTTTGTCTTAAATTTATTTGTATATTGTTTGTTTTAAAACAAGAAAGGTTTCATCATCGATGGTCTTATGACCATGGATATAGTAATTTTGTTTTATTGTTATAATATTGTAATCGTTTGGTGAGTACGATGGATGTGTTTGAGTTTTATACCAAGTCTTTGCCTCTGTGTAGATAGTGGTAGCCACGATATGGACTTACGACCCTATATTTACTTTGCTTGGTTGAATTAATACAAAATGTGACCCATAAGGTTTGCGATTTCCTATTCAGGAGATAACATTTGATTTTGAGCAAGGCTTGGTTTCCATCAATGATGGTTTTAACGTCGATCCTAGGGAAAACAAAAACTTGATTTCACAGCTGTAACATCTAGCATGTAGGCTGGAACTGTGAATATATTTGATTCTTGATTTAATTCGTGAATAGTTTATTTATTTATTAGGATCTTCAATCCGGATATCATTTACTCATGAGAATCTAAGGAGAATTGTTTAAGTGATTAAACTTTTAATGACAAGGATAGCTAAATATTCTTAACTCGATTTCTTAGGATATGCCCAAAAGTAGCTGGTTTTTTACTTAAACATTTCATTTCTGGTTTGATTACTGTAGATCTATATAGTTCTTAATTTTCTTACAGATCCTCTATCCAAAATGAAAATATTTGTAGGTCCATAAGGGTCGGTTTATGAATTTATTATGGTTATTATTCTTATGTAAATGGATAATTAGTTTAGACCCGTGATTAGATATTTCTGTGTAATATTGTTTATATTTCTCATATTGTAATCGTCGATTAGGGTTACTCTATAACCGATCTACTCCATACCTTAATAAATTATTGTGTTTGCATTCTAAAGAAATTATATATAAGGCGATAATATGCATGTATATATATATACTTCTTACTTTGTTTAAATCTGAAGTAAAAGAGACTAATACTAACATGATTAGGGATCCCACCTATATTCAGTTTCGAAATTAAAGTCTAGGAAATTAATATACATAAGGAGTACACCGATTCATTAATAAATAGAGCCTATAGGAAGAATTTGGAAATAAACGATACAAATTGGAAATAGACGATTCAAATCCATTTATGTGCAGAATTTGATTTCCAAACAAAACTAGAATTCTTAGTATAAGTATAGACGTTAAATCATAGAATTCCCTAACTGCTACTAAACATTTACTCATAGCATAATTAGACTAACTGATACATATTAGGTCCTACATTAACTTCTTCATATCTAGAATAAAAAAAATCTACAATCATTTTGAAAATATAGATAATGAACCTAGCACCGATGCTGGGAAAACAAAAGTGGAGAAGTTGTTCCTCCCAACCAACTCCCAGAGCAGCAGCCAAGTTACTTGCTCTAGAACCCATGAACCTGTTCGATGAACCACAAGAGAAAAATCCTTCAATGCGCCATCTCTTGCATTCTCATATTCAATCACCATCCATTGTTAGCCTCTTACTGCTCATGGGAATACTAATATAGAGTATTTTGACTAGGACTTGATCATTTATGAGCCTCCTGCTCTTTAGCGCTCAACTAGGAGTTGTGACCTGATTTTTGGGGATGATGCCTCCTGCATCTTCAATTCTCACCCAGTGGCTTCAACCACTTGTATTTTCCTCTTGTGGGTCAACAAAAACTCTTCAACAACTATATCCACTGCCCCCCCCCCTCCCCCTCAACATATTTTATCAATTAAAAATGGTTTTATTACAAAATGTTTTCTTTTTTACTTACTTCCAAAAATAATAAAATAATAGTTAAAGTAATTTTCTGCAGAATTAATAATAAATTATTAATTCTCGGTGTATTACAATTTCCAAATTGCCTAGTCTGCTTTATCAACTTTAAAGTTTCAAATAACCAAATAACCACTAAAAAACACAAGCAAAAAAATTCCATAAAGCATGTACGTTAAGATATTTATATTGATTCAAGCTTGAACACCACAAATTGACATATTATTCAACATCTATCCTTGATACCCTATGCTCCTCAAAGCATAATTGGAAGTTTCCCCTCCTCTAAAGAGCTCTTAGTGAATGCCCATCAAAATTTATACCATTAGTCTAAAATCAGAAAATGCTAACCCATGTTTGCACACTGCTTTAAATTTAAGTTTAGAGAAAAAAATCATTTTGCTACCAAGGTAATTCTAAACACCACAAATAAAAATAGTATTCAACATAATCCTAGATGTTAAAAACCATAAATAGGCATAGTATTCGACATCTATCCTTGATACCCGGTGATCATCGAAGCATACTTGGATGTTTCCCCTCCTCCAAAAATATCTTAGTAAATGCCCATAAAAAACTTATACCATTCATCCAAAATCACAAAATGCTAACCTATATTTGCACACTACTTTAAATTTAAGTTTTTATTAAAATGCCATTTTACTACGAGGGCACTTCGAAACAATTAATAAATATTTGCAGTTAACAAACACCACACAAATTACTCCAAAAGCAAGAACCAAGTCCCCATATTTGGTTGGATGGTGGAGTTAGAAATAACATATGACATATGTTCAACAACCATACCCAAATAATCATTAAACGTGGTAGTGAAACTATCCAAAACAAGTTATTGTTCTTACTTTTTCCATTTCATCAATATTATTATTCTAAATTGTATATGGTAAAATATATGTTTTGTAAAACCAAACATGTAATAAATGTTTTTATATCCACTATTACCACTGGAAATATACACTTTTAATTTTGAATTGATAATTTAGAAAATAGTAAATTGTTTTTTAGTCAACAAAAAATACATATTTATTTGAAGATGGTTTGTTCTTATAAGTAAATTTGAATTGTAAATAATTAAGAGAGTTCCTAAAGTTGTTTTTAATATATAAGGGAAAGGATTAAATTAAAAAGATTTGTATATGAAGAAATTGATTCTGTAACCATATTTGAATTTTAAAATTAAAAAAATAAAATCATAAACAAATAAATAGTTGTGTTAATTTTTTTTATTAATTTATGTATAAATAAATTTTAAGAAAATATAATACTACATTTTTTAACTTCTGATGTAAAACTTAATTATTTACTTTATAATTATGAAGCAATTAAATAAGGTTATATAGATTTATTGTTTGTGTATATTCATTTATCTAAAGTTTACTAAACAAACATTTATAAGAAATCACACTAAAAAGACATAAATTGTATGAAGGTTATATAACAAAAAAACAATAAGATTTATCACAACACTCTATGTAAGTTTTATCTTCATATAAAAGTTATTCTAAGGTTTGTGTTTTATGGTTTTGTCAAAATGATAAAAGAAATAGATAAGACAAATTATAGATCTGAGTACCAATTGTTATTTTAATATCAAAGATACACTAGGAAATTGGTTGTGTTAGCTTAAAACTCTAGGAAATTGGTTGTGTGAACTTAAATCATGGCAATATCGTGAGTGACCTTAATGATTTTGCGAAAACCTATTTAGTGATTCTTAAGTATTTACAAGAGAGTGGCATGCCTCCACGTGATAGGGTGTATACCTTATTGTGTTGTTGATAGATGTTGTAATGTTGACTTTGGAGCAAAGTGAGGATCTGCTATAACAACTCTAATAAATCCAAAATGTTTTTTCCATGTTGCATCAAGAGAGGTAAATTTATTTTAGGCTTAATTCCTCTAAGAGAAAATTTCATGTGCTACATAAAGAATGAATAGGGAATTACCTTGCTACCAAAAATGATGTGCCATTTTGTAGCTTGTAATGACATTTGTATATTGTGGTTTATTTCTCTTATACAAATTACTTAGAGAAAGTTACAATGTTGCAATATACATATATATATACATATATACATATATATATACATATATACATACATATATACATATATATATACATACATATATATATATATATAGATATATATATATATATACATATATATATATACATATATATATATACATATATATATATACATATATATATACATATATATATATATATATATATATATATATGTTGTTTAGAAGGATTGGACTTTATTTACAAAGATGGTTGTACATATATGATGCAATTACAAGTTGAGATATTCTCCATTATAGACTGAAGTTACTATCATCACTACATTATACACCCGACTTCACATATTTTCTTTCAGGTTTATTATGTAATTCCACTGGAAGTAGGATTTTTCTAGGCTTCTTTGTTTTATTCTTTTAGTGAGTGTTGGTTTTTATCCTAGTGTCCCTCTCCTCCAGGGATCCTAACCCAGGTTTAGTCCCTTCTATTTAGCAACAAAGCCTAAGATATCGAACTGATAGAGTAGAGATCAGTTGGCAACTGATCTCTGCTCTATCTCACCCGAGATATCTTTCTTAATGGGTAACTGCCAGAACCACATTTTCGCAGTTGGGTGGGGAATTTCTAGTGCCTTGGACTTTTAACAAGGGTCTCAACGAAGTACGGGGGTGGATTATTTATGTTCATTGTGACTCACAGTTAGGTCATGACCATAGCTTCTCTTATGGAATCTTATTATGTCAACAGGAGTTGTGGAGCATAATCATATTCCAACAATTAATAAAATGCGACCAATATATCTATTAATTTGTAAGAAAACCTATAGTCATTCATTCGATACATATACATATATATATTTTAAACACATTCAACATTCACACATATACATAGGATATGATGTGGAAACCCATCTAGGCGAAAACCACAAGGTGCTCTTCATCTGGAATGAGGAAATAGATGAAACTTTTGTCTGCACACAGAGATGCAGACTCTTCTCAATATATCCTTCTCTTTCTTTATAGAATCTTTCTCCCTCTAATGCTCTCTGATAGTCTCTCAGGTCTCTTCCTACTTTACTCTACTAGTGATCTGCACACAACCTAGATCAACTCAACCTTTCCTACTCTTTCGCGCACTCAGTTGCAGATCATTTACTCTGATGCACTTAGCAATACAAATCCCTCAACCAAAAGCTAACATTTCTCCCTACTGGGAGTCTATTATTGTCTAATTCAAGTCTAGCTCAAGAGTCTAACAATTCAGAGCTAACCATAGATATTGACCATCATGAGGCTAACTCGCATACAACTTGGGTTCCTTATTTTATAGCCTCATTATAGACTCAATACAAACTCAATATAGACTTAATACAAACTCAATAAAGACTCAATATAGACTGGTGTTTTGTCTCTTTCTCAGCCAACTTCCTATAGCCAACCAACAGTTTGTATTACGTATTCTGGTAACACCTAATGGGAGGAAATATCAAACTAACTTATAGAGATGCCTTCACATATGCAGTTTCTACCAGCTCTATCTGAACTTGTACCCATGATCGTTGAGGCCTGTCACTTTCCGAGCATTATGCCTTACTATCATTTACCAGCTGCTATGCTCCTTGCACGCCTTTCGATGCTGATATTCTATCGTACCTTCCCTTGTCGCACTCCTTCCTCCTATCGCGACTTCCTCTTCTAGTGTCTCTTCCTCTTCTTTCCTTCCACTGCCTTTGTCGCAGCTCCCTTTCTCTTCTTTATTTTCAATCGCATATCCTTCTTCTTTCCTTTAGCTCTTATCCATACTTAGGCATAATTCTAAATGAATTCTGCCTTCATGTTCCTAGGCCCAACAGGCCCCCAACACTCACCTGTGGCTCATCTCGAGCCACTCGAAGCTATTCCTCCATGGTTTTACTTGTGCTTATTTTGTTATGATAATCTTCCATGATATTCAACACTCTTACTATTTCTACACACTTCTTCTTCTTCTTTATTCCTCAATTGTTCCACCAGGTCGGAACTGACATGTTCCGACATGAACTTCTCCACTAACGCCGCTAACTTGCCCATCTTCTAATGTACATGCTGAATGCTGCCTTTAACTCTTTATGCTTATATTGCCATTATTTCTAGTATATGTTACTAATGTTCTTCTTTCTTATATGAGATGTAGTTACTATTTCAAAGTATTAGGACAGATGTAATGGAAGACTTATCAGTATTATTGATTTTCCTTGTGCCTTTTCTGGATTCAGCACAAATTCATCCCAGGTTTTTCCTTCCTCAATTCAGAATATTCTGCTACACCATCTTTGAATGAGTATGCAACATCAATATAAACCTTGGAGCTCCCAGTAGTTGGTAATTCCAATATAAACTCAGTGTTTTTCTTTGCTTCACTGCTAGTGGAATGCCTAACCTTCCTTTATTGGAATATTCTAGCTCATCTTTTTCTTGAAAGAGTCATCACCCCTAATATTTTCAGCGCTTCATAGGGATGGAGGTGATGACGACGGACTCTGGTTCCTTTTGCCACTATCCGAACACTAGTTCGAACCGATGGGTTCTAGCAATGGATATTATGCACTGTGGTCATTATTTCCACAATGTTATTCAATGGCTTCGATGGGATGTCCTTTGGTCCTCGGATTCTATCCATCACGTCTTCATTCTTTCTTAGCAGTGTTGAGACATTGTTTCTCTTGTGGGAACCAGAACACTTCCTTGGTGCCCACCACAGTAGGATGGTACCTAACGTTGCAAGGAGGACTAGATTTAGCTCAATTTGCAGGCGCCTCCCTGCTTGAGGTGGAACATATACGAAAACATTTTTCTCAACCATAATAGGTATGAAAAATTCACTCACATGGCCCCCAAGGGCACTAGTACTAAATCTCACAGTCACCATACTTCTCTAATAATATTTCTTTAGCTATGTGTGTTCCTTCAACAGTTCTCTATGGGAATTTATGGGAGGTAATTCGAACTCGAGGGAGAGTAGACAACTTATCAAGGTGTTTAATTTGTCAAATATTCACATGTGCCATCATTGAGTAGTATAATGACAAAACGATTCGTCACATGGGAACTTTTGCGAGTTAGTATGTTAACGCTGCCAAGTATGCCGCTCTCTTTTTGTTGTGATGTCATGATACTTATGACTGAGGGTACACTCAGATTCACTTGGTATCTATGGATTTTAGGGACTGGCAACAGTCTTGTCAACAAGTTACTTAATTATTGTGCCAACGTCACAACATTTCCTGGCAGTATTATGATAATTCCCCTTCTCTTTTAAATCTTCAACAGCTTCTTCTCACACTCCTTGCGACTTGCTTTACATCCTCTTACACATCTGGTTGCACTCCTTGCGAATTGCTTTACATTTTTTTTCTCATTTGGGACTTAATCACAATTATCAAAATAAGGCTTCAATTGACTCCCATTTATGAGCCCTCAAACCTATGTACCATCTACTTTCTCTAAATTCACTGCTCCTCCCTCAGTGATTTCCTTAAAAAAGTATGGTCCTAACCAATCTGTTTGCAACTTTCATGGATGCTTGAAAAAATTACTATATACATAAGAACAAGACCTCCAACTTCAAAAATGCTTGTTCTTAATGTGTCTATCATAGCATACCTTTTTCCTTTGCTTTTCTACATTTTGGTGAAATCATGCAGCAAAGCATTCTTCCTCCAAATGAATCAGTTGAAGCAATCTCTCTTCTACAACATCAACATATGTCATTTACATGATCACATCAACTCTCAAAATTGGTATAATATATTCCATAGGAATGACAACTTCTTCTCTATATACCAACCTGAATGGTGTTTGACCAATCAAATTTTTGCATGTTGTGCGATGTGACGATAGCACTGCAGAGATCCTCTGATCCCAATCATCTCTTCATGCGTTGCATACCTTTGTTAGCGCATTTTCCATGATCTTGTTAAATGCTTCAACAACTCCATTTGCTTGCGGGTGATATGGAGTTTTTCTTCTATGTTGTATCTGGAATTCATCGGTTAGTTCTTCAATCAATTGATTAACAAAATGCATACCTTGATCACTAATAAATATCTTTGGGAAACCAAACCTTGTCAAAACATTTTCAAGTAATAACTTCGCAGTTGTCGCAACAGTACAATCCTTTACTGGTGCATCTTCTTCCCATCTAGTCAGATAATCAGTCGTAGTGATAATATACCTTACTCATGTGTGTTTTGTTACTGGATTAATAGGTCACATGAATTCAACAACCCATTTTTCAAATGGTTGTAATTTTATTTCTGGTACTAATGGAATTTTATCTCTTCGGGACGACTTCCCCATTCTTTGACAGATATCACAACTGTGACAATACTCTTGGGCGTCTGCATGCATAGTATGCTACCATAACCTTTCTTATAATATATTGTGCACATTCGCTTTTCCTACATAGTGTCCTCTTGTGACACTAGCATGTGCTTCACTTAAAATCATTGGTCGCTCATGTTCCAAGACACAATGCCGAAGTATTTCATCAGGACCCATTTTATACAGGTGTCCCACAATCATCTGGAAATATGTAGCTCGTCATATCAACTGTTTCTTATGTGCAGTGGTAAACTCAATTAACGCATAACCTATATTCAAAAAATGTATGATATCTTTATATTGATTATCACAGACGGTTATCACAAACAGTTGCGCATTAGGAATATTATATTCCAAACTTGTGGGTTCTTCTCCACTTTCAATCCTTGATAAGTGGTCTAGTCCCAAATTCAACCGATCGGGTTTAACAATTATCTCGAAATTAAATTCCTGGAAGAGGAGAAGCCACCAGGATGTCTTCCCCCCCCCCCAACACTGGCTTATAGACCATATATTTCAATGCAGAATGGTCAGTGTACATCTTGAAATGTCCACCCAATAAGTAATGTCTAAATTTTTGTAGCGCATATACCCTCGCGATCCCTTCCCTATCTATTGTGGTGTAATTTTTCTCTGCAGTCAATAATTTCTTGCTAGCAAAAGTAATGGGGTGATCAATCGTTCCTTCCCTTGGCTATGTTAGTACCTCATCGAGTGAGAGAGATGATGCATCTACTTGAACACGGAATAATTTTTCCAGTCTGGAAATATGAGTATTGTTGCAATAGACATCTTAATTTTTTACTTGTCCAGACTCTCTTGACATTCATCTGTCCACTAAAATTTAGTGTCTTTTTTTAGTAGTCTTTCCATTGGAGCAGTCACCTCTACATATCCCTTGATAAAATTTCCATAGTATCCTATATGTCCTAATGTTTCTCTTAACTACTTAATAGTAGTAGGTGGTGGTAAGTCGAGGATGATGGCAATTTTGGTTGGATCGACCAAAATTCCATCACGATAGACCACATGGCCTAACAAATCTCTAAAAGGTGCGCAAAAAATACACTTCCTTAAATTTAGGGCAATTTGATACTGGTGGCATCGTTCCAACATCATGCTAAGACTTTAGATGTGATATTTTACAAGACCAAATATTGTCCAGTCATCAAAGTATACTTCCATAAATTTGTGTATAAAATATTTAAATGTAGGAAATACAATTCTTAAGAAATTTGCAGGAACATTCTTGAGTCCAAAGGCCATTACCGTGTATTGGTAGCATCCCCACTCTATCACAAAGGTCGTCTTGTATCGGTCCTCCTGTGCAATTATTATCTGATGGTCCGAGAATCCATCAGTGAATGAATACATTTCTTGTCCTCCGACATTATCCATTACTTCATCCATGAATATAGTCGAAAATGGATCATGCAAGTAGGAATCATTTAATTTCCTCAAGTCAACACAAATTTGCACTTCCCCTGAAGTTTTCTTGTCTTGGACTACAATTGGACTGATCCTGAATTCCGATTCTTCGACAAGTTCTATCACACATGCTTCTAGCATTCGGTCCATTTCAGCCTTAACTTTTTCTTTGTAACGTGGGTTTAATCTGTACATTCGTTGTTTTTCCGATTTTGCATCAGGCCTCAAGGGTATCTTCATTTCTCCAAGGTCCTCGATTATGCCTTTCATTTCAGAAAATTTTGTAGGGAACAGAACCTGAAATTCATGCAGTAAATTAGTGATATTTCCCATGGTTTCATCGTCCTAGTAATCTCCAATATTGGAAAACTTTGGGTTTTCATCCCACCCAATATTGACTTTCTTGATCTTGAGTGGACTTAGAAATTGGTCACTAGACATACCAACTCCTTCCACTACACGCATACCTTCTGATTCAGGTATGTTTATCTTGAGTTGATCAACATCATTTGGTTCTCCTGTAATATTGTAACATTCCATCTAGTTGTGTACTGTCATGGCACATTGATGGAAATTCATGGTTGCGACTGGGATTTCCTCAAATATCTTTTCCTTCATTATTTGTAGCGCAACATCAATTGTTGGATGTTCACTTGTGAACTCAAAATTCTGGGTGAAGTTTGTAACTAAAATTTCCCATGCAACAGTTCCTTGTCACAGCTTAACTGATGTGTACCAATTTCTTGGTACCATTTATAAAGTGTGGATGAATCAATGAACCCACTCCTGTCACAGATATTCTTTCCATTTCTTGTGACAATGTTCAATATGCTCCATAGGATTTTTCAGTGCTGTATACTTCTTATTAGAATAACTGATATATTCCCCAAATATAATCTCTAGTAATCGTTTACAATGTGGCCATTCAAAGACAGATTACTTATGTGTACCCCACCATCTTGCAGGCGTAGCTTTCAACACATAGTCCAAGGTGGACAATCGATACGATTCTGTAACCTTTTCTTCAAATTCTACCAGAAAAGGCGCTAGGTTAGGTAATCCTTCATATGTAGGAAGTGTTCTTGCTTCATCTCCTACCCTTCAAACATATCTTGTAATTCTGATGCATAGTCTAATGGAAACTTCATGTATCCTGTTCTACAAATTTTCCAAGTAATCACCTGAATCAGATGTGCAGGAGATTACACTCTGCCAGCTCAGTTTTTCGTCGGTTGTTGGATTTATATAATATTCCTTTGACACCATGATATTATATAACTGATCCAGGTAATTTCCTTGACCTTCGCTATTTACTGGCTCAACATATCTCTGTCCTTCGAGCATATTAATTGGCGTAACCACCCGTAGTTCAAAATATTCAAATGATAAATTTATAATGGTTTGGTTGTCTATTTCCCAATCAATTCCCAGCAGTGCAGGATATGGATTTGTCTCAACGACAATTTCAATTATTTCAAAGTCGTCATATGTTCATAAGCCTTTGACTTCTACATGAACTTGATTTAGTCTACCAATTGGTAGGACCTTTGACTGGTTCATAAGCCTTAGTTGAATGGGAGACCAATCCAATCGCGGTTTATTCATGCTCTCCCATGCTTGTCTTTTCAGTATGTTAACATCCGAGCCCAAATATAATGTGATATAATCCATATCATATTCTTTTATCTGTGCAATCATTCACAATTCTCGGCTTGTCTTCAGTCTCTTCCCGATATGGTTAACACTTTTTTCAAGTCGCAGATCATCTGGAGTCTCTTCTATCAATGCTACCAGTTTTGCAACAAAATCTTTATCATTGATCAGTGCTAAATAATTTTTGAAAATTTCTTTAAGCTTACTAACCTTTTTCATTGGTTGCTTCCTGAATAGTCGATGATATCGTTTGAGCATGATTTTTACTTGTCTAGATGTCGATGATTGATTAGCATCAACGGACTCTGGTCACACATCCAAGGATACTTCTTTATCCTTTTGGAAATCTAGCGGGGATTTATTTTGTGTCGTGGGTCTTACCTGCAGTTGTGCTTACTATGTATTCTGGTATGCACCTGTCAAAGCACCTCCCCTTGTAACGGCATCAATGTGAGGTTCTCTTTGTTCGACAAAGATCGTCTGATTGTTCTGGTTGGGGTTCGTATTTTGATTTTGCAGTGGATTAGGGTTGACGATAGTTTGAGCTTTCCATTTCGCAATTAGTTGTAGACATTGTTCAACAGTGTGATCAATTTCTTTGCAACATGTACACACTTTTGCAGGAATTTGGCATCGTGGGAAAAATGTCTTGGCTACCCACAATTATAACATATGACTTGTCATATTCCATAATCAAATCCTCCTCCTCCTTGTTGTTGTCCTCGGCCTCAAAATTTTCCACACCCCCTTTGCAGAGGGTATTGTTGCTGTGGATACTAATTCTGTTGATACTATGATTGAGGATACTATGGTTGTTGATATTGAGCAGGATGATATTGAGGCTGTGCTCATTCAGCATGCATCTTCTCATCATTATTCATTAAGTAGGTATCCATATTCTTTTATTATAGTAGATGAAGTGCTCTGCGGTCCTTTTCATCATGACATACCGATTTACAAAATTTACAATACATACTAGTTGGTGTAGTTACAATCTTCTGTAAGTACAGACATTCTTCGGACATGTGGCCCCTATTCTGGCATATTCTACACCAAGGAATCCCTTGGGATTATAACGGATTCGACGAACCTGCTGCGACATATTTCATGAGCACTGAGAAATTGTCTTTATGGTGTCCTTTTATTCTACATCTTGGACACCATAGTTCTTCCTAGACTTCCTTTCCTTTCTTAATGTCCTAGAGTTGCACTGTAAAGTTGGCCAGCTGCAACTAGATTTGCATCATTCCCATTCTAGTATCTCCAATGGGAGAGGATTGGAATTTCATTGCTATATCCAGAGCCTCTGTTCGCGACACAATCTTCTATTGCATCAACGGGGTTCATATATGTGGTAACAAGGTGGAAATAAACCATTCCTTGTGCTATACATCCAACATTTGGAATCTCACTTTAGCCATCAATGTCTTCATATTATATTGGTAGAAACTTAATTTCTTTGATCTCGGTGATGCATTGTGATTTAGATTTTGGCTTTCTGAACTCATCTATCATACCCACTCGAATCTCGTTGAGTGTTTTCAGGACAACTCCTATAGTTAGTAAGATGGAAAATTTCATGTACCAGTCAAGCGCATGACCTCACAGAGTCGTAATCATCTGTGCTTTCTTGATATTCTCATCCTGGATCTGTTGCACAGTCCACACAACTTCATAAAGGAACCAATGTTTTTCTGGGTCCTCAAACCCATTTCCATTGAATATTGGTAACTTAATGTCAGTTCCAGCCATTGTATTTATTGTTGGTGCAATGAGAACAAAATTTTTGCTAGTCGGACTTCCTTGTTCGCTATTTACAACATTAGTACTGCCTGTATTTACAAATGCACTTGGACACAAGTCTCTAGATCTTACCTCTAGTGATGTATTCAATTTTGTAGGCGAGTTGTAACCACGTTCTTGTTCTATGGCTTCATTTGACTCTTTTGACTCTTCGTCTCCTTCATAGATCGATTGATATTCTTCTTCTTCGTCGCAAGACCCTTCATCCAAGTATGACGAAAGCTCGTAGCCTTCTTCTTCTCTATTTGTGCTGCAACTCACTCTTCCTAATAGAGTCTTTCTTAGCTTACAATATCTAAATTTTCTTCTGATTCTTAGAAATCCTGACTCTAGTTCAGTTCCACTATATCCTAGGAACATCTCAATTCAGGGTTCCACTGAGACATAGCCACATTATTCATACATAGTCCTGTCACATTCACAGAATACATTTTTCACATACAAGCATTTTTATCCATGTTTTTAAAGATGACATATATCTACTGCGTGGTCCTTAAAAAAAACTCGCTCTGCCTCACTGTATGAGGTTATTGTATCAATAAAAAACTCAATAATGTATCCCTCCAAGATACTGTCTATCCAAAAATCCAAAACCCTCGACACATGGTTTCTTACTTGTTCTATAATCTCAATTAACTGAGGAGTACACTTCTTCGGTTCTCCTCCTTAAAAATTTCTTTGTTGGGTTTCCAACTTAGACGTCCATTCATGCAACACAATGGGAAACTTAGAAAATAAAATCTTGTGAATGTCTGTATATATGTACTAGCCCAACCACTCTATTGGGTTCTACCGAGATCTTTCGCTTTCTTTTCATGCAAATTCTAACTCCTTGAAATCCACCCAATCCTGGATTTTTGGTTTCGTTGGTTGTCACAACAAATCCCTCACCACAATCATTCAGGTCTCGGAAACAGAACCATTTGTTGGATTTTATCCTAGTGTCCCTCTCCTCCAACGATCCTGACCCAGGTTCATTCCCTTCTGTTCAGCGCAACAAATCCCAATATATCGGTCTGACAGAAAAGAGCTCAATGGGAAGCATCTGCGATGCAGATATCATCTCACCTGAGATATCTTTCTTGATGGGTAACTGGAAGAACCATGTTTCCGCATTTGGGTGGAGAATTTATGGTGCCTTGTACTTTTACCAAGAGGCTCAATTAAGTCTGGGGGTGGATTATTTATGTTCAATGTAACTCACAGTTAGGTCACGACCCTATATTCTCTTATGCAATCTTATTATGTCAACATGAGTTGTGCAGCATAATCATATTCCAACAATTAATACAATGCGGCCAATATACATTTATTCATTTTTAAGCAAACCTATAGTCATTCATTCAATACAATATATACATATATATTTTAAGCACATTCATCATTCACACATATACACATAATATAAGGTGGAAACCCATCTAGGCGAAAAACACAAGGTGCTCTTCATCTGGCATGAGGAAATAGGTGCACCTTTTGTCTACGCATTAAGTTGTAGACTCTTCTTAGGATATCCTTCTTTTTATTCACAAACTCTTCCTCCCTCTCATGCTCTCTGATATTCTCTCTGGTCTCTTCCTATTTTACTCTACTATTGATCCACACACAACCTGGATCAACTCAACCTTTCCTACTCTTCTACGCACTCAGCGGCAGATCCTTTACTCTGATGCACTCAGCAATACAAATCCCTCAACCAAAAGCTAACATTTCCCCCTACTGGGAGTCTATCCTTGTCTAATTCAAGTCTAGCTCAAGAGTCTAACAATTCAAATTAACCATAGAGATTGACCATCAGGAGGCTAAATCACATACACCTTAGTTTCTTTCTTTTATAGCCTCATTACACACTCGATACAGACTCAATACAGACTCAATACAAATTGGTATTTTGTCGCTTTCTCAGCCGACTTCCTATAGCCAACAACCAGGATGCCTTTCCTATTCTGGTAACACCTAAAGGGAGGCACTATCGGCCTGACTTACATAGATGCCTTCACACGTGCAGTTTCTGTCGGCTCTAGCTAAACTCGTACCCACGATCGTTGAGGCCTGTCACTTTTCAATCATTACGACTTATTGCCATTTTCCAGTCACTATGCTTCTTGCATGCCTTCTGATGCTGATATTCTATCGTACCCTCCATTGTCGCACTCATTCCACCTATCGCAAATTCCTCTTATATCGCCTCTTCCTTTTCTTTCCTTTCACTTCCTCTGTCGCAGCTCCCTTTCTCTTCTTTCTTTTCTGTCGTAGATACTTCTTCCTTTCCTTTAGCTCTTTTCCATACTTAGGAAGAATTATGAATGAATTCTTCCTTCATGTTCTGTTGCAGCTGCAACATTTTCCCAAAATTCAAAAAAAATTGGGACCCTCCTTTAATTCGTCTTACTCAGCTCTTTGTTGTGTTTGATGTTTACGCAAAGATTTATTTTTATGCCAGCCATGTTTTACTGTGTGAGTTGATTTTTCCTTGCTATCGGAAGTGTTTATATTTTTGAGTCGGGAGTCCGATTATCTTCACACCCGCCGTTACGAAAAAGAACAGGACATCAAGTCTGAGTCAAGTGTATTTGGTCTCCGATGCATTTTTCTTTATCGGCAGTTGTTTTGAGATCCCATCGGAACCTTTGTCTATATGTCTTTCGCTGTTGCGGAGAAGGTACTGCAAATTTTTCCATGAGTTGTTGTATCCTCTGCCGATCCCCGCCATTTTTGATTCACAGGTTCTTGGTTTTTGTTTTAACTTTTGTCATTGCGGTAGAAAGCACTATGCTTCCGATAGTTTGATTTATCTTCTTCGCTTAGTTGATGTTTTTCACTTGAGTCATGTTTATTTTTTCTCCGATTTTTGTTGGTTTGCGGAACTCGTTTCCTTTATGCTTCCCGCCGTTGCGGCTCTTCAACCAACTATTGGTCCGAGACTTTAGCTTAGCGAGCTCTGATGTGAGGTTTATTTATTTCTCCCACCAACGCCATTGCAGGCGTCCTGACTATTTCATCATCCGCCATTGCAAAGGCGATACTGACAGGATCGCCCATCCCATAGTTGTCCCGCCTCTCAATGATTTTATTTTTCCCACCGATTTTAGTTGACCGAGGCATATATATTGGGGCCGGGGTGTTTTTATTATTTGATTGTTATTTTGGCGATTTCCCCATGCGGTCGTTATCGCTCGAGCAGACCAACGCATTCGCTCTCAGTACCTTCGCTCCTAGGTGGCTCCATCGTGGAAGTTTACGAGTTTTTCTCCACCAGTCACGCAGCACAGTGCCAGGTAGGCCCTTATGCCCGTTTTACCGTTCCATTCGATTGATCAAACTGTTTTTGTTGTCTCTGTGGTTAGTGGTTACCTAGGTTTTTCCATCTTAGCATGTATATATAGCGAGGTAAATGGTATGGCTGCCCGGTGGGTGTTTTTGTAGTTTTGCTTAATGATGAATTCCATGGCCGTTATGGGTTTGCAGCCCACACTCAACTGTTGTGGAAACCAGTGCAGACGGTCGTTACGCTATCTGCACCAGTTCCCCCCAGTCTGTGTGTGGCCATCTGGGGGGGGGCGTTTTCATGGGTTTCTTCCGAGATGCCAAGGTTTTGTTTCCACAGTTTGGTCGCCCTCATTTTGTGAACCAGGGTCACGATGATGAAGTTACTCCCTGCTTAGGATGAGACTGTTCAAGTTCGAGTATGAACCCCAGACCAATTTAGGGATTCAGAATGAAATCTATGTGGACCGTGATGCAGCAAGTAGCTTCATCTTATTAGGCCTCATGTTTTCTGCGTAACGTTTAGGTTGTAGCGCCGAGAGGGGGTGTCGAGACTATTTTTCTCCTTGAGGAGAGGAGGGGGATTTTCATCGTTCTAGAAAGGCCATACTATTTTAAGTTGATTCTGCAAATGTTGGTCATGAGCTGGTTTTAGCCTTTTGGGCAGATTAATTTTATGTGGGAACATTTGGTTTCTCAGCATTGTGTGTTTATTTTTCATAGCTGCACTCATGCTTAGCATAGACGATGTAAAAGGCTTATACAGTTTGTATCCATTTTGAATGTTATATGGGAATGACCCAACATAACCTGAAATATTTTTTGTATGACAAGGAAATTCTTTAGAATCTGAGATGTCTAAACATCAGAAGAAGAAGGCTCCGGTATCAGAAGAGGAACCCGAAGTCGAAATTGTTACCAAAGTTGAATACACCTACGAGGACACCAAATGCATAGTGGGTATAGAACCCGAATATAAATGGGGAGAAGTTTACATATTAATAACATGCCGAGAAGTAACTGACATAGGTTTTGAAGAAGAAACCATCTATGCCAATATAGAGAGATCTGCATTAATGAAAATTGATACCAGACCTGAGATGTTTCCATGCTCAGAGGTGATTGGGTGGATTCTGCCCAGGGAAGATATAACCACCATGATTTTGGAAAATGTTGATAAACAAGGTTATGCGGCTTATAGCCCTAGGTATGTCTCACTAGCCTACCACTTACCAAAAGCATAAGTGTACTTGACTGAGGACTGGCTGAAGGCAATTAAGATGGACCTAGTCGAGACACTGAAGAGAATGCTCGTGCCTGGCCATAACTTTAGAACTAGACCGACTGGGGAATATGATATTACCACTCTAAGAACCCCTTACAGGTTCATTGCCCTGATGCTGAACAATATTTTTGGGAGGGCCCACGGTAAAAGCTTCAAATTGGGGTGGGTGCCTATCATCTTCTATGTTGCAACACAAGGGACAGTGTTCAACTGGGCAAACATTGTGTCCAACATCCTCTCAGCCTGCATTGCTTCAGCATTAGGAGGGGTGTCCCAGAAAAGATCAGAGTTCTATATGAGCTCTATACTGATTGATTGCATACTATGCAACCAACCCTTTCCCAATATGAGGTGTATCTGGGACCGGGAGAGAACACCAGTCTACTCAGCATACAAGCCACTGTGGGCACACAAATACCACAATCACTATAGAGAAGTGTGTGAGCACTTCGTCATGCCATTATATACATTGATCTTCTTAAAGGAGTGCAACTGTATGTCAGAGGAAGCGTTGCAGGTGATTGAGGAATATGCAGACTACTATCTAACAGAGGATGGATTGTATTTTAGAATGTATGGATGCTCTAGAGAACCCTCACTTCTGCCAAAATATGCCACTGACTATATAGTCCACAAAGAGGTAGTTAGACAAGTCTTTCTAGATGGCATAGGGAGTTTTCTATTTAAACATAAGAAAGCAGCTTAACCTCCTTTACCCTTCAGGTTGGGAAGCTATAAATTCACAAGCGTTAAGAAAGCTGATGAATTTGTGGAGGAATTGGGGAAATTCCATTTTGGGGAGATGAATTTCCACAGGAATGATTCCCGGAACAAAGTGGCAGAGCACTGCAGGGAGGCAAATGTGCATTTTGAATGCACAAGCCTCTGGGATAGAGAAGAATCCATTTTCCACAATGCACAAAATATAACGGCCTTAAGAAGAAGGTTTAAAAATAAAATCACCACCAAAGGCGGGAAAGGACATGATGAGCAAGAAAAGGTAGAGGAGGAAGAAACTAGAAAAATAAATGAAGATGCTAGGAGACTAGCACAGGAAGCCAAAAGCTGGCTCAAAGGTGAGGAGGAAGAAAAGATAAGAGTTGAACAAGAAGCAGCTAGAAAAGTAGAAGAAGCTTCCCAGAGTGAATAGGAGGAAAAGAAAACAAAGATAGATGACGAACTGAAGAAACAGGAAGCAGAAAGACTAAAGCTAACAGGGGCAGTGACAGAGCAATCAGTTTCCGACCCTGTAGACAGTCAACCTCAGGACTTGGATAATCCTGATACTCAAAATCCTAAGGTAGCTGCTAGTAGCACAATAGGACATGCGATGGTCCCCACCCTTAGGCTAATCCCTTTTGAGCAAAAGAAAGGGGAGGAGGTACCGGATTTCAGCACTATTTTTTATGATAGGGAAAAGAAAAGAATAGTGAATAGGAACGAGAGAAAGGTCGAGACTTGGGGGCAGTAGGGTAAAATGATAAATGATACAACTATAGTATATGGGACGGACAAGGACCCCAGATTCACTATCAGAGTTGGGGTTGCATTGATCCATGCTTCTAAGGACAATGTAGATCGGATGATGATTGATCTTGAACAGTCAAAGAAGTCTACTGTCGAGCTGA
Organism: Pseudotsuga menziesii; assembly: GCA_001517045.1. Classification (NCBI taxonomy): domain Eukaryota; kingdom Viridiplantae; phylum Streptophyta; class Pinopsida; order Pinales; family Pinaceae; genus Pseudotsuga; species Pseudotsuga menziesii. Next base: position 429,519 of record LPNX010693239.1, read on the forward strand.
AAGATACCCTGAGAAGGGAGAGAGAGGAAAATAATAGATTAAAAAGAAAGTTTGAAGACATACAACAGGAAGTCAAGTCTTCAAAGGCTGAGCTCCAATTCCTCGACATAGAGAAGATATCTATGGAGGACGCCCAAGGAAGTCTGGAGAAAGTGTAGCAGGAATATCAAGATTTAAAAATGGAAAAGGAGCAGCTGCTAGGTAAGCTAGGGGAATTGGAGCTACAGAAGGCTACTTTGGATGAATCTGAAAGGAAATATCAGGCGCAGACTGCAGAGCTGAGAGAACAGGTTGCCTCATTGACAGCAGCTCTAAAAGAGGCTAGGGAACAGCAGGTCAGTCTTCAGCCTTTTAAGGAGCATGTTCTGGCACAGAGGTACAAGATGCACCAGTTGCAAGTAGCCATAGAGGAAGAAAGGTAATGGATCTTGCAGGTAGACACTAGGCTAGAAGAGATTTTGGAAACCTCTTCTTATTTTGTAGACAGATTGCAGGACATCTTAGAAGTCCTAACAGGAAGCATGGCGAGGTTGGAAGCGAATGAAGAAACCCCTGCAAATCTACCATCAAAAGATCAACAAGCCCTAAGGCAAGACTATGATTTTACTGGAGTTTGCCATAAACACAGCCGAAGAATTCAAGAAGGCTGTCAAGAAGACAAAGGGGGCTTGTGCAGAATTCTTTAGGAGACTTTTGATCACTTATAATCGCTGCCAGGTTGAGGCTGAACAGAGAATGGATATCTTTCCAGACCACAGCATATTTTTGGAGATGTTGCAAAGAAGATATCAATAAGATGAACAAAGGATACAGCGCATCAAAGCTTTAGACGAGCAAAACCTGAGGAATGAAGTAGCTCATTCCGCGGTTAGTGTGCAGTTGTTAGAAGACCAACTTCACCTGAGCGCAGCCAGAATAGAAGTAATAAGAAATCAGGATGCTAAATTCGAAATAAATATTCATTTCTTAGAACCTTCTGAATTCGAAAGAATTGCCTCAGAGGCTTCAGCATGGAAAAAGTTTTTGAATAGTCAGGCGGGATCCTCCTCATGAGCATTTTATTCATTTTATTGTAATATATTATAAATTTTGTAAGCACTTAATGAAAGAGATATATGGGAGGTGAAGAGTTGGGGAAGCTCAAGAGTCATTCATGGGCAGCCCAACAGTTTTGTTATTTTTGTATAAATATAGAAGATTTAGATGAGAGAAGGACTTTTTCCCAGTTAGATTGGTGAAGACATATTGTAAGAAGAACTATTTCCTTTTGCAATAGATAATTACAGTTTTCATGTTGGAGAAAGTTTGGTGGAATGTTCAAATGTTATGCTATGGATTTGTTGAAGAGGAACTATTTTGTTTTCAGCTTTGTGTCCATTAACTGTGAGACCATTCTAACTCTTTGAACCTATGTTCTTGTATGAATGATCTCTGGTTTATTTTATGAAAATTTCCACTATGAGTAATGAATGTTGTTCATAAACAATTGCCTATCTGGTTGTTCAAATATCTTTAAATGTTCATGTGCTTTGAAAGAAGTATCAGCTATCTGTGATTTTTCATAATGCATGCACAAAATACATTACTCATTAATAAATTATAATACTGCTCCCTAGGGATAGGTTAGGTTGTTAGTTTTAATTTCTTGCTGTGTGTGATTCAGATGCAAGAGAGTCTAAGATGAGAGGTAAGAACCTGTGCATCACATTGTGACCACTCCTTGTATTCTTAATCAATATGCATTTTCGATAGGCATTTGCATATCATACTTAAAACTAAAAACACAAAAATATACATGGTGGACCAGGCTGCAACCGGTAAAACCTTTTATTTTTGTTACTTGAGCTACGATAGCCGGACCGCAAACCGGACGGATTCCCTACACCAAACAGTCACGGGCTAGTTGGGAACGTTGACTGGGGAGAATCCCTTGCTGTTGTTGCCTGCGAATTTCCATGCCTCAACAGTTTCTGGCACTAGAAGGAGGGCCGCCAGTGCATGGCTGACTGGGTAAATCCATTTCCTCGAAATAACTCCACCAGTGATAGTTTTGAAAGCAGTTTTCCTGATCCTAATACTAAAGGGAATAGAGAACATTTGTTTGCTGTGGACAATCAAGTAGTAAATAATTTGAGAATACACACGTGGGCTTATGTAAATAATATTGGAGGATTAGCCATTATCCCTGATTTACCCCGAAGAGAATACAAGAAGAAAGGTCGTCCCATATTGGAAGATTCAGTGTTGGTTGGAGACTTGGAAGAGTTAGTGGAAGGAGCATTACAGGAGGTTGCTCAGCCTTTGAATCAAATAGGCCCAAACACACCTTACTATTCACCTGTTCATACTCCTATTTCTTCAGCTCCTCATTCTCCACCTAGACTCATGGCAGGTGTAAATGCAAACCAGCCACCTAACCCACCAAATCCACCACCAGCTTGGAAGGCCAGATCACCCTTGAACTTAACACCTCTGTTGCATGACTTACCTCAAGCTTTTGAGAAGTTGCTGCCTAAGTTTGACCCTAATGAGAAGGTTATAGTAGATGACGATTTGTAAAGCTTCTATTTGGAAATAGAAGGATTAAGGGCTAGGGAACATGAGGATGTTGTTTGTAGACTTTTTCCACACACCCTAAAAGGAGCAGCAACATCGTGGTATTTTGGTTTTCCTGCAAACTCAATCCTAGACTAAGATACCTTTGAAAGGATTTTCATAAACAAGTATGCAGCCCAAAAGATGCATGCAACACTAATGAAAGGTTTGGGCGCTTTAAAAAAAGAAAGGAATGAAAAGGTACACAGTTTCACTCAAAGATTTTTTGCTTACCTCAAGAACTTCTCTGCAACTGATAAGCCCTCTGATAAAGTTCTGATTGAGTATTATACCTCAGCTTTAGGTCTTGACTTGGCTATGTTTGCAAAAGCTCAAGTTAATCCTACGTTAGCAGAGACTTATGAAGAAGCAGAATGAGTAGAGGCTGAAAAGGAAAGTATAGAGGATTATCCCGAGCAATTTGGAGAAAAAACTTCCGGGAAAAAAGCCTTATTGTTGTCCAAACCTAAAGAGGAGCAATTACATGATTTTGAGGGGATGTTAAAGATGATGCAAAAGCTATCCAACAGAATAATAGATTTGGAGAAAGAAAAAGAAGCTCAGAAAGCTTATAAGCCTTCCTACAAAAGAAAGGAAGATAACAACCAATTCAAGACCCCTCCACACAGTTCAGCATCAATGAATCTAATAGAGGTAGGAATGGATAATTTCTGTACTTTTCACCAACAACCCCATTCTGAAAAGAATTTTGCTCAATGGTTAAATTCAATGACATTGGTGATGAATCAGCTCTTGGACTCTAAATTGACTGAGGACGGTGATGAAGAGGGAAAAGGTGATAAGACCATAGAAAAACAAGGAAATGATACCATGTTTTTATGGGATTGTGTCTCACTGTTTGATACAGAAAAAAAAAAGTACTCTTGAACCTGAGAATATACCAAGGACAACAAAAGACCCAAATTTGGTAAATAAAGACAATTCAATCATCTCAAAAATTAAGAAGTTGCAAGAGAATGTCAAGAAACAACCAAAGAACAATGTTGAAGACAAAGTACCCAACATTACCATTATCAGCCAAGATACGGAGCAGATCAACAAGCCTGCTAATCCCATGGAAGAACAAGTAGGTGTTAACAAAGAAAACACTGAAAAACCTGAAGAGCCAGAGGAAGAGATACCCACCAAAAACCAACCTGTGGAGAAAGATGTCGAATCAATTGGGGAAGAGAAAGCTAGAACCCCACCTTTCCTTTTGACTCTGGAAATGATGAACCATAAGGTGCATAATTGTTTGGTAGATTCTGGATCATCGGTGAATGTTATGCCACTCACAGTTTGCAAAAAAATTAATGGGCAGCCAAAACCTACTGCTTGGTAAGTCACTCAACTAGATAGAACTACTGTCAAAGTAGTGGGGGAAATGGAGAATGTTCTCATTCTTTTATCTGCAAATAACAAGATACGTCAATTTATTGATATTGTGGTGGCTGACATACCGGATGGATATGGACTTATTCTGAACCGTGACTGGTCCACAAGGTTAAAAGGGTATTTTGATTCAGATTGGTCACATTTATGGTTGCCTAATAAAGGGGTCCCAAATCGGATCAAAATTTTAAGGGAACCTTACATGAAACATACTATCACTAAGTTGGAAGAAGGAAATGAATCTGCTAATTTTGTTTTGGGGAATTATCTTACGAATCTTGAACTAAGATATCATGCATCAAAAGAAGCCAGCAATATGACTAACACTCAGCCTGATCTCCTTCAATTCTCACAGGCTGATAGGAGTGATTGTAAATCGGTAGACATAGTTTCGGTTTCAAAAATAGCAGAATTAGATCACGGTTAGGTATCTCATGTATGCAATCCAGCCTAGCCCCTTGACTCATAAGTTCATAGATTTTTAGGGGTGGGCACAATTTTATTTTTCTTTTGATTTGATGACCTTGTACATAAATAATTTGATGCAATTTTACTTTGATTTATCGCTTTTATTTCTGGTTATTTTGGTTTGTTTTTTGAATAAAAGAGGCAAACTTTTGGTTGCATGGAAAGCATCAGGGTTCTCGATTAACTGAAATCTTTGGGATAAGACTGTGTGTTTTTATTTTGAAATGATAGAAATTCTTCTAGTAAGTAGTTTTCCTAAATGGCTATGCACTCATTGAAGTCCTGCTTAACCCCTGAAAATAACTCAGAATTCAGAGGGCTGGAATACTATTTCAAGGCTTCATCCATTTCACATCTAAGATGTCCTAGGGAGTGATAGCAAAAGACCCACGTAAAGGAAGCAAGGTAAACAGTCTATTATATATAAATGATCCCATGCCATGATTTCAAAAGTCTAAAGTCTGTTAAGAGTCAAAACTCCTGAAAGAAGCAATACATATCAAAGCAAAGTATCAGAAACATAAATATCAATCTACCAAAAGTTCTTCTCCATCCATGAGATGAAAAGTAAATATATCTCTCACACAAAAGGACACTATGGATAGAAGAGCCTGAATAAAATTCAAAAAGAAAGGCACATGGAGGACTCAAAAGAACAAAAGTTCAAAGGGCACAAAAGTGCAATTGGCATAGGGAATGAGGAACAAATGAATAGTTCTATTTACCATATGTTACGATCCTGTGGTGTCCAAGCTAGAAACTACCCAAAGACAGAGGTAAAATAAAACTCACCTAATAAGCCTCAAAAGAGTTATCCGGACTTTCAAATATTTTAAGTGTTCCCATTTCCAAAGAATGGACCTCCTCAATGATTCAAATGCACGTGTTTGCCATCTTAGGAATACAAGAATCTAGAAGTATTCAACTTATGAGCTAAATGATTAAACAGTCTTTTACTGGAAAGAAGTTGATTAAGAAATCTGGGGTTCACCAGGTAGTCGCCAATTGTTGCAACTGCAACATTTTCCCAAAATTCAAAAGATTTTGGGACCCTCCTTTAATTCATCTTACTCAGCTCTTTGTTGTGTTTGATTTTTACGCAAAGATTTATTTTTATGCCACCCATCTTTTATTGTGTGAGTTGATTTTGCCTTGCTATCGAAAGTGTTTAGATTTTTGAGACAGGAGTTCAGTTATCTTCACACTCGCCGTTGCGGAAAATAACAGGACATCAACTCTGAGTCAAGTGTATTTGGTCTCTGCTGCATTTTTCTTTATCAACAGTTGTTTTGAGATCCCATTGGAACCTTTGTCTATATGTCTTCCACCATTGCGGAGAAGGTACTGCGAAGTTTTCCGTGAGTTGTTGTATCCTCTGCCGATCCCCGCTGTTTTTAATTCGCAGGTTCTTGGTTTTTGTTTTAACTTTCACCGTTGTGGCTCTAGAAAGCACTATGCTTCTGATAGTTTGATTTATCTTCTCCGCTTGGTCGATGTTTTTCGCTTGAGTCATGTTTATTTTTTCTCTGATTTTTGTTGGTCTGTGGAACTCGTTTCCTTTATGCTTCCCATCGTTGCGGCTCTTCAACCAACTATTGGTCCGAGGCTTTAGCTTAGCAAGATCTGATGTGAGGTTTATTTGTTTCTCCCGCCAACACCATTGTGGGCGTCCTGACTGTTTCATCATCCGTCATTGCGAAGGCGATACTGACAGGATCGCCCATCCCATATCCGTTCCACCTCCTGGTGGTTTTATTTTTCCTGTCGATTTTAGTTGACCGAGGCATATATATTGGGGCCAGGGTGTTTTTATTATTTTATTGTTATTTTGGCAATTTCCCCATGCTGTCGTTTTCGCTCAAGCAGACCAACGCATTCGCTGTCGGTACCTTCGCTCCTAGGTGGCTCCGCCGTGGAATTTTATGGGTTTTTCTCCACCAGTCGCGCAGTACAGTGCCAGGTAGGCCCTTATGCCCATTTTACCATTCCGTTCGATTGGTCAAACTATTTTTGTTGTCTCCACGGTTAGTGGTTACCTAGATTTTTCCATCTCAGCATGTATATATAGTGAGGTAAATGGTATGGCTGCCTAGTGGGGGGTTATGTAGTTTTGCTTGATGATGACTTCCACGGCCGTTATGGGTTTGCAGCCCGCACTCGACTGCTGGGGAAATCGGTGTTGATGGCCGTTATGCTATCTGCACTAGTTCCCCTCAGTCTGTGTGTGGCCATCCAGGGGGGGACGTTTTCATGGGTTTCTTTTGAGATGCCGAGGTTTTGTTTCCACAATTTGGTCGCCCTTGTTTTGTGAACCAGGGTCGCAATGATGAATTTACTCCCCGCTTAGGATGAGACGGTTCAAGCTCGAGTATGAACCCCGGACCAATTTAGGGATTCATAATGAAATCTATGCGGACCGTGATGCAACAAGTAGCTTTATCTTATTAGGCCTCATGTTTTTTGCGTAACGTTTAGTTTGTAGCGCCAAGAGGGGGTGTCGAGACTGTTTTTCTCCTTGACGAGAGGAGGCGGATTTTCGTCGTTCTAGAAAGGCCATACTATTTTAAGTTGATTCTGTAAATGTTGGTCGTGAGCTAGTTTTAGCCTTTTGGGTAGATTAATTTTATGCGGGAACATTTGGTTTCTAAGCATTGTGTGTTTATTTTTCATAGCTGCACTCATGTTTAGCATAGACGAGGTAAAAGGCTTATACAGTTTATCTCCATTTTGAATGTTATATGGGAATGACCCAACAGAACCTGAAAGATTTTGTGTATGACAGGGAAATCCTTCAGAATTTGAGATGTCTAAACGTCAGAAGAAGAAGGCTCTCGTAGCAGAAGAGGAACCCGAAGTCAAAATTGTTACCAGAGTTGAATACACCTATGAGGACACCAAATGCATAGTGGGTATAGAACCCGAATATAAATGGGGGGAAGTTTACAGATTAATAACATGCCGAGAAGTACCTGACATAGGTTTTGAAGAAGAAACCATCTATGCCAATATAGAGAGACCTGCATTGATGAAAATTGCTACCAGACCTAAGCTGTTTCCATGCTCAGAGGTGATTGGGTGGATTCTGCCCAGGGCAGATGTAACCACCATGATTTTGGCAAATGTTGATAAACATCGTTATGCGGCTTATAGCCCTGGGTATGTGTCACTATCCTACCACTTACCAGAAGCACAAGTGTACTTGACTGAGGACTGGCTGAAGGCAATTAAGATGGACCTAGTCGAGACACTGAAGAGAATGCTGGTGCCTGGAAAGAACTTTAGAACTAGGCCGAATGGGGAATATGATACTACCACTCTAAGAACCCCTTACAGGTTCATTGCCCTGATGCTGAATAGGATTTTTGGGAGGGCCCATGGTAAAAGATTCAAATTGGAGTGGGTGCCTATCATCTTCTATGTTGCAACACAGGGGACAGTGTTCAACTAGGCAAACATTGTGTCCAACAGCCTCTCAGCCTGCATTGCTTCAGCATTAGGAGGGGTGTCCCAAAAGATATCAGAGTTCTATATGAGCTCTATACTGATTGATTGCATACTATGCAACCAACCCTTTCCCAAACTGAGGTGTATCTGGGACCGGGAGAAAACACCAGTCTACTCAGCATACAAGCCATTGTGGGCACACAAATACCACAGTCACTATAGAGAAGTCTATGAGCACTTTGTCATGCCATTATATACATTGATCTTCTTAAAGGAGTGCAACTGTATGTCAGAGGAAGCGTTGCAGGTGATTGAGGAATATGCAGACTACTATCTAACAGAGGATGGGTTGTATTTTAGAATGTATGGATGCTCTAAAGCACCCTCACTGCTGCCAAAATATGCCACTGACTATATAGTCCACAAAGAGGCAGTTAGACAAGTCTTTCTAGATGGCATAGGGAGTTTTCTGTTTGAACATAAGAAAGCAGCTTACCCTCCTTTACCCTTTAGGTTGGGAAGCTATAAATTCACAAGGGTTAAGAAAGCTGAATAATTTGTGGAGGAATTGGGGAAATTCCATTTTGGGGAGATGAATTTCCACAGGAATGATTCCTGGAACAAAATGGCAGAGCACTGCAGGGAGGCAAATGTGCATTTTGAATACACAAGCCTCTAGGATAGAGAAGAATCCATTTTCCGCAGTGCACAAAATATAACGGCCTTAAGAAGAAGGTTTAAAAAGAAAATCAGCACCAAAGGCGGGAAAGGACAGGATGAGCAAGAAAAGGCAGAGGAGGAAGAAACTAGAAAAAGAAATAAAGATGCTAGGAGACTAGCACAGGAAGCCGAAAGCTAGCTCAAAGGTGAGGAGGAAGAAAAGAGAAGAGCTGAACAAGAAGCAGCTAGAAAAGCAGAAGAATCTTCCCGGAGTGAAGAGGAGGAAAATAAAAGAAAGATAGATGAGGAACTGAAGAAACAGGAAGCAGAAAGACTAAAGCTGACAGAAACAGTGACAGAGCAATCAGCTTTCGACCTTGTAGACAGTCAGGCTCAGGACTTGGATAATCCTAATACTCGAAATCCTAAGGCAGTTGCTGGCAGCACAACAGGACAAGTGATGGTCCCCACCCTTAGGCTAATCCCTTTTGAGCAGAAGAAATGGGAGGAGGTACCGGATTTCAGCACTATTTTTTATGATAGGGAAAAGAAAAGAATAGTGAAGAGGACCAAGAGAAAGGTCGAGACTGGGGGGCAGTAGGGTAAAATGATAAATGATACAACTGTAGTATATGGGACGGACAAGGACCCCAGATTTACTATCAAAGCTAGGGCTGCATTGATCCATGCTTCTGAGGACAATGTAGATCGGATGATGACTGATCTTGAACAGTCAAAGAAGTCCAATGCCCAGCTGAAAGATACCCTAAGAAGGGAGAGAGAGGAAAATAATAGATTAAAAAGAAAGTTTGAAGACATACAACATGAAGTCAAGTCTTCAAAGGCTGAGCTCCAATTCCTCCAGATAGAGAAGAGATCTATGGAGGCCGCCCAAGGAAGTCTACAGAAAGTGCAGCAGGAATATCAAGAGTTAAAAACGGAAAAGGAGCAGCTGCTAGGTAAGAATAGGGGAATTGGAGCTACAAAAGGCTACTTTGGAGGAATCTGAAAGGCAATCTCGGGGGTAGACTGCAAAGCTGAGAGAACAGGTTTCGTCATTGACAACAGCTCTAAAAGAGGCTAGGGAACAGCAGGTCATTCTTCAGACTTTCAAGGAGCATGTTCTGGCACAGAGGAACAAGATGCACCAGCTGCAAGTAGCCATAGAGGAAGAAAAGTGCAAGATCTTATAGGTAGACACTAGGCTAGAAGAGATTTTGGAAACCTCTTCTTATTTTGTAGACAGATCGCAGGACATCTTAGAAGTCCTGACAAGAAGGATGGCGAGGTTGGAAGCGAATGAAGAAACCCCTACAGATCTACCATCAAAAGATCAACAAGCCCTGAGGCAAGACTATGATTTACTGGAGTTTTCCATAAACACAACCGAAGAATTCATGAAGGCAGTCAAGAAGACAAAGGGGGCTTGTGCAGAATTCTTCAGGAGACTTTTGATCACTTATAATCGCTGCCAGGTTGAGGCTGAACAGAGAATGGATATCTTTCTAGACCACAGCCTATTTTTGGATATGTTGCAAAGAAGATATCAAGAAGATGAACAAAGGATACAGCACATCAAATCCATAGACGAGCAAACCCTGAGGAATGAAGTAGCTCATTCCGTGGTTAGTGTACAGTTGTTAGAAGACCAACTTCGCCTGAGCGCAACCAGAATAGAAGTAATAAGAAATCAAGCTGCTAAATTCAAAATAAATATTCGTTTCTTAGAACTTTCCGAATTCGAAAGCATTGCCTCAGAGGCTTCAGCATGGAAGAAGTTTTTGAATAGTCAAGTGGGACCCTCCTCATGAGCATTTTATTCATTTTATTGTAATATATTATAAATTCTGTAAGCACTTAATGAAAGAGATATATGGGAGGTGAAGAGTTGGGGAAGCTCAAGAGTCATTCATGGGCAGCCCAATAGTTTTGTTCTTTTTGTATAAATATAGAAGATTTAGGTGAGAGAAGGACTTTTTCCCAGTTAGATTGGTGAAGACATATTGTAAGAATAACTATTTCCTTTTGCAATAGATAATTACAGTTTTCCTGTTGGAGAAAGCTTGGTGGAATGTTCAAATGTTATGCTATGGATTTGTTGAAGAGGAACTATTTCATTTTTAGCTTTGTGTCGATTAACTGTGAGACCGTTCTAACTCTTTGAACCTATGTTCTTGTATGAATGATCTCTGGTTTATTTTATGAAAACTTCCACTATGAGTAATGAATGTTGTTCATAAACAATTGCCTATCTAGTTGTTCAAATATCTTTAAATGTTCATGTGCTTTGAAAGAAGTATCAGCTATCTGTGATTTTTCATAATGCATGCACAAAATACATTACTCATTAATAAATGATAATCCTGCTCCCAAGGGATAGGTTAGGTAGTTAGTTTTAATTTCTTGTTGTGTGTGATTCAGATGCAAGAGAGTCTAAGATGAGAGGTAAGAACCTGCGCATCACATTGTGACCACTCCTTGTATTCTTAATCAATCTGCATTTTCGATAGGAATTTGCATATCATACTTAAAACTAAAAACAAAAAAATATACATGGTGGACCGGGCCGCAACCGGTAAAACCTTTTATTTTTGTTACTTGACCTATGGTAGCCGGACCGCAAACCAGACGGATTCCCTACACCAAACAGTCACGGGCTAGTTGGGAACGTTGACTGGGCAGAACCCCTTGCTGTTGTTGCCTACGAATTTCTAGGCCTCAACATGTTCCTAGGCCCAACTGTGAGTGGATGTGTCACAACACTTGTCGATGTGTCTAAGGTTCTCATTAATGAGCCTACGAGGAACTTCCAGGAAGCGCTCTAGGGGCTTGGAAAATCCAAACGCTTGTTGGTAGACTACACCAAATAACCCTGTGGAAGCATTTTCTCTAACACTTAAATATCTTTTAACATTTTTACTCTAATTAACACTTAGTCATTTAAAATGCATGGACCACATATAAACGAACACAAGAGTAACTGGTGGGGTTTCCAACTTGCAGACCCCAAAATAATTTGTATTTAACAGAAACAAAGGTTACATCAAAATGGAGATTCCAAAACCGGCAGAGCTCTAGGTGCATGCCCAAGATATCATGCCAAACACAGTGACATGGATAAGAAGAGAGCTATCTCTCACAGACACCTAGCCCATCAAGATTCCTTCGTTGAACTGTGTTCTAGCTGAACCTTTGTGTGCCTTTGTCGTGACTTCCCCTCTTCTTGCCTTCCTTGGGTGAACCTTGTGAAGCACCTTTATATGAGACGCACGTGACCCAAGTGTGGTCATGCCCTAACCTGATGTGTTCTCCACATAAGCACCTCGTAAGTTAGGTTGCTTGCTTCTTAAGTAAGGGACGTCTCCCACCCAAACACTCATCCAATGGTCTGTCGAGTGCTATAGTTCTTCCCATGCCATTGGTAACTTTCCCATTGTGTCTACTTAGTTCCCTTCTTCTAGGAACCCGCATGTTGCTTTTCAAGGAGACCAACCTTGTAGCACCCTCCCTACGCGATCCTTCATGGTGGTGTGTCGCAGGTTTCCATGCCCAGCAACCCTTAGTTTTGGGAGCTCACCCCACCCAGTCAATACATCCCATCTTACTCCGCACATCAAGTATGCTTCAGGAGGGTGTCGTTACAACCTCCCCCACCTAATTGGTCGTTGTCCTGATGATGTTTCTTTTGTGGGTTGTGATGAGGTTGAATCCTGTGTTCGTCTTGGAATGCTCTGATGAGGTCTTACGACTTCCATAGAGATTTCTTCCACTTCCAAATATTCTCCTCATCTGAAACCCTCCCCATTTGATGAAATAATCTAACTGTGAGTCCTTGTAACACTTGTTGAACCGATGCCATAAAATTGCTTCTACCTCTCGATCTGATATATCGACGAACATTGCAGATTTGCGTGCAATAGCGTTCCTCTATGTTCATCTTGGTGATCTCAACAAATCTATAGCTAACTCACATGGAAGATTGGGTGGTACAATTAGAGGTGTTCCAGGAGTCTTAGCTTGTAAGCTGCCTTTCCCACTTTCTCAACTATCTCAAATGGGCAGTCATCTTTCCGTATCAAATATTTTTCCACACACCTTGGAGGAACAAACTGCTCATGTCCAAGCTTGAGTAGGATGTTCTCCTCGACCTGGAAATATTCATCAATCTATCCACTTTTTCATAGGTTTGGCTGCTTTTTCTAAGTGCGTCCTGGACACATCCAACTTGTCCTTCCATTCTTTGAAGAACTCCATTGCAACCGAATTAGTCTAAATCTCTATGGTCGAAATGACTTGTGGTGTAAGTGGTTTCTCTTCGGTTTCCAACTCAAATGGAATGTATTCGGTCGCCAAACATGTGTGCATATTGTAGCTGAAATGCGCTGCATCTAGAAGCTCGAGCCAATTCTTTTGGTCAGTGTTCACAAAGTGCCGCAAGTAGTTCTCTAGGATCACATTCACCCTCTCTAATTATTCGTCCATTTTAGGATGGAATCTCGAGCTAGTGAGTAGCTGCATCCCAATTTAGCTTGAAGAGTGTCATCAAAAACTTCCATGTGAACTTGGCATCCCTATCAGATACAATGTTAAGTGGAAAGCCCCAATACTTGACCACATGCTTGAAAAACAACTTCGCAATGTCTACTTCTTTTAACAGTGACTTCATTGGTTAAAAAGTTGCATATTTGGAGAAGTGTTGGCATGCTTTCTATCGGCCCAAGTTCAGATCCTCGTTCATCAACAATACCCAAGATATCGGCTCAATAGAGGGTATCTCTGTTGGCAACAACTATGACGCAGATGAATTCTCACCCGAGATATCCTATTGGGAACTGTTAGAACAAGGTTTCTGCAATTATGGGGGTGATTTCGTTATTACAACACTATCAAGTGACTTGACCAAAACCCGGAATAGACCTTTGTTTCATACATTCATTCAAGAAGATAACCTATTGATCTGTCTACATAGATAACAATATATACCTTAAAGCATTTAACATTTAACTCATATTCCATACAACCATAACATCATATGTACGACATATATATTTATATATATTCACAATAGATCAGCTCGGTACATTCATGTTAGTTCATTCACACAGATATACATGTGACATAAACATAGAGATTAAATACACATAGACACATGGTTTAAGGTGGAAACCCATTCGGGAAAAAACCACAAAGGTGCTCTTCATCTGGCCGGAGAATTGGTTTAGCTCCTTTGGTCTGTGCACTCAACTTGCAAACTATTTTTTGATATTATTTACAATTCATGTATTCTTCTCTTGTCTCATGCTCTTTGTTTTTAGTCTCTGCCTCTTTCTCTCTATTCTCTTTTCCCTCAGAATGAACAATATCATCAAGCGATTCACACACAGCTTGGATCGACGCTTTTATAATATTTTTACACTTCTTGATCCAACTGTCGACTGACTCTCAACTGTCATTCGACAAGTTGTCTTTCTAATTTAACTCATCATATTATATTTAAAAATAGGCACTATTGACCCAAACTACAATCATCTTTTATTACTAAAAGCAAGCTTTTATTCTAATTAACTCTTTACCAAAATTAAGCCTGAACGGATGTGGCTCATTCATGTCGCTTGATATGAAGTCACTCGTTGTAAAGGAGGTCGCGAGATCAAATCCCACCTAGGTTTAGCTGTGTCCCATTTCTTGCGAGCGGGTGTGGGGCACCTAGGGATATAGTGGTAGCAGGAATGAATCCCTATAACCCGTGTCATGCAATTACCAACCCAGCCCCAGTTGCCGATTCCCCCAGTCACAAAAAAAAACTCTTTACCAAAATTAATTCAAAGCCTGCTTCCTGACTTGCTTTATTATTCTTTTGTTGTGGCTCCTTCCATTGTGACTTTCACTCGTCTTGCGACCAAAATATTGATCTTTCCAATCATTATTTAGTCTAACTTTTCATGGGGCCAACAAGAAGTCGTCCACCACCACAAATATTTCATTATACCCCTGAGCGATTGGTAACTGTGAAATGAAGTCCATGGAGACGCTCACCCATGGCCTCTTCAGAACTGAGAATGATTGCATCAACCTTGCCTTCTTCTTGGTGCACAACTTGTCTTGTTGACAGATAAGACAAGTGTGCACATAATCCTCGATGTCTTATCGTAGGTGCTCCCAAAAGAAGCTATTCTCCACTAGAGATCATGTTTTGTGTTTCCCCAAGTGGCCTGCCCATGCCGAGTCGTGGAATTCTTGCAGCAGATCTCTTCATATATGAGATGCTCTTGGAACATAAAGGTGTCCGTCATAAAGGAGTAATGCCCCAGCCGTTTGAAATTCTTCATTTTTCCTTCTTTGACTTGCGTAACGATGCTTCCAGTTGTCAGGTCCTCCAACAAAGCTTCTAAATCTTTTGGCTTAGGTTGGACACCACCTGAGTCGTTGGGTCAGGACGTTGCTACCCGAAGTCCGCAAGTTGATATTTTCTACTCAAAGCATCTGCAAAATCGTTTATCCTTCCTATCTTGTATTCTATGAACATGTCGAACTTAGCTAGAAATACTGCCATCGTGCTTGATTTGGCGACAAATTCGGTTGTGTGGTGAAGTAGCTTGTTGCTACGTTGTCCGTATTCACCACGAATGATTTCCCCAAAAAATAATACTGCCAAACCCTTAAGCAATGCACCACCGTCGTCATTTCTTTTTCATGAACCAGGTATCTTCTTTCTCTATCCCGAAGCTTCCGACTTTCGTACGCCACTGGATGGCTTTCCTTCATCAAAACGCCTCCAATTCCAATGTGAGACACATTCGTATGTACTTTGAATTCTTTCTCGAAATCAGTAAACCGCAACACCTAAACAGTTGCAAGCTTGTGTTTAAGTTCATCAAACGACTCTTGGTAGTTTTCAGACCACTTCCATGCCTTATTATTTTTCAGAAACTCGATAAGAGGTGGGACTACCTTGGAGTATTCCTCCACAAAATTGTGGTAATAGTTCACCAATCCAAGGATTCTCCGCACTTCCTGCACTATATGGGGTTCATCCCAGTCTTGAATGGCCGCGACTTTCTTGTCGTCCATGTGGACCATGTATAGTCCAATTTGATGACCAAGGAACGAAATATCCTCTTGCTTGAACACACACTTGGTTTTTTTCAATTATAGTTTGTTCTCTTGTAGCGCTTCAAAAACCTCTTCTAAATTATTCTTGTGCTAATCCATCATTTCATTGTAGAAAACGATGTCGTCTAGGTAAACCACAACTAACTTGTCCAAAAACGGTCACAACACCTTGTTCATGAAAGTGCAGAACGTTGCAGGGGCATTGCACAACCCAAACGACATAACAAGGAACTCGAAGCTCCCATATATTGTCACACACATCGTTTTATACTTTTCTCCTTCTGCGATTATGACTTTGTAGTAGCCCTACCATAAGTCTAACTTCGAAAATACCCTCGCTTTAGCCAACTTATCAAAGTAGTCGGTCGCCAACGGAAGAGGATAACAGTTCTTGATAGTTTGCTTGTTCAACATTATGTAGTCCAAGCACATCCTAAGTTTCGACGTCTCCTTATTCTACTGAAATAATACAGGGGCACCATATGGCGATCTTGAAGGCATTATGAGACTGACATCTGTGAGCTCAGTTAGTTGTCATTTCAACTCCTCCGATTCTGGTCCCAAAAATATGTATAGAGTCTTCACCATAGGCCTTGATCCTAACTCGAGATCTATCCGATGATCCACCACCCTTCTCGGAGGTAACAACTTCAACAAGTTTTTAGGCATCAAGTCCGCATAGGTAGTCAGCATTTCGCAAAGGACAGGAGGTGTAGGCGTTCCTACGCTTCCCACGCCAAACTCATCCAACAATGCAACAACATACATTCGCGACCTTAACTGCCGAACTACTTTCTTCATCTTTAGCGCAAAAATGAAATTTTCATGTCTTCATGTTGTGCTAGGAATGGTGCATACCACGCTTGGATTCCTTCCGCTTAGGATCACCATTTTGTCTACAAATGGCAGCAACACAGGTTGATGTCTTTGTAAGAAATCTTATCCAAGGATCATCTCAAAATCGTCAAGAGGCATCACAATGAAGTCTACCTTCCCTGTCTAGTGTACTAACTGAACGTCCACTCCATAAGCTATACCCGCGACCGCCCTCGCTGAAGAGTTTACGGCCTTGACGCTCGAGCTACCCTTCTTCGTTTTAAGCCCTAGCGAACTTGCAAGTTCCTTCTTCACAAAATTTTGATATGCATCAGTGTCAATGAGCACTCTCACCTACCTTCCTTTCACGATGGAGTCCATAAAACTCGGCGCGTTCGAGCCACTCTTCATGGCGTCGAGGTGATGGAAAAGGCCGCCCTTGACCTCGCTATGCGCTCCTTCAAAATGACACTTTGTGAGCGCCCTGTAGTGCAGAACGTGTCCTTCTACACTCGCCTGTAACACGCCAAAGCACCTTTCCTTAAGAGCATGTGGAGTGTCTGTTCTGCCAACTTCACAAAGCTTCCATTGTATTCGCCCGTAACTAAGTTGACAATGCTATTCTCGAAGACACCGCGTCTTCTGCCTGCGATTCTAGCAATGGGTGATCGCTACCTGTGGTCCTCGTCTTGCTTTCCAATGTCTCCAGCCACCGTTCAAGCGACTGATGTTTCAACACCTTTTAAGGTTTTGCCAGGGGCGCTCCCCATGTGCATCGGTATTGTCTTCACAGTTTACATGTCTTCGACAATCCATCTCTACCGTGTGGCTTCATGGTGCGCAACGCCCCTCCTGAGCGCTATGATACCATCTGTCACAGCACTCGCCGACGTGTCAAAGTCCTATGCGGGAGAACCCGAAAGCGCTTTGGGGGCTTGGCCAACTGAGATGCTCGCCAGCAGACTACCCTAAATAACCCTACGGAAGCGTTTTCTCTAAAACTTATATATTTTAACAGTTTTACTCTAATTAAATATTAGTCCTTTAAAATGCATGCACCACCAATAAATGAAAACAATAGTAAATAGTGGGGTTTCCAACTCACAAACCCCGAAAGACTTTTTAACAGAAACGTATATTACATTATAATGGAGATGCCAAAACTAGTAGAGCTCCAGGAGTGCGCCCAAACAAGATATCACGGCAAACATAGTTACAGAGATAGGAGGAGATGTTCTTCTCGCATTTTCCCAACCCGTTAAGCTTCATTTATTGAACTTCGTTCTAGCCCTTCGTGTTTCGGTAAGTTATATGAGGGTAGCAATAGGAATTGACCTCATGATCTATAATGGATAGGGATGGGTTATATAATGATAGAGGGTTATATAATGATAGGGGTAGGAATTGACCTATCGGGTGGATTAGGGTCACATGGGGAAGTTTTCAAATTTCCTTCATTTTTTATATGTACTTCAGAACTCATTTTGATGATTTGTCGCAAAAACATGTTTGCTTGCGGAGGATTATGCAAGGGACCACTTCATTTTAAGTTTTCATACCCACCCAACATTCACGATTAGTTTTTTTATCGCAAACAAAGCCTATCTTTTGTGGTTTTCTTTATAATTATGGTTGGGTTTTCGAAAGATTGTTGGAAATACAAGCTTTGGTGATAAAATTCTAGTATGGACTTTTTCCAATGAGAATGGCAGCCTAGGAGTATGTGTAATGTCAGAATAATAAACAAAGTGAGCACAAACATTCTTCACTACTATCACTAATCAATGCATATAAATATTATGTCACATGGCATTATATAAATTTATCTATCTTACCTCGTATTTATTATTTATATTCAATTATTTGTCATATATAAGTCCCAAGGGTTACCTCAAGTGGTCATGAGGTAGACATGAGAGCTTTCCCCCAAAGTTGAGGAGGTTATGGGTTCTAATCACTTAATCCCCATGGAGATAGGCTTCATAATCCAGGTTGGTGGTTGCCCCTATTCCTTGAAAAAAGAAAAAGAAAAATATGTTTACACCTATTCCTTGGAAAAAGAAAAAGAAAAGTATGTTTAACAGCCTCGAGGGTTATTTCAAGTAGCCATGAACCATATGTGAGATATCTACCCCCAAATATGGGGAGGTCATGGGTTCAATTCTCTTGATTCTGTCAAGGTTAGGCTCTATAATTACAGCTGAAAATTTACCAAAGTTACTATCTATGAATCGCAGAGAAGTACTCCAAGGGTTGTTTACGAGGTTGTTCATTGGAAAATAGAAATTAAATTTTTTGGTCATTTATGGCTTCAATTCTTTGTTTCGTTTTTTTTTTTAATTTATTTATTTCTTGTTTCACAAACCCTGTAGCGGGGCTGCTACAACCACATGAAGAGATCATAGGGGGGGCATCCAAAGGGACCGCACCATGTTCCCTCTGATTACATAGCTAACCAAGTGGGGACATCAAGTGAGGCCCTTGTATAACAATGTATAGCCATCCATGAAATTTTATCCGGAGACATTTTGCTCACAATTTATGACAATCAACCACTTGATATAGCACACTGGGTTGTTGTCCTTTATAACCTAACTATTTGCAGCATGCTTGATCTAGGCATAGTTAGAAAAATAGTGATTGAAAGATGAGAAGGCATGATTTATTTTTTGGTTTTCAAAATTAATGTTATTCTTGTTGTTGAATATCTTTCTTGTTAACTCAAAAAACAATCTGTCGCATTATTTATGGAAAGTCAAGTTATAAAAAATCTTCATCAGATTTTTTTAACTTCTTGCATCGAACTTTTAATTTTTTCATACCAAGCCATGCCAATCTAGAGCATAAGAGAAGAAATTAATATGGAGCACTAGAGAAGAAACTAAAGTGTTTTGATCCATTCATGGAATTTTAAGAGAAAAAGAAATACCACAACTGTTTCAAAAATATTTTATTGAAAGCTCTAACACAACATTAGAAAAAACATCCAAAGATTAAATATTTAAAAAAAAAACTTTTAAACCAACATAAAACAATAAACATTTATCCATATGTTTTCTCACTTGTCCACTCATTTTTATGTTTTTTTAAGAATAATAAATATTTCAAAACCTCTCTCACAAACTTGTGTATGTTTTTTTAAGATTAAACTTATAAAGAAACATGAGACCTTTGATAATTTATGGGGTTAGCAAATCAAAACAGACATCATTCTAAATAGTATATCTTTGATATTTTTATAGTTTTACAAAATAGACTTTTATTACTCCACCTCCTTAACTTTGGTGGAAAAAAATGCATGTGCTTTTATGTAATTCAGGAAAGAAGGAGGGGAAAATAAGTATTAATAACAAGGTGAATGTATGCCACTTTATGAAACTGCTACCTTTAGTTTCATAACAATTGAAGGAGGGGAAAGAAAGTATTAATAAAAAGGTGAATGTATGTCATTTTATGAAACTGCTACAAAATTTTAGTCGGTGCTAAGTTGGTTCAAATTGCATATGTTTTGTTTTTTCTAATTTACTGAAACTTACTTGATGTTAGGAAGAAAATCTAAGACCATTCATTACCATATTATGGAATGAATAATTAGATGTAGCATAGTATCAGAGACAATGGTACTTAGACGAAAACAATGTACAGGACGACAACATCATGCATGCTTAGTGTTTCTTGTTTCAAGTACCACAAATATTCCCCACAAAGACAGTTCATCCATGAAATGATTGGTATACCTTTAAATATTTTTCACTTGGCAACCTTGGAGTTGAGCTTGAACATGGTAGCAGTCACAACAGACGCTGCATAGAGGAGTAGAAACATGCATTGATAAGGGTAAAATCAATTGTCATATTCTTATGGTGGCCACCAAAGGCATGTTTTTCTCCTCCCCCACACAATGAGGCACAAAGGATGCATCAAGCATGTACCCTGTCAGTCCTATTTGAACATCTGTGCTCTTAATTGTTTTGTAAATTTCTTTGTTTTTTGTAGATACGACTCGTCTTCTACATTAAAGAATGTACCTTTTAGACACCAATACAACTGCAACCTGGATTCTTTTTTATTCCTCTAGATCACATCATTTTCCTTACCCTTGCTACATCATAGATATTTGACAAGAGATCATTGTTTCTAGAATTTTCAAGCTCCAAACGAAAAAAGACGTTCTGCCACATATTCTACTAGTTCTATATTGCAATGGACTTTGTATTTCCTTCATTTCCATAATAATCCAATTCCATACCATAATTAACACATAATCCACCAATTCCGATCCATTAATGAAAGGGGAATCTTGGGCCCAATTCTAGTAGGGACGCACTCAAGTTGGAACCATTTGAAATGTGGGAGGGGTATCTATTCATGATAGTTAATAGCTTGAGAAAGATGTGCAATCTCATTCCGTGTAAAAAGACCAAGATCGAAGTGTATAAGTTGAAGTGAACCTTTCACTTCGGATCTTTATCCTTAGTACCTTAAATGGGATTAGCTTGATGAGAGTTCTCTCACCTTAAGGTTCAACTCATGAACATGTTTAGTGTGTTCCTTTATGATCTTGGTCTGTACATATGCCCATGTGCTATTATATTCATGAGGTTCCCTCTCATGAGTCAAGTACTCACAGAACAAATAATAAAGTCTTGTTATTAGAGAAGAGGTTTTATCCACAAATGTTAGGAGGCATTTCTCTTTACTCCACATATCCCCATAATGTATTTATATTTTTGTGCTCAGTGATCCCATTGACCTATTGATGGTCATTTGTTGGGCCTTGGTGTTTGTGTGCTCCTCCTCAACATGCATATGTGATTATTGTCTCTGTGGATGTACAAATACATGATAATTCTTAATATATAGGCACTCACTGGCTCTCACTTAATAGATATTGAGTCAATGCAGCATGCTCAAGCATCTATTGATGCTTTTTTCGAACCATTTCACTCTCTACATGCATTCACCTCTATACCATGGGTAGTAACATGGACAATAAACAAAAAGTAGTAACAACGTCCATAGTAAAAAATATGGGCCAACAAAGCCTCTAAAGGTGGCCATTATTTTGTACTTGAGAATTTAGAATGCAAAAACATAAAAGTAGAGAGGATTTGACTCATTTGTCTTACCATGGTTTTGTTTAGGCTTTCATAGGTGGTAGCTGTTAATGGAGAGTTTGGAACCTGTGTGATATTTTTTATCTCGACGCATTTCGGACTTCAGAGTTGAGTCAATCTTCAGGAGAATGATGCCTCTCTATCATGGTGTTCAATTTGTAGTGTATGTAGGCATGATGCAAAACATATTTATGAACCTATTATGCAATATGCACAAAATACAAATTGAGTTCCAATTGGCATGTCATAACCTCCGTTTATGTCACTAATCCCAATATTTAAAAAATAAATAAAAATTATAAATAATGATGTTTCTATTTACAATTGAGACAAGTGTGCCCTTCCTCGTTTGTGGAACGTTACAATGAACCGTAACCATCTCACAACATGAGCATCCTACTTTATCTAAGACATTTTGAATTTAGGAGATCTATTCCGCCAAATTCACCTATACTTGCACTTGTCACCATCCATAGCTTACTTATGTAGGTGATATGTGTCACTTAGATGGGTTAGATGGCTCAAGATGGGGAACATGTCACAGGTGGTTTTGAAACTTTGTTGGCGTATGAAGCACACCTACATTAATTACCATCAAATCGAGACATGTTTAATTAGTTTTGACTTTATTTGTGAAATTTTTACATTATTATGTCCTTGACAAGGGGATATATTATGCACTTGACAAGGGGATATATTATGCACTTGACAAGGGGATATATATAAATTGCGAAGGTGTATTAATCATGGTTATAGTGCAATATTTGAAAATTTTCCCATAGTTGCTAATAGTTACTAATATCTGTTTTTTTTAAATTAAAATTTTTGATTTTCTGATTGGGAAAAAGTAGCTGACATCATCCTAGGTTTTCGCTTCCCATGACCCGACGACGAGGTGATCTCAAAATTGGATATGGTGGTAAGGTTTACCATTAGTTTATCTGCTATTGCAATAAATTTTATCTTTTTTAAGATCAATTGTGTTCTTGCCAATGAACTATTTGAAGGCCTTATTTGGCCTCTTTCTGATGTCGTTTGACAAGCCTTCACTGCATGGACACCAACTCAAATTCCCGCTCGCAATGCATGGAGAACCCATAAGTAAATGAATAGAATTCTTGGCCCCTTACACTATACAATACTTCATCTGTAAACGAGGTTTGAAAACATATCGTGTTCAATTTGTAGTGTATGTAGGCACGATGCAAAACATATTTGTAAACCTATTATGCAATATGCAAAAAATGCAAATTGAGTTCCAATTGGCATGTCATAACCTCTATTTATGTCACTAATCCCAATATTTAAAAAATAAATAAAATTATAAATAATGATGTTTCTATTTACAATTGAGACAAGTGTGCCCTTCCTAATTTGTGGAACATTATAATGAACCGTAACCATCTCACAACATGAACATCCTACTTTATCTAAGACATTTTGAATTCAGGAGATCTATTCCGCCAAATTCACCTGGACTTGCACTTGTCACCGTCCATATCTTACTTATGTAGGTGATATGTGTCACTTAGATAGGTGAGATGGCTCGCGACGGGGAACATGCCACTTCTGGTTTTGAAACTTTTTTGGGCGTATGAAGCACACCTACATTAATTACCATCAAATCGAGACATGTTTAATTAGTTTTGACTTTATTTGTGAACTTTTTACATTATTATGTCCTTGACAAGCGTATATATTATGTACTCGACAAGGGGATATATATAAATTGCGAAGGTGTATTAATCATGTCCGTATAGTGCAATATTTGAAAATTTTCCCATAGTTACTAATATCTGTATTTTTAAAATTAATTTTTTTTTATTTTCTGATTGGTCAAAAGTATCTGACATCGTCTTAGGTTTTCGCTTCCCAGGACCTGACGATGAGGTGATCTCAGCATTGGATATGGTGGTAAGGTTTACCATCACTTTATCCGCTACTGCAATAAATTTTAGGCTTTTTAAGATCAATTGTGTTCTTTCCAATGAATTATTTGAAGGCCTTATTTGGCCTCTTTCTGAGGTCGTTTGACAAGCTTGCACTGCATGGCCACTTGCTCAATTTCCCGCTCGCAATGCATGGAGAATGCATCAGTAAATGAATAGACTTCTTGGCCCCTTACACTATCCAATAATTCATCTGTAGATGAGATTTGAAATGGACCGTGCAGGCAGACATCATTCAACTTTCTCAAGTCGATGCAGATACACACTTCACTAGCAGATTTCTTATCTTGTACTACCATACGGCTAATCCATTCAGATTATTCAATAGGTTCTATGATGCCCGCATCCAGCATTTTTTCTAACTTTGTCTTAAATTTTTCTTAACTTTTTCTTTATACCTCAAATTGAATTGATATGGTCGTTGCTTAATAGGCTTTTTGTCAAGATTTAATGAAATCTTTATTTCTCCAAGATCTCTGACAATTTTCTTAATTTTGGAAAATTTAGAGGAGAATAGGTCCTAGAACTCATGTAGTAGGTCGATAATCTTCCCTACAGTACCATCATCCCAATAATCCCCAATATTGGTAAACTTTGGATTCCTTGGAGAGACAATGTTTACTTTCTTTATTTTCAATGGATTCAGAAACATGTCACTTGAGACACCTGATCCTTCCACCATGTGAGTACCTTCAGACTCAGGAATATTTATATCATGTGGAACATCATGATCGGGTTCTCCTGTTACATTATAGAATTCCATCCAATGCTGGACTATCATGTTTTTCTGATGGAAATGTGTCATTGACACATGAATATATTCAAAGATATTCATCTTGATTACTTGTAGAGAAACATCAATTAAAGGATCATCATCATCAAATTCAAACGTATGGGTGAAAATAGTAGTTATTTCTTCCCACTCAATTGTTCCTCATCACAACTCAACCGACATACATCAATTTCTCAATATCATATCTAATGTATGTACAAACTAATGGACCAAATCCTGTCGCGGACATGCCTCCCATGTTGCACGATAATGCTCAATTTGCTTGACATGACTAATCAATCATGTGTACTTCTGACCAGTGTATATAAGCTTTTATCCAAATCATACCTCCATCAATATCTGGCATTGAGGCCATTTTGAAATAGACTACTTATTCACAACTCACCATATTGCGAGTGTATCCTTCAATGCAAAGTCCAGAGCTAGAAAGCGTTGAGATTCAATTACTTTCTCTTTGAGATCTGTAAGAAAATATTCTATGTTAGGAAAACCTTCATAGGTAGGTATATCACATACCTTGATACCTACCCATTGCATGGATTTCTTAATTCTTGTGCATTTCCTCATGGATACTTCATCCAATCAGTTCTGCCAGTTCTCCATAGCTTCTCCTAAATCCGATATGCAGGAACTAACGCTTCACAAGATGAGTTTTCCATTAGTCATGGAATTCACATAATAATCCATTATAGAAGTAATATTATATATATGGTATAGATATCCACCTTGTCCTTCACTATTCACCTGCTCGACATATCTCTGTCCTTCTAGAGGATAGTGCGACCACCCTTATCTCCGCGTCTTCAAACGTTAATATCCTCTTCTTGAAATTGATAATAGTTTGATTATCAATATCCCATTCGATTCCCAAAAGTGGGGGATAAATATTTGTATCATCAACAATGTCTATCACTTCTAAGTTTGCATAAGTGCGAAGTCCTTCTATCTCGACAGGAACCTGATTCAGTCGAACAATATGTAAACCCTTCGAATTGTTGGATAATCTAAGATGGAAAGGAGACCATACTAGTCTCAGCTTCTCCATACTTTCCCATGGTTTTCTGGTGAGAATGTTAACATCTAGTCCCAAGTCTATAATAATATAGTCCATGCCATAATATCCTATCTGGGCAGTCATTCTCAATTCATGGCCATTTTTCAATCTTTTCCCAATATGATTAACCCTTGTTTTTGGTCGCACATCTATTTTAGGTTCTTCTATTAAAGCTGTCAATTTTGCTACAACATATTTATCTTGTATTATTTCTAAACAACTTCTAAATAATTATTTCAATTTAATGACCTTTTATGTGGGTTTCTTTTGGAATAACTGTTCAAAACTTTCAAGCATCTCCGAGATTGGTCCTTCATTTGGTACAACAATAAAAGTCGGCACTTGATTTATGTCTACAAACTTGTGTCGTCTATCCAAGAATACTTATTTTTCTTTATGGACATCAAATGGTTCTTTCTTTTGTGTCGTTGGTCACACTCGTGGTTGTCCATATGGTTCTTCTTGATCTACTCCAGTCACAACACCTCCTCTTATTACGACACCAATATTATGTTCCCTTGGTTCAACAAATATATTCTGGATGTTTGGATTAACGTTTTCAGGTGGGTTCTGATTTCCCATATTTCTTTCCTACAACTTCACAATTAACTGAGGGAATTATTCAACAGTGTGATCAAAATATTTACAATACGAGCACGTAGTCATAGGGTTCATGCAGTCCTAGAAAAATTTCCAAGTTGTCCACAATTATAACATATAACTTTCCCTCTTTCGTGATCAAATACTCCTCCTCACCCTCAAAACCCTAAAAATACCAATACCCCTAAGTTGAGGGTATTGTGCCTGAGGGTATTGGTATTAAGGAAATTGTGCATGATCTTGCTCAGTTTTCATTTGTTCGTCATTCTTCATTCGGTAAGAGTCGACTATTTTCTATTGCAGCAGTTGATATGCTCTGTAGTCTTTATCGTCATGACCCACCGATCGACAAAAAATACAATATAGATTATCTTGTACACTTATTATATTTTGTAAATATAAGCATTCTTCTGACCGATGTCCTCTAGTCTGGAAGATTCTACACCAAGGCATCCCTAATGTGTTCATCGGATTCGGTGCTCCTGATGCAACATAGTTCACAAATGCTGGATAGGAGTCTTTATGATGACCTTCAGTTCTACATTGTGTATACCATAGTTCCTCATGTACTTCTTTCCCTTTATTGATATCCTGAAGTTGAAACATAATTTTGGCAAGTTGTGACTATATCTATATCATTTTTTCACCAGTTTCTATGATTGGTGAAGCTTCCAACTTCATGGCGATCTCAAGAGCCTCACTCTGTGATACAATATATTCTTTTTTCAGATATAAGTTGGTATTCCTCTTCTTTGTCGCAAGATCATCTGTCAAAGTGTGATGCCAGTTCATAGTTCCTTCTTTTGGCTGCACTGCAAATTCCTCTTCTCATCACAGTCCTCTTCTCTTTCTGGGCCAAAATATTCTTCCACTTCTCAGGTGTCCACCTTCTAGCTCAGTTTCACTATCACCATAAAACATCTCAGCTTACTCTAATCCATTTTATTCAAATATTTCATGCGACATTACCTTGGGTTTCTACGTATAACTATTTAGCTATCTGATTCCATTCTTAGGATCCCTTTTTCACATACCAACATCTTAATCCACAATTTTAGGGATTTTAAATAACGACCTTTAGGTTCTTGGAAAAAATATCTTTTTGTTTCACTATACGACCTTATTGTGTCAACTTCAATCTCCATTATATATCATCCTAGAATACTATCAACCCAAAAGTTGACAACCCTATATATAGGATTGTTAGTTCTCTTCAGTTGCTGCATCAGCTGAGGACTCCACTCGACCAGGTCTTCTCCTTGAAATTTTTTCTTTTGGGTTGCTAGATTTGACAACCACTCATGCAATATAATGGGAAATTCACTAAATAAAATATCATGAATGTATGTCTAAAGGGATCAATCACGATCCTTTACTTTCCTCTTGTGAAAACTCTAGTGCCTTATGAACCCAATGTTGAATTTCTAGCTTCGTCGAGTGCCAAAACATATCCCCGTCAGAATGATTTAGGTCCCAGCAACAAAAGCATTTGTTGATGTACTTTTTTCCAACCCACGTTCAGATCCCTTGTTCATCAACAAAACCCAAGATATCAGCCCGATAGAGGAGAACTCCATCGGCAACACCTGCGACGCAGATAATGTCTCACCCGAGATATCTTATGGGAACTATGAGAACCAAGTTTCTGCATTTATGGTAGGTAATTTCTCTATCATAACATCTTCAAATCACTCTGCTAAAACCAATAAATAGTATTATCTCTTATACATTCATTCACAAAGGTATCCTATTGATCCGTCGACATATGTAACAGAATATAACATAAATCATTGACGTATATTCAACTCATTAGATATGTGACACAAATATATATATAAATTCATTCACAATAAAGTCTACGTGATACATTCAAATATGTTCATTCATGATAGATATGAATTCAACATAAAAACAAACATTAACTACATAGAGACAAGATATAACGTGGAAAACCATCTAGGAAAAACCACGAAGGTGCTCTTCATCTGGAATGAGAAATGGTTTAGCACCTTTGGTCTGCACACACAGCCTGCAGACTCTTCTTTTGATCTTCTTTAAAATTCATGCATCCTTCTCTTGTCTCATGCAATATGGTTTTGGTCTCTCTCTCTTCTTTCGTCTTTGAATGGCCTATCTCATTCATCCCTGAGCCACCCCAACCAATCCACACATAGCTTGGATCAGTGCTTTTATAAGCTTTTACATTTCCTGACTTAACCGTCGACTAACTCTCAACTATCAATTGACAGGATGTCTTTCTAGTTTAACCCATCCCATTACATCTAATCATAGGAACTATCGGCCCAAATTACAATCATGCTTTATTACTAAAAGCAATATTTTATTCTAACCAACTCTTTACCAAAAATAAGTCGAACTCCTCTTTCTAACTTTCTTTATTCCACTTTTGTCGTGACTCCTTCCATCATTACTTTTACTCATCTTGCAACCAAAATATTCATATTTTTGAGCATTATTCTAGTTATATCTTCTCGTCTTTTCCTAGGGCCAACACCAACTTTGATCTTTTCTCCTTGGCAACATGTATGTATACATGGAAACCAAATATATTTAGGTGGTTGACTTTGGTATTCTCACCTGTAAACATTTCTTATGGAGTCGTGTTCCCAAGAGCACTGTGGGAGATTTTGTTCTGCACATAAATTGCAGTCCTCGCTGCTTCAAACCATAAGTGCATAGGTAGATCTTGATCATGGATCATGTATTTTTACTGGTTCCATGATGTATCTATCCTTTCCTTATGTCACTCCATTATGTTGAGGACTATAGGGTGTGGTGATCTCCTTCTTAATCCCAACTTCTTTATAGAAATCCTTGAATTCATTTGATGTGAATTCTCCTCCATTGTTTGATCTTAAGGTATTGATCCTCTTTTCAAAGAGATTCTCTGCAAGGGAATTGAATTCTTTGAACTTTTCAAAAACCTCATCTTTACTCTTCAAGAAGTAAATCCAAGTCTTTCGGGAATAGTCATCAACAAAGGAAACACAATAAACATACATGGTTAGAGAAGTAGATGACATTAGACCACATAGACTGAGTGAACAATGTCCAAGATCCCTTTCGTTTTACTCTTGATGCTAGGAAATGGGTTCTTGGTATTATTTCCTTGTACACGTCCCTTGCAAACTCCTTCATCATCATTCTAGATCTCTGGAAAACCTGTTACTTCCTTGCTCACAATTGGCAATTCTTTGTAGTTTACATGAGCAAATATTTTATACTATAGCTCACATGGGATAATGGTGCTAGCAGTCAAGGATGAATATGAGTTCCCCTTCAATTTGTACAGTCCTCTTTCTTCAACTCCAATTACGACTGCATAATCTATTTTCTTTCCTTTCGACCACATGAGGAATTAACCATCTACAAAAGCAACTCTGAATCCTTCCTTATCTAAGGCTGAGATAGAAAGGAGATTGTTTTTCAAACCTGGGACATGTAGAAATTATTTTATCTTGATGGAATTTCTGGATTTAAGATTGTAAGAGGATTATCCCATTCCTTTGATGGGATATTGATAATCATCTCCAAGCTTCGCTCTATGTGGAGAGTCTTTCTAAATAAGACATGAGAGGGAGTATTTGTAACTTGTCATGTGTTTGGAGTAACCACTATCTACGATACATGTGTCACTTCCATGTGAGACTAATCCTGTGAGAGCTGAAATTAAGACATATTCTTCACTGGATTCTTGATCTTCTCTATCCTTCTCTGCATCTAGTTCATTCTCTTTGACTGTATGGGCATGGAATTTTCTGCTCTTATTGAATGGTTCTTTCTTGAGGGGACAATTTCTTGCAACGTGTCTCATCTTGCAGCATGTGAAACATTCAAAGGATGAGAAGTCCCTTCTAGTTATTTTACCTTTTCTAGGTCCTTGAGGTCTTTTGGGAGGTGAAGCACGATCCTTTCTCTTGTTCCTTCCTTTCTTTGTATGGGATGCCAAAGCTTTATCTCCATTGTCATTTAGCTACTCTTCTCTATTTTTTATTCTTTATTCTTCTTGTACGCATTCCTCCCATAGTCTATTGAACCTGGTCAACTTCCTACTAGCGCATATTCCTTTGATGAAGGAGTCCCAATCTGTTGTAATCTCACAAATCACATAGGGTTACCAATAATACACATTAAAATCATACATACATAACAGAAACAAGAGACAAGAACAAGTAGGTAGAATTACAGATTATATTATAATGAAAGGGTCCATACAATACAGAGAACTAAACTGAGTTCTCATTTTGCTCAACAGCCTAATATATATGAATTACAAAAAAATTACAAATAATTACTTATCGGTTCAATCAACCGACACGACCTTATGTGGCCGACCTAATCTGTAATTAGTTGGCTGATCGACTTAGTCGGCTAATCGACTATGTTGGCTATCGTTCCAGTCGGCTTATCGACTTGCTCCTCCAACATAATCCCTTGGGAGACAATTCAAGGTGATCATCACATTTTTTGCTTCTTCTACCATGTCTCCAATAGCCTCTAATTTTTCTTTGATACAGGAAACTCTTGTGAAGTATGACTACATTGTTTCTTCCTTTTAAATCTTCACACTCTTGAGTTGGTTTCTCAAGGTCATTCCTCTATTGATGTTTCTTCCTGCAAATAGACTAGACCGGGCATCAAACATTTCCGTAGGAGTCTTATTTGAAGATACTTGAGGGATCAAATGTTCCTTGATGGAATAAGCTATGATCCTCTTAGCCTTGATCATATCCTTCTCATGCTTTGCTTTTTTTTCATCTCCTTCTGGTTCTTGAACTTCCTCCTTGATGTATCCTTTTAAGTCATGTTATTCAAGGATGAGCATGACTCTATACTTCCATGCTCTAAAATTCTCATCTCCTTCAAGCTTTTCATAAAGCTTGTTATTGTTTGTCATCTTTAATGAATGAGAACCTTAAATGTAAATATAGGAAGTATAACTTACCAATAGGAAGATTGCTTCTGGAACCTACTTCAAGCTTAATTAGGGCTTGATAGGGAAATCCTATTTTTTCAATTGTGGTCACTTACAAATATGATTGGAGGAAAATATGTGCCTCCTCAAGGTGAGCTAATCAATGATGTCCTTTCTCCAAAACTGTAGATAGAACTGTAAAATACTTGATTCCCTAGTTTTCTCGGTAGTAATGGTAAGTAAAAAATTGAAAATCCATAGAAATAATAGATGTTTTGACCAAAATATGTGCCCTCCTAGGGAGAGTTATTTGGTCCTCCCTTTTCAACTGATTTGTGGAGGGAGTTTCCAGGAATAATGAGCCCTAGCTTATTGAAATTTTGGATAAGATGTTTCACAATGCCTTCTTTCAGGTTGGCTCTGATACCATGTTAGAATTTTAAGATTATTATGCCAAAACCAAAAGGGTCACTACAAGAATTACAAGCACAGTAGCAAAAAGAGAACACAAATATTTATCCCAGTAAACCCTTGTGGGGGATAAAATCCAACAAAAATTCATCAATATATACTTCAACCAATTATAGTGTAAGACCTCAAAAAATAACACTACTTTTGTCCTCTCTCTCATATGGACTACTCCTCTCTCTATCAAACTTGCTTGAGTGTTGAATGTGTTCGAATGAGGGAGGCACCTCACCTATTTATACTCATTAAAAAAACATTTATAAAATACTTTTGTGGGTACTAATGACCCAATTTACAATTAAGGTTTTACCTAAATACTTTTTATGTCCCCATTCAAATAAGACTACTTGCAAATAATGTTTCGCCAACCTACTAGTTCCCTGGGTTGAGATGGGGACATAAATTTTGAATAAAGGGGATATGGGACCCAAAAGGAATTTAGTTTACCATATTCACATTTAAATGGGTCACATAAATGATAAATACTAATAAAATAAGGTGGCATGGGTTCATGAAGACACTTGGAAGTTTGTGGATCCTTTGGGTGACTAGATTCCCCACACACTTGGCATGATCTTCATCCAAATTCGAATCCATGGGGAATGTAACGTTATTGGAGGGTGATGTAGTATCAAATAGAGTATCATGAGCCAGGTAATTTGAATTATTAAAGGAAAGTTACTCACATGGAAGAGGAAGATACTATAAGACAATGTGTACCACTTGGAAGGAGATTCAATGCACTATATGACAACAAATGATGAAAGATTCGATGACAAGTATGACAAATTCAGACTTGATTGCAGACCTATGAAAAATATTATATGATAGGGATAAAAATAGCCATCAGGATGGAAAATTTTGGAGTTAGAGGAAACCATTCGAATTGGGGAAAGAATTGGATAATGAAGAGGAAGACAAGTGTCATAAGGGTTACTAAACCACTAAGATGAGTTGGAGGAATCCCATGGAGGGAAATTAGACCTTAGTAGGAATAAAAAATTTAATAAAATTATGTCATGAGGAAGGATAATGTATTTTTACCATTTTTTACTTGGCCTTTGGCATTTTGGAGATATTTTTCTTGTCCATTGCACGGTGAGTGTTCACTCTCCTTGCTTATGAACCGATTTCGAGGGAGTTGGATTCATTTTCAATTTGGTTTGTGGAGAGGCCATTCATACCTATAATTTTATATTACATAATATTATTTATTTATATGTTGAAGGTACATAAGGTTCGAATTCTCATCTATCTCCATATTCTCACATTCCTTCTTCTCCATTCCCCCACACTCTCATGTCGATGGTGCACTTGTTGGAGTGGTGCTTGCACTTTGCTGAGTATATTTGATTCCAAATATTGGGTATATGATTCATGTATCTATACTATTATTTCCATATTCTATGTAATTTTAAATATCAGAAATCCATCTGTGAAAGGCTTGCATTCCCATGCTCTTTAATGACTAGTTTTCATGTATTTGGATTCCATTTTGAAAGAGTTGTATATATGATTTGTATGAAGAATTTTATATGAGTTTGATGATTATGGGGAAGAAATAAATTATTGATGACTCTTTAATTTCATTACCATATTCTCTATAGCTCAAAATCCAAGAAAATCCAGTGTGAAAGGCTTGCATTCCCATGCTCTTGAATGACTAGTTTTCTTGTATTCGACTTCCACTTTGAAAGAGTTGTATATAAAATTTGTATAAAGGAATTTCTATGATGTATAATGATGTTTTGGAATAAATTTGAATGCTTTTTATGGTATTGATATTTCATGTCATTATCTGAACCATTCGATCTACTTTTCATGAATCAAAATCGAGCTATTATACCATTTGCCCTTAAGCAAATTCACTAAAAGTTACCATATAGATGTTGCGCCTTATAACCAGATAAAAATATTAATAAACATGAATAATGAAAAAAATTTATGTTTTATATACATCCCCATAATATTCTCTGAAAATTTGGAGGTTCGTACTGCATTTGGAGACCCAAAAGTGTCATCTACCCTTGGGGGTTTTAACATCGATGTTCCTAGTGTTTTTGTTCTTCTTTCCCTAGGGGAAAAATAAAGTTGCATAAGAATTTGGAAAGTGCATGAGAATTCATAATATGCATTATGATTTCCTAATACCCATATATCCCTTTCATATAGAATTTTGAGTCATTTTGGTGTATTTGTATCAATTTGGGTTTCACTAGTCCAAAGCTAGAAATTAGCCAAAATTGTGCAAACTTGAATAACATGTAAAAATGAGTGTTATGTTCTACCATTGAGTGCCTAAGGTATTTTATGATTTTTTAAATCCCATATTTACTTTCCATAAGGAATTTGGAAAGGCTCAGTGGTGTTTGGATCCAAATGAAGAAAGACTAGTTTCCTACTTTTTCCTAGGAAACTTGCACTTCCTCTCATTATCCCCAAACCAAGTTGCAGAGGCTTGAAGTCAGAACTAAATTGTTCAAATTCCATATTTTTATTTTAGAATACTAACCATACCATTTCATTTCAAATCAAGGCCATTTCGTGTCATTTGGAAACCCTTAGAGTCATGACTAAAAAAGCTTGAATTTGCCCAAATTGTAATTTTCTCCAAAATTCCAAGTAGGGAAATTACGGTGGTATCAAAACATGGTCCTTGCACATGTTCATTAAGAACATAATTTAAGAAAAAATTTCCAGACATGTCTTGGATTTATAATTGACCCACTAAGCCCACTTTGCTTCCTCCCCCTGCCAACGAAAAAATAAATTACAACCATAGATATCGAAGCATGCTACCAATGGTATAGAACTTTGATATAGGATATTCGTGAATGGAATTATTTAAAATAATATATTTTAAAGTATGTATTTCATCACAAGAAGGAAAATGTGAACTCATTAAGTAACAGCCAACAATCCACAAGTATGGAGGACACCGAGGAGCCACCTAGTTTTGTGGGTTGTGAAGCAGAATAAACATTACATTAAGAGGATCAAAATTCACTCCCAAGTGACTCTAAAAAAAATGAAGAAACATCACATGAGGATGAATAAGAGCCCCTTGAAACTATTGGATATCATTCCAAGGAACATTCTACTGTGGACATGGACCAAAGCGCATCTATTGATGGATGCTTGAACTATGAAGGAGTACCTACTGATGGGTGCTCACAACTCTATGTTGCTGACATAGAGATCATCTTTGAGAATGTTACTACAAGCCAAAGTTCTCATGAGCATGAATATTAATAACTTTTAGAAGATAATGAAGAACCAAGATCAACTTCCCCATCACTACTTGAGCTTCAATAAGTTGATCAAATCAAGAGGGAAGAATAAGAGGAGGTTCCTCAACAAGAACCTATTTTTATTGAAGTGTCATTGAGGATGGATGAAAAGAAGATTAAAGAGACCCTAAAGACTCTCCATGGCACACATGCTTTGGTATAAAAAATTTGTTGGATCATGGAGGAAAATTATTCCATGGAGGACATTGAGAAAATTCAGAAGGCAATATCCAACACCAAAGGTAATTTTTTGAATTTGCTTTCTGATAGAGATTTTTTAATGCAGCTTGTTGGTTTGTATCAGGGAATAAACTTGAAGAATGTAGAATATAATTACAATATCTCAAATGAGTTGGAGTCCACCCAAAATGCACTCTAAAAATATATGGTGCAGATTGAGCAACTTTAAGAGAGGTTGCAAGGGTCCTTTACACCCTCCTACATATCAAACAATCATTCTATGGATGAAAGAATTTATGTTACAAATGAGGAACCTCATGTGATGGTGGATCATTGGGCACATGTTGATATGCAAGTGCTTAAAGAGGCTACATTTAGACAAGAAGGAAACCATGCACTTGTCCTTGTTCAGAGGGATTATGAGTTTCATCTTGGTGAGACTTGTAGAGCCTCGGAGGAGGAACATGATGTCACAACAATTGGATCAATCAATGATGGAGAACATGCATTCAAATTTTTATGGGTAAGAGTTGCAAAGAGATAAGGTTAGTTCACAATTCGTCACTCCCTACTTATTTTTTAGCCACATCAATTGGGGATGAAAATTGGGTGAAAGGTTTCTTTTTGATGGTGCGACATGAGGAGTATGAAATTCCTATCTCTCCTTTTGATTATGACATGACTAGAGTGCCTTCTTCTTTACATTTGCAAAAACATCCTTTGTTACATTATGATGATACACATCTACATGGATGCACCTATGATGTTCACTTGAGTCACTTGGAGACTCATGATTGTCCTTTCTCCTTGCTTAGTCCTTTTGATGTTGGAGGAACTTCATCCAAGCACATTGTTATTGGTAGCAACATCCCTTGTTATTTCTTGATGATATATATATTCATGGGAGTATTGATGAGACTTCTTTGAGCCACTTGAAATCCTCCTGTTTTCTTAGCTCCTTATTTGGTTTAGATTTTGATGGAGGTTCTTCATTAACTTCTTGCATGAAAGAACACATGGATTATTATTTTGATGCATCTTACATTCTTTTGGATAATCATTATAGGACATGGGATCCTCACCTATGTCATTGGGGCATATTTGATATAATACTTGATGCTTGTGTGTATCGGCCACATGACGATCTACTTACTCATATGTACAAGCACTTTCATGATTCTTTGATGAGATACCTTCTTGATGTACATTTGTATGATCTTGTTATGTACTTTCATGATATATATTTTGTACTCATGATGTTTGGAAGGGTGCAATAAAAGCAATGGGATCCTGGTATTGCTTGGTTTCAATTTTGGGGGCAACATGCAGTATGGGAGATTGATTCACCACTTGGGAAGGTGAATGTAATCAGAGTAGTGCAACAACAATCATGGTGGTTCGTATTTGAAATTTTATTAATATCTTAAAGACAAAATTTGGTAACTCATTACAACATCAAAGAATTATACAGTGAACAAAAAGGGGTTGAAAGTTCATAAAATGCTTTCCAAAATATGGATGTAAAGATCATTTGTGCAAATTTTGTTTTGATGGAGTTAATTGATCTTTTGGTGTTTAGTGGTGATGTCAAATGAGATATCAATATGAAAAATCCACAACTCTTTACTTTTGGAAACACAAAATTCCAGTACATGAGTTCCACTACTCCAAAATTAAGGAGCGGAACCATATGAGAGCACTTGCTGCAATGGAAGGAGTACCAATTGAGGATGTCACTTGGGAAGATGAAAAAATTTTGCAGCATCAAAACATGGAATTTCTTGAGGACAAGCAATCTTGGGTGGGTAGGACTGTCATGTCCCCATTCAAATAAGACTACTTGCAAATAATGTTTCACCAACCTACTAGTTCCCTAGGTTGAGATGGATACATAAATTTTGTAATAAAGGGGATATGGGACCCAAAATGCAATATCCGTATCCGGATATTCTCAATGATTACTCAGTTGAATAATCAACCAATGGAAAATAATTCCATATTGAAAATATAAAATAAATATTAAAGATGAATG